>CM046943.1:79465214-79796125 GCA_025698515.1 Gossypium sturtianum | reverse complement strand
GGGTTCGACGCATTCATACGCTAAGTTAGTGTGTGGTAGAGACTATGAACTTAGACTTCGAGACCGCTTTCTGTGTGGAGATGATCGTAATTAGTCCTTTAGGTCACTCGTAGTTGTTAATAAGCTATATAGAGATGTACCTCTAGAACTCCAAGGGGTCGTGGTTTGTGGTCGATCCGATGGAACCGCCGCTTGGGGAGTTCGACGGATCCTTGGTATGGACCGTTGGTTAAGTATCGTGAAAGGTTGGATCGCTGCCGCTAAGCGCATGGTTCTTAAGATGGTCGAGGGTGATGAAGTGGTCATGATAGGTAATAGAAGAGATTACCTATCTAATGTAGTGTCTCGCGCTTGAAGGTCAAAAGATGGTCGTGAAAGGTTGCGCAGGCATTTTTGGTTCGAATTTGTGCTTTGGAAGCTAAGGAGTCGCCGCTGAGAAGGTCCGAATAGTAAGGGAATTTGTCGATGTGTTCCCGCAAGAACTTCCGGTCCGCTTCCGCATCGGAAGTTGAATTTGGTATAGACTTGCTACCGAACGGCACTCGTCAATAGCACAAAGACTTACCGAATGGCACCAAAGGAATTGGTGGAGCCAAGGCTCAAATTCGTGAGCTTTTGGACCGAGGATTTATCCGACCAAGTATATCTCCGTGGGAGCACCCGTTTGTTTGTTAGGAAGAAGAAGGATGGTTCAATGCGGATGTGTATCGACTACCACCAATTGAACAAGTTAACGATCAAGAAATGTATCCGCTGCCTCGATTGATGACTTGTTTGACCAACCAAGGGTGCATCGTGATTTTCAAGATAGATCTTAGGTCTGGATATCATCAACTCAAGGTGAAAGAGGTTGATGTGCACAAGACGGCATTCAACAAGGTATGGGGGCATTACGAAGTTTTTGGTGATGCCTTTGGGTTGACTAATGCACCAAAGAAAGATTCATGGACTTAATGAATAGAGTGTTTCAAAGAAGATTTCTGGATCAATTTGTCGTGGTGTTTATAGATGATATATTGGTTTACTTCAAAGACTGAGAAGGAGCATGACATGCATTTGCGATAGTTCTACAAGTACCGAGAGAGAAGCAGCTTATATGCCAAATTCAAAGTGTGAATTTTGGCTTAGAGAGGTGGCTTTAGGTCATGTGGTGTCAATGAAGGATTAGAGTAGATCCTGCAAGGTGGAAGCGGTGTTGGATTGGAAACCCCTAGGTCAAGCTGGGCGTAAATTCAAGCTTTTGGTCCGCAGATATTATCGGAGGTTTGTGGAAGGATTCTCTTTAATCGCAGCCGCTGACTAAGTTGTTAAGAAAGGGAGTTCCATTTGTATGGTCTGAGAAGCAACAAGAAAGTTTTGACAAGCTAAGGAAGATTTTGACGGAAGCTCCTGCTTTGGTACACTGAGGCAGAAAGTTGTTTATGGTTTCATCGTGACGCGCCCCATACCGTTTGGGATGCGATAATGCAAGAAGGGAAGATAGTGGCCTATGCGTCCCGGTCGCACTAAGACCGCATGAGGTTAACTATCCAACGCACGACTTGGAGTTAGCGGCAGTAGTTTTTGCTTTGAAAATATGGCGGCATTACTTGTATGGGGAAAAGTCAATAGTTTACACGATCATAAAAGTTTGAGGTATCTTTGACCTCGTATGATTTGAATTTGAGGCGTCGCGGTGGATTGAATCATAAAAGACTACGATCGCTCGATTGAGTACCATCCGGCAAGGCGAACGTGGTGGCGATGCCTTGAGCCAAAAGTCGCGATGATTTAAGAGCGATGTTTGCTCATCTCTACCTATACGATGACGGAAGTCTTTTGGCGTAATCGCAAGTTAAACCGACTTGGATCGAGGAGAGATTAAGGAAAAGCAGCTGGTGGATGATGCTTGAATGCAAGGAGGTTGTGTTCAAGAAGGTGGTTTGAAGGGCGCGCTTTGTCCGCGAGGAGAGTTATGTTTTCATGGGCGAGCTTGTATGCCAAAAAGATGTGAGTTGAGGCAAAGAATTTCCAAGATGCACATAGCAGCCATACGCTATGCATCCGGAGGTAGCAAGATGTATGGAGATTTGCGAAATGCTTTTGGTGGCCTCAAGAAAGCGTGAGGTAACTCGAATTGCAGGCGTCCGACGCGTCGCCAGTTAAAGTCGAACATCGCTTGCCATCGTGGTTACTCCAACCTGAAGATTCCTCGCTGGAAATGGGAGAGGATCACTATGGATTTTGTCGCGGGATTACCCTCACGCCTAGTAAGAAGAACTCGCTTGGTAATTGTGGATCGACTAACTAAGTCGTTGCATTTCATACCAAGAAGGGTAGATTATTCGCCTGTGTAAGCTAGCAAAGCTATATGTAGCCGAGATAGTAAGATTGCATGGTGTGCCAAGATCGATTATCTCGGATAGGGATCCGAGGTTTACATCAAGGTTTTGGAGAGCTTTGCATCGTGCCTTGGGAACGAGATTGGACTTCAAAGACAGTTTTTCACCCGCAAACCGACGGACAATCGGAAAGAGTGATACAAAGATTTTAGAAGATATGCCGAGAGGTTGCGCTTTGGATTTCAAGTGGTAGTTGGGAAGAGTATCTACCATTGGCGTACTCCGCTTATAACAACAGCTTATCGTTTGAGCATTCAAATGGCACCATTCGAGGCAATCGTATGGACTAAGTGCCGCACTCCTACGCAGTTGGACAGAATTAAAGGAGCGACATGTCTCGGGTCCAGATTTGGTAGCTAAACCAAGATAAAGTTAAGTTAATCCGACTGCCTCAAGGAGGCATCGATAGGCAAAGTCTTATGCCGACCTCAAGCGCAAAGAAATGGAATACGAGGTAGAGATAAAGTCTTTCCAAGGTGTCGCTTGGAAGAAAGTGTTGCGATTTGGGAGAAAAGGGAAGCTAAGCCCTAGGTTCATCAGGCCATATACAAAGGTTGAAGCGAGTGGGGACCTGTGAGCTTATCACCGAAAGCTGCTTCTGTGAGTTAAGGCACCACAACGCCTTCCATGTGTCAATGCTTAGGCGATATCGGTCCGATCCATCGCACGCTGTGCCCGTGGCGTAGATTGAGGTTAATTCGCACTTATCTTCGAGGAGGAGCCGCCTGATCTTAGATCGTGATGTCAAGGTTCTCGCAAGTAGAAGTCGCACTTTGGTGAAAGAATTATGGCGAAACCATGGTACTGAGGAAGCGACGTGGGAACCCGAGAATGTGATACAAAGAAAGAATACCCCCATCTTTTCTCGATCGTAATTTCGAGGTCGAAATTATTTTAAGGGATAGAACTGTGAACATCCTAAAATCGGGCTATTTGTGATTGAATTATTTTTCATGTGTTTGAACTTTTGTGTTATTAATTGTGGTGTGGTAAGGCTTAATTATGGACTTTGAGTAGGTTCTGGCTTAGTAGAATAAATTTTTTATGGTTTATTTAATGAAGTGGATTATGAGCTTAGCACTTAAGTTAATTTAAGTGTTAATTAAAGCACATAAGGAATTAGTGGCAAAGTGGTTATGGTGTTTGAACTTATAGCTTGGGGTTAGAGGTTCGAGTAGCATGTTTAACATTTTGAAGGTTTATTTTTGAATCCTTGCATTGATGGACTGGCCAAACTTATTTATGATAGGTTGGACTATTCCTTTGGTAAGTTGAAAATTTGTTATGGAAAGCTTGAAGATAGGGATAAGAATCTTGAGTTTATGGTATAATGAGGGACAAAGGCATGGAAGGTGGGGATGTTTTGAAAGAAAATCCTATGCCTTAATGCATGAATGTGACTCGCATGTAAGGCTAGGGGAGGGCCGAATTTTTGGTAGGTAGCTTGGAGGATGTTGACCAACCTTTTGTTTTGTGCATCATTTTGTGTTTGTTTTTCCTCCTCAAAAGCTCTCATCTTGGCCGAATGTATAGGTACTTTTGGTGCAAAAATATTTCTTTTGATGACAACTTCATTTTGTTGGAAACAAAATACCACTTTCTTTCTCTCTCATTTGTCTTTTTGAACCAAACTACATTTTTGCATCTTGTGCATTTTCTTCTTTGGTAAAGTTTGTGGTGACCGAATATCATTTCTTCCATTTCTCTTTTTCTTCCTTTGATCAATTCTTTTTTCATTCTCTTTTCAAATTTTATCAAAACCAAAACCATTCTTTCTTTCTCTAAACTTTGGCCGAATCTCCTACACCATTATCTTTCATCTACTACTTTTCTTTTCTTCTCAAAGCCAAATCCCTATTTCTCCTTTCTTCTCAATAATTTCTTTATTAGCCAAATATACTCCTTTGGGTGTGCCAAACTCTCTTCTTCCATTTAAAAGTATCTTGGTCGAATATTGAAGGTGGTAAGGATTTATTTTAAGGATTATTCTTTTGATTATTCAAAAGCCGAAGGCTATTATATTAATGGTTGCCGATTGTAGGAAGTGAAGCGCACATTGCTGCTGTCGTAGTTAGTACTCAAGGCGATTAGGTGAGGTTTTGGATTCAAATGATAACCCTCGAGATTATTTTGGTTTGGCCGAATGGCCTTGGTACTAACTTTGGGTAATGGCCAAATATAGGGCAAGGGAAACTTGTGTGGCCGATTGTCTCCTTAGGATTTAGACTATCACAGACAGTGTGTACATACACACTTTATAATTAATTAACGTGCAAAGTATTATGTGTATGCTAATCTGATTTGTGTAGATTTGAGTTTAATACCATAAAGGTATAGCAAGGCTTCAAAGTCCTTGACAATATGATTTGCTATTTGATGCTTTTGGGAAGCATGACATATTTGGTATATGTGACTTATAAATGATGATTGGTAAATCCTATATATGTTGCTAAATGAGTATGTTGGCATGATTTCTAACTATCATTGATTGATATGGGTTTTATGAGTGGAGGGGGCAAAGTGATATTCGTGTCGACATTTTACACCGTTGTTTTGGTAACACATTGTGACTACGGCCACCGTGAGGTTTGGCACCTCCGCAGGTTTGGCACCTCATAGCGCCTCGCCCCTCGTGGCTTAGTACCACTGCGGGTTGGCCCCACATTTGAGATATGGGATTGACGCCAAAGATTTGGTATCACACGATGGGTTGGCCCCATCATTTGATTGTGACTTCGGTCACCAAAGTGGTTTGGTACCACAATATTGACTTTGATTTCGTGACTATACGTCACCGTGGTTTGGCACCACCAAAGGGTTTGGTACCACACTGCAGAGAAAGGCATACGGATGGCTAGGTTGGGTGCATATTAAACTTGTGCATATTAAATTAATTATGATTTGTGTATGATGTTACATTAAACCGAGAAAAAGGGTTACACATTGGGTCTTGATGACTCACCTTTTCCTTTAACATTTTCAGTGACTCAGAGTTGCGATAAGGAGCCGATGAACTCGAGGCGCCCATGCAATGAAAATAAGGACTAGGTGGATTTGGAACTATTTTTATTTTAATATGGGTTTGATTTATTTTGTTTAAGATGTAATAAAGCCTCCTAAAATTTGCACTTGGATTATTTTATGTTTTGATAAATTGCTTAACTATTTTATGATATTAAAATGGGTACACATGTTTTTCTCAAATTAATTCGTGAAAATGTTTTATTGTGCCATCGGGTACACTTGAAATCAGAATAACCTAACTTAGTATATTTTAAACGACATTAAGTAATGCTTTCTTCATAACACCTCAACTGCTTTAAATCAAAACAATATCTTTTATCAAAATTTAAAACGACTTAAAAGGGATTTTCAAAAAGTTTTTCCTCCGTAGCATACCAAATTCTACCGTAATGTTTGGGCCTGGTTTGGGGTGTTACAAATTGGTATCGAGCCCTGCTCAAAGTTCTACTGTAGCCCAAGGCCCAAAAATGTTTTGGTAGGTCTATTTGAAATATTTTGGTTTTGAATAAGCATGGCACCGAGTCTCCTATGACCGATCCGCCTGTAAGTACCTCTAACTTTTTGTATGGATTATTATTATAGAAGGGTAAGTAGGGAACGTGAGTTAGTGTGATAGGTGTTGAACCTCAGGACTAGTCCACCCCAACAAAACTCATAATACTTTAATGGCCTAATTAAAACCAACCCGTGACCAAGTCGCCGAAAGTTAGGTGTGGTAACCTTAGTGCGCATGTCTAGGATTGATCCGGAAGAGCTTGGTATTTAAGCAAGCCTCGTGACTCACCTCCTCTTCGCGGATTCCTACCTGGTGCGTAGCTTCTGCTCACCCTAACCAAGAGGACTCTTGGCCATAGGCTAAACACGTTAAATAAAACCCAAAAGGGATTAACCCTGCTTTTGTGAAAGCTCTAAGTTTTAAAAATCGTTATGATACTCATTTCAATAGCAAAGAAAATTTACTTTCTAAAATTTTTCAAAATATTCTTCAACTTACCAAAATTAATGAATGTCCCTAGTGGCAAAATTACTAAAAATACCCCGGTTTTCAAAATTTTGCCATACCTTTAAATTGAGAATTTCTAAAATACTCCTCGCTTTTAGAAATTACAAAATGTTTTAATTTATAAAAGTTTTCAAATTTCTTCTGGTTTATTACAAAAATATCCTCAGAGGAAAATGACTAAAATACCCTCGGGATAGAAACTGACAAGAATGCCCAAGAGTGCATAGGTATGAAAGGTATAGGGAATGGATGTACTTTTCTTTGTAAATTAGACGTAAGACTTAAAACTTTGATTGATCGAAAGAATCTCTATTAAATTCTTTTCATAAAATTTCTTCATGATAACCAAGTGAAACATGTACTAATTCATAAAATTTCCTAATCGATTAAAGCGATAGTTAGAATGAGCTTTAGAGGACGTGGTCGCCGTGGACGCGGAAGGGTAGGATGACCGTGTCGTAACCCGCCGACGGGTCGTGATCCGAGAATGAGGTACCACCGCCACCACCACCCCCAACCTTTGGAGCCGAGGAGCAGATCGACGGGTGATGACGCAGCGGTCACAAGCGATGCGCCGCGGGTTCTAGAGAGAGTAGCCGGAATGGGTGGAGGTGGAGGAGCTCAAAGTCGGTGACCGAGAGACTTCGAGCTAATCTGAGCTGAATTTTTCCAAGGTGTGTCCGGTAGCGCCCAATACTACCGAGTATTGGCTAGAATCGATCGAAAGAATCATGGATGAGATAGATCCGACGAATGAGGAGAAACCGAAGCGAGCGCGTGTCGCTTCTCAAGGATGAGTCATATCGATGGTGGCTCACGGCTCGAGATGGTGCTACTACAGATGATTTGACTTGGGAATACTTCAAAGCTACTTATCGTAAGAAGTATGTGGGAACAAGCTACATTGATGCACAGAGGAAAGCTTTTCTCGGGTTGGTACAAGGAAATAAGTCCGTGGTCGGAGTATGAAGCGCACTTCTTGAGGTTGAGCCGCTATGCTCAGGGTATAGTGTCAACGAGCATGATCGCTGTGTCCGCTTTGAAGACTCGACTTAGGGATGAGTTAAGGTTGCTGATTGCTCCACGCAGAGCGTGAGTTTGCCGTCTTGGTGGAAAAGGCTAAGGTAGCCGAAGGGGTCAAGGAGTCCGTGAGACGTAACTATGATAGGAACAAGCGTAAAAGAGGATTTGGGTCGTCCGGATCGGGTGGTAATGTTCGTAAAAGGGCGAGGTAGAGTGGGCCGAATCAGCAGAAGGCCCATGGTCGCTAACCGCAGACCGCTCACCAGAATCGCTATGGCAAATCGCATTGGGGAGGTTGTTGACCGGTGAGAAGGGTTGCTTTGAATGTGGGTCTTTGACCACCGTAAGGGATTGTCTCTCGGTTAGCCAAGAATCACCGAGGGTCGAACTGCGGCTCAAAGTTAGAATGTAGGATCACCACGCAGGGGTCGTGGTAATGGTAGAGGAGGAAATGGATATAATCGAGGTCGCAGACTTTCGGCAGAGGTACAGCAAAGATAGAAGCAAGGCACTGGTCTAGTCTATAGCGCGAGGCGCCGAGAGGAAGGTGACGACCGGACGTTATAACCGTGACGTTTTAATCTTTTGTGTTCCATATAACGCTTTGATTGATGTGGGTTCGACGCATTCATACGCTGCTAGTAGTGTGGTAGAGACTATGAACTTAGACTTCGAGATCGCTTCTAGGGAGATGACCGTAATTAGTCCTTTAGGTCACTCAGAGTTGTTAATAAGCTATATAGAGATGTACCTCTAGAACTCCAAGGGGTCGTGTTTGTGGTCGATCCGATGGAACCGCCGCTTGGGGAGTTCGATTTGATCCTTGGTATGGACTGTTGGTTAAGTATCGTGAAAGGTTGATCGCGCCGCTAAGCGCATGGTTCTTAAGATGGTCGAGGTGATGAAGTGGTCATGATAGGTAATAGAAGAGATTACCTATCTAATGTAGTGTCTCGCGCTGAAGGCTGAAAAGATGGTCGTGAAAGGTTATGCGAGGCATTTTTGGTTCGAATTTGTGCTTTGGAAGCTAAGGAGTCACGGTTGAGAAGGTCCGAATAGTAAGGGAATTTGCTGATGTGTTCCCGCAAGAACTTCCGGTCCGCCTCCGGATCGGAAGTTGAATTTGGTATAGACTTGCTACCGAACGGCACTGTGTCAATAGCACTCTTCACGAATGGCACCAAAGGAATTGGTGGAGCCAAGGCTCAAATTTAGGAGCTTTTGGACCGAGGATTTATCCGACCAAGTATATCTCCGTGGGAGCACTGTGTTGTTTGTTAGGAAGAAGGATGGTTCAATGCGGATGTGTATCGACTACCACCAATTGAACAAGTTAACGATCAAGAATGTATCCGCTGCCTCTGGATTGATGACTTGTTTGACCAACCAAGGGTGCATCGGATTTTCAAGATAGATCTTAGGTCGATATCATCAACTCAAGGTGAAAGAGGTTGATGTGCACAAGACTCACATTCCGAACAAGGTATGGGCATTACGAAGCTTTTGGTGATGCCTTTTGGGTTGACTAATGCACCAAAGCAAAGATTCATGGACTTAATGAATAGAGTGTTTCAAAGAAGATTTCTGATCAATTTGTCGTGGTGTTTATAGATGACATATTGGTTTACTCAAAGACGGAGAAGGAGCATGACATGCATTTGCGTATAGTTCTACAAGTACCGAGAGAGAAGTAGCTTATATGCCAAATTCAAGTAAGTGTGAATTTTGGCTTAGAGAGGTGGCTTTCTTAGGTCATGTGGTGTCACGGAAGGGATTAGAGTAGATCCTTGCAAGGTGGAAGCGGTGTTGGATTGGAAACCCCTAGGTCGCAAGCGCGAAATTCAAGCTTTTTGGGTCCGGCAGATATTATCTGAGGTTTGTGGAAGGATTCTCTTTAATCGCAGCTGCCGCTGACTAAGTTGTTAAGAAAGGGAGTTCCATTTGTATGGTCGGAGAAGCAACAAGAAAGTTTTGACAAGCTAAGGAAGATTTTGACTAAGCTCCGGCTTTGGTACACTGAGGCAGAAAGTTGTTTGCGGTTTATCGTGACGCGCCCCATACCGTTTGGGATGCGATTGATGCAAGAAGGGAAGATAGTGGCCTATGCGTCCCGGCCACCTAAGACCGCATGAGGTTAACTATCCAACGCACGACTTGGAGTTAGCGGCAGAGTTTTTGCTTTGAAAATATGGCGGCATTACTTGTATGGGGAAAAGTCAATAGTTTACACTCGATCATAAAAGTTTGAGGTATCTTTTGACTCGTAAGATTTGAATTTGAGGCGTCATTGGATTGAATCGTTAAAAGACTACGATCGCTCGATTGAGTACCATCCGGTAAGGCTTAACGTGGTGGCTGATGCCTTGAGCCGAAAAGTCGTGTCGCGGATGCATTTAAGAGCGATGTTTGCTCATCTCGCCTATACGATGACGGAAGTCTTTTGGCGTAATCGCAAGTTAAACCGACTTGGATCGAGGAGATTAAGGAAAAGCAGCTTGGTGGATGATGCTTTGAATGCAAGGAGGTTGCAAGTTCAAGAAGGTGGTTTGAAGGGTACAGCTTTGTCCGCGCGAGGAGTGTTATGTTTTCAAGGGCGAGCTTGTATGCCGAAAGATGTGGAGTTGAGGCAAAGAATTCTCCAAGATGCACATAGCAGCCATACGCTTATGCATCCGGAGGTAGCAAGATGTATGGAGATTTGCGGAAACAGCTTTGGTGGCCTGGTTGAAGCGTGAGGTAATCGAATTGCAGGTAAGTGTCCGACGTGTCGCCAGTTAAAGCCGAACATCGCTTGCCATCGTGGTTACTCCAACCTGAAGATTCCTCGGAAATGGGAGAGGATCACTATGGATTTTGTCGCGGATTACCCTCACGCCTAGTAAGAAGAACTCGGTTTGGGTAATTGTGGATCGACTAACTAAGTCGCGCATTTCATACCAAGAAGGGTAGATTATTCGCCTTAAGCTAGCAAAGCTATATGTAGCCGAGATAGTAAGATTGCATGGTGTGCCAAGATCGATTATCTCGGATAGGGATCCGAGGTTTACATCAAGGTTTTGGAGAGCTTTGCATCGTGCCTTGGGAACGAGATTGACTTCAAAGATGCCTTTTCACCCGCAAACCGACTTTGACAATCGGAAAGAGTGATACAGATTTTAGAAGATATGCCGAGAGGTTGCGCTTTGGATTTCAAGCAGTAGTTGGGAAGAGTATCTACCATTGGCGTAATTCGCTTATAACAACAGCTTATCAAGCGAGCATTCAAATGGCACCATTCGAGGCAATCGATGGACTAAGTGCCGCACTCCTACGTGTTGGACAGAATTAAAGGAGCGACATGTCTTGGGTCCAGATTGGTAGCGAAACTCAAGATAAAGTTAAGTTAATCCGACTGCCTCAAGGAGGCATCGATAGGCAAAAGTCTTATGCCGACCTCAAGCGCAAAGAAATGGAATACGAGGTAGGAGATAAAGTCTTTCTCAAGGTGTCGCTTTGGAAGAAAGTGTTGCGATTTGGGAGAAAAGGGAAGCTAAGCCCTAGGTTCATTGGGCCATATACAAAGTTGTTGAAGCGAGTGGGACCTGTAGCTTATCACCGAAAGTTGCCGGTAGAGTTAAGGCAAATTCACAACGCCTTCCATGTGTCAATGCTTAGGCGATATCGGTCCGATCCATCGCACGCTGTGCCCGTGGCGCAGATTGAGGTTAATTCGCACTTATCTTTCGAGGAGGAGCCGCTCGCATCTTAGATCGTGATGTCAAGGTTCGCGTAGGAAGTCGCACTTTGGTGAAAGAATTATGGCGAAACCATGGTACGGAGGAAGCGACGGGAACCCGAGAATGTGATACAAAGAAGAATACCCCCATCTTTTCGATCGTAATTTCGAGGTCGAAATTATTTTAAGGATAGAACTCGTAACATCCTAAAATCTGGGCTATTTGTGATTGAATTATTTTTCATGTGTTTGAACTTTTGTGTTATTAATTGTGGTGTGGTAAGGCTTAATTATGGACTTTGAGTAGGTTCGGTTTAGTAGAATAAATTTTTTTATGGTTTATTTAATGAAGTGGATTAAGTGAGCTTAGCACTTAAGTTAATTTAAGTGTTAATTAAAGCACATAAGGAATTAGTGGCAAAGTGGTTATGGTGTTTGAACTTATAGCTTGGGGTTAGAGGTTCGAGTAGCATGTTTAACATTTTGAAGGTTTATTTTTGAATCCTTGCATTGATGGACGGTCAAACTTATTTATGATAGGTTGGACTATTCCTTTTGGTAAGTTGAAAATTTGTTATGGAAAGCTTGAAGATAGGGATAAGAATCTTGAGTTTATGGTATAATGAGGGGACAAAGGCATGGAAGGTGGGGATGTTTTGAAAGAAATCCTATGCCTTAATGCATGAATGTGGACTGCATGTAAGGCTAGGGGAGTGGCCGAATTTTTGGTAGGTAGCTTGGAGGGGATGTTGACCAACCTTTTGTTTTGTGCATCATTTTGTGTTTGTTTTTCCTCCTCAAAAAGCTCTCATCTTTGGCCGAATGTATAGGGTACTTTTGGTGCAAAAATATTTCTTTTGATGACAACTTCATTTTGTTGGAAACAAAATACCACTTTCTTTCTCTCATTTGTCTTTTGAACCAAACTACATTTTTGCATCTTGTGCATTTTCTTCTTTGGTAAAGTTTGTGGTGACCGAATATCATTTCTTCCATTTCTCTTTTTCTTCCTTTGATCAATTCTTTTTCATTCTCTTTTCAAATTTTATCAAAACCAAAAACCATTCTTTCTTTCTCTAAACTTTGGCCGAATCTCCTACACCATTATCTTTCATCTACTACTTTTCTTTTCTTCTCAAAGCCAAATCCCCTATTTCTCCTTTCTTCTCAATAATTTCTTTATTAGCCAAATATACTCCTTTGGGTGTGCCGAAACTCTCTTCTTCCATTTAAAAGTATCTTGGTCGAATATTGAAGGTGGTAAGGATTTATTTTAAGGATTATTCTTTTGATTATTCAAAAGCCAAGGCTATTATATTAATGGTTGCCGATTGTAGGGAAGTGAAGCAGCCACGCAGTCTCGCTGTCGTAGTTAGTACTCAAGGCGATTAGGTGAGGTTTTGGATTCAAATGATAACCCTCGAGATTATTTTGGTTTGGCCGAATGGCCTTGGTACTAACTTTGGGTAATGGCCAAATATAGGGCAAGGGAAACTTGTGTGGCCGATTGTCTCCTTAGGGATTTAGACTATCGTTGGTGACAGGTGTGTACATACACACTTTATAATTAATTAACGTGCAAAGTATTATGTGTATGCTAATCGGATTTGTGTAGATTTGAGTTTAATACCATAAAGGTATAGCAAGGCTTCGTAAGTCCTTGACAATATGATTTGCTATTTGATGCTTTTGGGAAGCATGACATATTTGGTATATGTGACTTATAAATGATGATTGGTAAATCCTATATATGTTGCTAAATGAGTATGTTGGCATGATTTCTGTTAACTATCATTGATTGATATGGGTTTTATGAGTGGAGGGGCAAAGATATTCGTGTCGACGACACACGTTGTTTTGGTAACACATTGTGACTACGGTCACCGTGAGGTTTGGCACCTCCAGAGGTTTGGCACCTCATAGCGCCTCGCCCCGTGGCTTAGTACCACCGTGGGTTGGCCCCACATTTGAGATATGGGATTGACGCCAAAGTGATTTGGTATCACACGATGGGTTGGCCCCATCATTTGATTGTGACTTCGGTCACCAAAGTGGTTTGGTACCACAATATTGACGGATTTCGTGACTATACGTCACTGCGTGGTTTGGCACCACCAAAGGTTTGGTACCACACGGGGTAGAGAAAGGCATACTGATGGCTAGGTTGGGTGCATATTAAACTTGTGCATATTAAATTAATTATGATTTGTGTATGATGTTACATTAAACCGAGAAAAAGGGTTACACATTGGGTCTTTATGACTCACCTTTTCCTTTAACATTTTCGTGTGACTCGTAGTTGCGGATAAGGAGCCGGATGAACTCGAGGCGCCATGCAATGAAAATATGGACTAGGTGGATTTGGAACTATTTTTATTTTAATATGGGTTTGATTTATTTTGTTTAAGATGTAATAAAGCCTCCTAAAATTTGCACTTGGATTATTTTATGTTTTGATAAATTGCTTAACTATTTTATGATATTAAAATGGGTACACATGTTTTTCTCAAATTAATTCGTAAAATGTTTTATTGTGCCATCGGGTACACTTGAAACTCAGAATAACCTAACTTAGTATATTTTAAACGATATTAAGTAATGCTTTCTTCATAACACCTCAACTGCTTTAAATCAAAACAATATCTTTTATCAAAATTTAAAACGACTTAAAAGGGATTTTCAAAAGTTTTTCCTCCGTAGCATACCAAATTCGGTCGTAATGTTTGGGCCGGGTTTGGGGTGTTACAAATTGGTATCGAGAGCCCGCTTCAAAGCTTCACTGTAGCCCAAGGCCCAAAAATGTTTTGGTAGGTCTATTTGAAATATTTTGGTTTTGAATAAGCATGGCACCGAGTCTCCTGCACCGATCCGCCTGTAAGTACCTCTAACTTTTTGTATGGATTATTATTTAGAAGGGTAAGTAGGGAACGTAGTTAGTGTGATAGGTGTTGAACCTTAGGACTAGTCCACCCCAACAAAACTCATAAGACTTTAATGGCCTAATTAAAACCAACCCGTGACCAAGTCGCCGAAAGTTAGGTGTGGTAACCTTAGTGCGCATGTTCTAGGATTGGATCCTAAGAGCTTGGTATTTAAGCAGTCCTCGTGACTCACCTCCTCTTCGCGGGATTCCTACCGGTGCGTAGCTTCGGTTCACCCTAACCAAGAGGACTCTGGCCATAGGCTAAACACGTTAAATAAAACCCAAAAGGGATTAACCCTGCTTTGTGAAAGCTCTAAGTTTTAAAAATCGTTATGATACTCATTTCAATAGCAAAGAAAGAAAAATTTACTTTCTAAAATTTTCAAAATATTCTTCAACTTACCAAAATTACTCAAATGTCCCTAGTGGCAAAATTACTTAAAAATACCCATGGTTTTCAAAATTTTGCCATACCTTTAAATTGAGAATTTCTAAAATACTCTCGCTTTTAGAAATTACAAAATGTTTTAATTTATAAAAGTTTTCAAATTTCTTGGTTTATTACAAAAATATCCTCAGAGGAAAATGACTAAAATACCCACGGATAGAAACTGACAAGAATGCCCGAAGAGTGCATAGGTATGAAAGGTATAGGGAATGGATGTACTTTTCTTTGTAAATTAGGACAGAAGACTTAAAACTTTGATTGATCGAAAGAATCTCTATTAAATTCTTTTCATAAAATTTCTTCATGGATAACCAAGTGAAACATGTACTAATTCATAAAATTTCCTAATCGAGATTAAAGCGATAGTTAGAATGAGCTTTAGAGGACGTGGTCGCCGTGGACGCGGGAAGGGGTAGGATGACCGTGTCGTAACTCCGCCGATCGGGTCGGTGGGGATCCGAGAATGAGGTACCACCGCCACCACCACCCCCAACCTTTGGAGCTGAGGAGCAGGATCAGACGGGTGATGACGCAGTGTCACAAGCGATGCTGCGGGTTCTAGAGAGAGTAGCTGGAATGGGTGGAGGTGGAGGAGCTCGAAAGTCGGTACCTGAGAGACTTCGAGCTAACGGAGCTGAATTTTTCCAAGGTGTGTCCGGTGTAGCGCCCAATACGGCTGAGTATTGGCTAGAATCGATCGAAAGAATCATGGATGAGATAGATCTGACGAATGAGGAGAAACTGAAAGGAGCGGTGTCGCTTCTCAAGGATGAGTCATATCGATGGTGGCTCACGGTTCGAGATGGTGCTACGGCAGATGATTTGACTTGGGAATACTTCAAAGCTACTTATCAGAAGAAGTATGTGGGAACAAGCTACATTGATGCACAGAGGAAAGCTTTTCTGGGGTTGGTACAAGGAAATAAGTCCGTAATCGTAGTATGAAGCGCAATTCTTGAGGTTGAGCCGCTATGCTCGTGGTATAGTGTCAACGGAGCATGATCGCTGTGTCCGCTTTGAAGACGGACTTAGGGATGAGTTAAGGTTGCTGATTGCTCCACAAAGCCAGAGCGTGAGTTTGCCGTCTTGGTGGAAAAGGCTAAGGTAGCCGAAGGGGTCAAGGAGTCCGTGAGACGTAACTATGATAGGAACAAGCGAGAAAAGAGGATTTGGGTCGTCCGGATCGGGTGGTAATGTTCGGAAAAGGGCGAGGTAGAGTGGGCCGAATCAGCAGAAGGCCCATGGTCGCTAACTGCAGACCGCCACTCAGAATCGCTATGGCAAATCGCATTGGGGAGGTTGTTGGACCGGTGAGAAGGGTTGCTTTGAATGTGGGTCTTTGGACCACCGTAAGTGGATTGTCCTCGGAAGTTAGCCAAGAATCGGTCGGAGGGTCGAACCGTGCTCGTTAGAATGTAGGATCACCACGCAGGGTCGTGGTAATGGTAGAGGAGGAAATGGATATAATCGAGGTCGCAGAATTTCGGCAGCAGGTACAGCAAGATAGAAGCAAGGCGCACTGGTCTAGTCTATGCGCGGCGAGGCGCCGAGAGGAAGGTGACGACCGGACGTTATAACCGTGACGTTCTTAATCTTTGGTGTTCCATATAACGCTTTGATTGATGTGGGTTCGACGCATTCATACGTTGCTAGTAGTGTGGTAGAGACTATGAACTTAGACTTCGAGATCGCTTCTAGGGAGATGACCGTAATTAGTCCTTTAGGTCACTCAGTAGTTGTTAATAAGCTATATAGAGATGTTCCTCTAGAACTCCAAGGGGTCGTGTTTGTGGTCGATCCGATGGAACTGCCGTTTGGGGAGTTCGATTTGATCCTTGGTATGGACTGGTTGGTTAAGTATCAGGAAAGGTTGGACTGCGCTGCTAAGCGCATGGTTCTTAAGATGGCTGAGGGTGATGAAGTGGTCATGATAGGTAATAGAAGAGATTACCTATCTAATGTAGTGTCTGCGTTGAAGGCTGAAAAGATGGTCAGGAAAGGTTGCGAGGCATTTTTGGTTCGAATTTGTGCTTTGGAAGCTAAGGAGTCAGCGGTTGAGAAGGTCCGAATAGTAAGGGAATTTGCTGATGTGTTCCCAGAAGAACTTCCGGGTCTGCCTCCAGATCGGGAAGTTGAATTTGGTATAGACTTGCTACCTGGAACGGCACCTGTGTCAATAGCACCTTACCGAATGGCACCAAAGGAATTGGTGGAGCCAAGGCTCAAATTCGTGAGCTTTTGGACCGAGGATTTATCCGACCAAGTATATCTCCGTGGGGAGCACCTGTGTTGTTTGTTAGGAAGAAGGATGGTTCAATGCGGATGTGTATCGACTACCACCAATTGAACAAGTTAACGATCAAGAACAGGTATCCGCTGCCTCGGATTGATGACTTGTTTGACCAACCTGAAGGGTGCATCGGTATTTTCAAGATAGATCTTAGGTCGGGATATCATCAACTCAAGGTGAAAGAGGTTGATGTGCACAAGACGGCATTCCGAACAAGGTATGGGCATTACGAGTTTTTGGTGATGCCTTTTGGGTTGACTAATGCACCAAAGAAAGATTCATGGACTTAATGAATAGAGTGTTTCAAAGAAGATTTGGATCAATTTGTCGTGGTGTTTATAGACGACATATTGGTTTACTCAAAGACGGAGAAGGAGCATGACATGCATTTGCGTATAGTTCTACAAGTACTTGAGAGAGAAGCGAGTTATATGCCAAATTCGGTAAGTGTGAATTTTGGCTTAGAGAGGTGGCTTTCTTAGGTCATGTGGTGTCGTGAGAAGGGATTAGAGTAGATCCTTGCAAGGTGGAAGCGGTGTTGGATTGGAAACCCCTAGGTCGATGGCGTAAATTGCTTTTTGGTCCGGCGAGATATTATCGGAGGTTTGTGGAAGGATTCTCTTTAATCGCAGCGCCGACTAAGTTGTTAAGAAAGGGAGTTCCATTTGTATGGTCGGAGAAGCAACAAGAAAGTTTTGACAAGCTAAGGAAGATTTTGACTAAGCTCCGGTTTGGTACAACTGAGGCGGGGAAAGTTGTTTGCGATTTACTGTGACGCGTCCCATACTGGTTTGGGATGCGTATTGATGCAAGAAGGGAAGATAGTGGCCTATGCGTCCCGTCAGCTAAGACCGCATGAGGTTAACTATCCAACGCACGACTTGGAGTTAGCGGCAGTAGTTTTTGCTTTGAAAATATGGCGGCATTACTTGTATGGGGAAAAGTCAACAGTTTACACGGATCATAAAAGTTTGAGGTATCTTTTGACACGTAAGGATTTGAATTTGAGGCGCGTCGGTGGATTGAATCGTTAAAAGACTACGATCGCTCGATTGAGTACCATCCGGTAAGGCGAACGTGGTGGCTGATGCCTTGAGCCGAAAAGTCGTGGATGCACTTAAGAGCGATGTTTGCTCATCTCAGTCTATACGACGACGGAAGTCTTTTGGCAGAACTGCAAGTTAAACCGACTTGGATCGAGGAGATTAAGGAAAAGCAGTTGGTGGATGACAGTTTGAATGCAAGGAGGTTGCAAGTTCAAGAAGGTGGTTTGGAAGGGTACAGTTTGTCTGGCGAGGGAGTGTTATGTTTTCAAGGGCGAGCTTGTATGCCGAAAGATGTGGAGTTGAGGCAAAGAATTCTCCAAGATGCACATAGCAGCCATACGCTATGCATCCGGGAGGTAGCAAGATGTATGGAGATTTGCGGGAACAGCTTTTGGTGGCACAGGTTGAAGCGTGAGGTAACCGAATTGCAGGGGTAAGTGTCGACGTGTCGCCAGTTAAAGTCGAACATCGCTTGCCATCGTGGTTACTCCAACCGGTGAAGATTCCTCGCTGGAAATGGGAGAGGATCACTATGGATTTTGTCGCGATTACCCTCACGCCTAGTAAGAAGAACTCGGTTTGGGTAATTGTGGATCGACTAACTAAGTCGGTTACATTTCATACCAGATGAGGTAGATTATTCGCCGTAAGCTAGCAAAGCTATATGTAGCCGAGATAGTAAGATTGCATGGTGTGCCAAGATCGATTATCTCGGATAGGGATCCGAGGTTTACATCAAGGTTTTGGAGAGCTTTGCATCGGGCCTTGGGAACGAGATTGACTTCAAAGACTTTTCACCCGCAAACCGACGGACAATCGGAAAGAGTGATACGATTTTTAGAAGATATGCCGAGAGGTTGCGTTTTGGATTTCGGGTGGTAGTTGGGAAGAGTATCTACCATTGGCGTAATTCGCTTATAACAACAGCTATCAAGCGAGCATTCAAATGGCACCATTCGAGGCAATCGTATGGACTAAGTGCCGTACTCCTACGTGTTGGACGAATTAAAGGAGCGACATGTCTTGGGTCCAGATTGGTAGCGAAACGAAGATAAAGTTAAGTTAATCCGGACTCGTCTCAAGGAGGCATCAGATAGGCAAAAGTCTTATGCCGACCTCAAGCGCAAAGAAATGGAATACGAGGTAGGAGATAAAGTCTTTCTGAAGGTGTCGCCTTGGAAGAAAGTGTTGCGATTTGGGAGAAAAGGGAAGCTAAGCCCTAGGTTCATTGGGCCATATACAGTGTTGAAGCGAGTGGGACCGGTAGCTTATCACCGAGTTGCCGGTAGAGTTAAGGCAAATTCACAACGCCTTCCATGTGTCAATGCTTAGCGATATCGATCCGATCCATCGCACGCCAGCCCGTGGCGTAGATTGAGGTTAATCGCACTTATCTTTCGAGGAGGAGCCGCCTCGGATCTTAGATCGTGATGTCAAGGTTCTCACGTAGGAAGTCGGTACCTTTGGTGAAAGAATTATGGCGAAACCATGGTACGGAGGAAGCGACGTGGGAACCCGAGAATGTGATACAGCAAAGAATACCCCCATCTTTTCGATCGATCGTAATTTCAAGGTCGAAATTATTTTAAGGGGATAGAACTGTAACATCCTAAAATCGGGGCTATTTGTGATTGAATTATTTTTCATGTGTTTGAACTTTTGTGTTATTAATTGTGGTGTGGTAAGGCTTAATTATGGACTTTGAGTAGGTTCGGTTTAGTAGAATAAATTTTTTTATGGTTTATTTAATGAAGTGGATTAAGTGAGCTTAGCACTTAAGTTAATTTAAGTGTTAATTAAAGCACATAAGGAATTAGTGGCAAAGTGGTTATGGTGTTTGAACTTATAGCTTGGGGTTAGAGGTTCGAGTAGCATGTTTAACATTTTGAAGGTTTATTTTTGAATCCTTGCATTGATGGACGGTCAAACTTATTTATGATAGGTTGGACTATTCCTTTTGGTAAGTTGAAAATTTGTTATGGAAAGCTTGAAGATAGGGATAAGAATCTTGAGTTTATGGTATAATGAGGGGACAAAGGCATGGAAGGTGGGGGATGTTTTGGAAAGAAATCCTATGCCTTAATGCATGAATGTGGACGGCATGTAAGGCTAGGGGGGAGTGGCCGAATTTTTGGTAGGTAGCTTGGAGGGGATGTTGACCAACCTTTTGTTTTGTGCATCATTTTGTGTTTGTTTTTCCTCCTCAAAAAGCTCTCATCTTTGGCCGAATGTATAGGGTACTTTTGGTGCAAAAATATTTCTTTTGATGACAACTTCATTTTGTTGGAAACAAAATACCACTTTCTTTCTCTCATTTGTCTTTTGAACCAAACTACATTTTTGCATCTTGTGCATTTTCTTCTTTGGTAAAGTTTGTGGTGACCGAATATCATTTCTTCCATTTCTCTTTTCTTCCTTTGATCAATTCTTTTCATTCTCTTTTCAAATTTTATCAAAACCAAAACCATTCTTTCTTTCTCTAAACTTTGGCGAATCTCCTACACCATTATCTTTCATCTACTACTTTTCTTTTCTTCTCAAAGCCAAATCCCCTATTTCTCCTTTCTTCTCAATAATTTCTTTATTAGCCAAATATACTCCTTTGGGTGTGCCAAACTCTCTTCTTCCATTTAAAAGTATCTTGGTCGAATATTGAAGGTGGTAAGGATTTATTTTAAGGGATTATTCTTTTGATTATTCAAAAGCCAAGGCTATTATATTAATGGTTGCCGATTGTAGGAAGTGAAGCGCCACAGCGTCTGCTTGTCGTAGTTAGTACTCGAAGGCGATTAGGTGAGGTTTTGGATTCAAATGATAACCCCTCGAGATTATTTTGGTTTGGCCGAATGGCCTTGGTACTAACTTTGGGTAATGGCCAAATATAGGGCAAGGGAAACTTGTGTGGCCGATTGTCTCCTTAGGGATTTAGACTATCGTTGGTGTGTGTGTACATACACACTTTATAATTAATTAACGTGCAAAGTATTATGTGTATGCTAATCGGATTTGTGTAGATTTGAGTTTAATACCATAAAGGTATAGCAAGGCTTCGGTAAGTCCTTGACAATATGATTTGCTATTTGATGCTTTTGGGAAGCATGACATATTTGGTATATGTGACTTATAAATGATGATTGGTAAATCCTATATATGTTGCTAAATGAGTATGTTGGCATGATTTACTGTAACTATCATTGATTGATATGGGTTTTATGAGTGGAGGGGCGGTGATATTCGTGTGTCGACGGACACCGTGTTTTGGTAACACATTGTGACTACGGTCACCGAGGTTTAGCACCTCCGGAGGTTTGGCACCTCATAGCGTCTGCGTCGCCCCCGTGGCTTAGTACCACCGCGGGGTTGGCCCCACATTTGAGATATGGGATTGACGCCATGATTTGGTATCACACGATGGGTTGGCCCCATCATTTGATTGTGACTTCGGGTCACCAAAGGGTTTGGTACCACAATATTGACGGATTTCGTGACTATACGTCACCAGTGGTTTGGCACCACCAGTGGTTTGGTACCACACGGGGTAGAGAAAGGCATACGGATGGCTAGGTTGGGTGCATATTAAACTTGTGCATATTAAATTAATTATGATTTGTGTATGATGTTACATTAAACCGAGAAAAAGGGTTACACATTGGGTCTTGATGACTCACCTTTTTCCTTTAACATTTTCAGGTGACTCGTAGTTGCGGATAAGGAGCCGGATGAACTCGAGGCGGCCATGCAATGAAAATATGGACTAGGTGGATTTGGAACTATTTTTATTTTAATATGGGTTTGATTTATTTTGTTTAAGATGTAATAAGGCCTCCTAAAATTTGCACTTGGATTATTTTATGTTTTGATAAATTGCTTAACTATTTTATGATATTAAAATGGGTACACATGTTTTTCTCAAATTAATTCGTAAAAATGTTTTATTGTGCCATCGGATACACTTGAAACTGTAACAACCTAACTTAGTATATTTTAAACGACATTAAGTAATGCTTTCTTCATAACACCTCAACTGTTTTAAATCAAAATAATATCTTTTATCAAAATTTAAAACGACTTAAAAAGGGATTTTCAAAAGTTTTTCCTCTGTAGCATACCAAATTCGGTCGTAATGTTTGGGCCAGGTTTGGGGTGTTACAAGGAGTTTCTTTATGGATTATTTGATATCGCTCATTATTCGATTAGTTGCTAAACGGAATAATAGTTTGGACTAAACGGTTATTTTAGGGTCCAAATCGTTCGTTCTTATTCACTAATGGATCCTTCGGAAATAGTGGTGAGCCTACTCCTATCACTAAAACAACTACTTTCTCTCATAGTAGTTTTCTAATCGAGATTTTTCCTATGGAGGCAAGTGGAACCGATTTGAAAGGAAAAGCGATTGGAGAACACAAAAGGAGTGGATTTGCTATTCCTACTCCTAAGTTTAAGCGTAGAGCGGTATCGGTGGTTCGGGATTTTCCACCGGGTTATGGACCATCATCCGTTGAAAATAGACAAATCGTGGTCGTTCACGATACTAAGGGTAAGCGTTTCAATAGATCGTTTGATTTAGATTTGGATTAATAAAATCTCGTTTGTTGGATTAATCGAGAGTAATGGTGATTTAGGTGCTGACGATCAAGAAGGATTAATTCTTACCGTAATCTGGTGTGTAATCTCACACCGAAATCCTGTAGATTCATGATTAGATATCACGTTGGAAAATAGATCGTTGTTATTTATATGGCTAAAAAATCGTAATATGGCACAAATTGAGAAATTTGCTTAAATTACATTATTACTAAAAAGTTGTCAAAATCGGTATTAAAATTGTTAAAATTACGAAAATGCCCCTATGGGACGATTTACGAAAATGCCCCTATGGGCCAATTTATGAAAATGCCCCTATGGGCTGATTTACTAGAATGCCCCTATGGGCCGATTTGCTAGAATGCCTTAATGGGCCGAATTACAAAGTGCTATAACGGGCCGATGCACTGTAATAAATTATTGGATTAATAATGGTTGTACATATATGTGGTTATTATGCTTTATTATGTATGTTGCATGTTACATATTGCATGGGTTGGGAAAAAATGTATGAAGAGCAGTGTAGACTGGTGGCATTGCCACAAAAATATCACTTATGATTTCAGTGGCTTGGCCATAATAAACAATTATATTATAAATGGCAACTTGCCTGCGAATTGGTGTGAGCGGCGGGGTGGGTTGACTTGATCCCCACAGGTGTGATTGGCTGGTCGGGGGTGTGATGGATGGATGGGTTGGGTTATATTCATATCATTTTAATATTTTTATGTAAATGGGCTTAAGCCCAAGTTATTACTAATTGGATTCAGGCCCAGTGGATGTCGGTAAGGGGATTATGCACTGAGTTCTTGTAACTCACTCCTCCCTTCTTAATCCTTGCATGTAATGCTCAGTGAGGTGGACTTGGGCCATGGATGACTCGGTGTAGGCCATACTTCAGAAATGGTGTTTTTGAACTTTAAATTTCTATTTCCGTTTACTTTATTACTTTTACTATTTTGGGTTTTTAAGTTGTAATAAGGCCTCTGGAATATTTTATTTTGCTTTATGTTTGACGTACTTATTGTAACACCCCAAACCCGGCCCAAGCGTTACGACCGGATCTGACATGTCACATGAGGAAAACGTATAAAGTCCTTGTGATTTGTACTAAATTGAATGTTATTTGGTTATGGTTAAGAAAACAAGGTTGGATGTAAATATTTGATAAAATACAACTACATTTGAGAGGTTGTTTTGATGAATCAAAAATCAATGTAGTGAACTTTAAAACCGTGGCTTTTGAAAATATTGTTGATAATTCGAGAGAAAATTTCCGAGTTAAAATATTTGTAAAAGTTTGTTATAAAATCCATTTATTAATAGATTTTGGAAAACCATTGGT
The DNA here is from genome assembly GCA_025698515.1 of Gossypium sturtianum. Taxonomy (NCBI): domain Eukaryota; kingdom Viridiplantae; phylum Streptophyta; class Magnoliopsida; order Malvales; family Malvaceae; genus Gossypium; species Gossypium sturtianum. The sequence goes on along the minus strand of CM046943.1, from coordinate 79,772,343 downwards.
TATGCTTTTAGAAAATCCCCATTTAAAATAATTCAAGCAAAATAATAAATACGTCAAACATAATGCAAAAATAAAATATTCCAGAGGCCTTATTACAACTTAAAAACCCAAAATAGTAAAAGAAATAAAGTAACGTAAATAGAAATTCTAAAGTTCAAGAACACCATTTCTGAAGTATGGCCTCCATCGAGTCATCCATGGCCCCAAGTCCTCGTCACGGAGCATTACCTACAAGGGTTAAGGAAAAGGGGGAGTGAGTTACAAGAACTCAGTGTATAATCCCCTTACCGTTATCCACTGGGCCTGAATCCATTTAGCATGATCTTGGGCTTAAGCCCATTTAACATACACTTGGACCAAGCCCATTTACAAAATGTAATATATTTATATATGTGCAATGTATGCAACCCAACCCATCCTAGTAATCCATCCGCTACACACCACCCGTACCATCCCATCACACCTGTGGGGATCAAGTCAACCCACCCCGCCAAACACACCAATCGTAGGCAAGATGCCATTTAATATATATATTGTGGCCAAGCCACCGCTGCAGTCAAACTGCTTTTCATAATTTTTGTGGCAAAGCCACCCGAGTCATAATTATGCGTGGCATAGCCACTATACAGATTGTGGCAGAGCCACCAGAATATCATATACGGTAATTTAACCGGCACACAGCCTTGGTAAAAATGATCGACACAGAGTCGTTAATTCATATGTTAGACACATAGCCCCGGGTAAATACGTTTAGCACAAAGCCATAATCACGATGGCACAAAGCCATATTTCGGTTGGCACATAGCCATTATCAGAATTTGTGGCAGAGCCACCAGAATCAGAATGAAACATTATAACAAACATTTTTGTGGCAATGCCACCGGGCTACACTTCTCTTCAACATTTTTCCCATCCCATGCAAATTATGTAAATGCAACATACATAATAAAGCATACATAATAAAGCATAATATCCACAAATATAAACAAAAATCATTGATTTAGAGATTTATTACGGTAAATCGGCCCATTATAACACTTTGCAATTTGCCCATTAAGGCATTCTATCAAATCGGCCCATAGGGGCATTTTTGTAATTTCGACCCATAGGGGCATTTTAGTAATTCGACCCATAAGGGCATTTTCGTAATTCGGCCCATAAGGGCATTTTCATAATTCAGTAATCTTACCCACTAAGGGTAATTTGGTAATCTCGCAACGCAGGGGTATTTCGGTAATTTACCCTCTAAGGGTATTATGGTAATTTCGCAACCCAGACTTACCTACTAATTTGGGGCATAAAAATTGAAACTGTCCATCTGCGTCATACTGACTAAATTGACTATAACTAGAGTTAGGAAACTCAAAATTGAAATACGTAAATTTTTCTTGAAACTAGACTCATATATCTTCTTACTAAAATTTTTCCAGAATTTTTGGCTTAACCATTTAGTACAGTTTATTCCTTAAAGTTTCCCTTGTTTTACTGACCAACGGTTCTGACCTCTCTTACCCGAAATTAAAATATTTAACTGTACAGTTTTTATATGTTGCTCCCACTTGTTTCTATTGAAAATAGGCTCACTAAGGAATCTATACATATAAATTATAACTCATAATTCACTTTGCACAATTTTAAATGATTTTTCTAAGACAGATCAGGGAACCACGAAGTCAATCAGAGCCAGTCCCACTAAATTTAAAATATCCCAGAATATAAAATTCCTCTTTCTACTCCGTTTCTTTCATATAAAAATAGACACAGTAAGCTTTAATTAGATATCTTATTTGCTTTCTAATTCCCTTTCTCCTATTTTTCGTGATTTTTCAAAATCACATCACTGCTGCTGACCAAACTGTTTCATTGCAAAATATGGTTACTACTACGAACATACGTACGCCCGAGTGGTCACGGATGCCGGTTTCCGGTTTTCTTCGGTATTTAGACCGAATCATAGAACATATCATAAAAACATTCAGAGAGGTATGAGATTACACACCATTTCAAACATGTATTCGGAAGGGTACGGGATTACACACCTTATTCGGAATCCGTAACACGATACTCTCCGCGGCACCTAAAGGTACAATCGGTTAACAATTAGTCCAAAGCCTAATTTTCAACTTCAACCAAGTATTGCGATTGATTAACAATATATATCACTTACCAACAATCTGAGTCTCTTATTACGAGGGATAGGTGATCGAGCGATTTGGTCCCTAAAAATAAACGATTAGTCATCACCTCTATACCGTTTAGCAAACTAACCGATCAACGAAAAAGATCAAAAAGAACGAGGACGAATCCCTTACCTTGACAATAATAGATCCCCTTCTATCAATTTCCTTAAGGCTAGAAAGATGATGAGAGTGTAAGCTAACACTCTACCGATTCGGCCCACACCAAGAGAACCAAGAAGATGGAAGTAGCAAAGAATTGATTCGGCCTTGCAACCACCGAAAACCCGAGAAGACAAAGAAGCTTCGGCAACTGGAAGAACCAAGTTTCGGCTATGAGATGAAGTTGATGTTTCGGTTATGGGTTGAAGGAAAAAGAAGACTGAAGAAAGGGTTGAGAATAGAAATAAATATCACTAAAAAAAATTGACAACACAAGTTGAGAGAAAATAACCCAAAAAGCTTGAAGTAAAAGTCTTCAAAATGCACAAAAATGCCAACAACTTTCGGCACACTCACATACTAATGGCCGAATATGCTCCCTAAACACACCTCCCAAACCATGTATCATCTTTACCAAAAAATGAATGTTGACACAAAATAATCTTTCCAAAACATCCTCCACATAATAGGCCAACATGTTCCCCTCTCTTACCTTTTTCCTTAATTTCTTTCCCTCTTTTCCCCTACTCTTCCTCCTTACCATATTCCTTAGCCATATTTCCCAAATTAAAAAGTCTTTCTTACCTTATTAAAGCCTTGACCGACACTTTGGATGAATAGCACCAAAAATAAATCCAAATTTTGCAAAAGATGGGATTTGAACACCTTTCCTCCATGCTCTCCACTTGATGCCTTAACCTCCTTGCCATATGCTCTCTTATGCTAGCAAGATACACACTTATTACCTTAAGCCTTGATGCTACTTGCCTTTCCCCCTTAAGTGCTCAAATACAAAAATTTACCTATAGCCTAACTTGAACCCGTAACTTCCTAGAAACCTCGTAACTTTCCAAAATCACCTTCCTAATAAGTCCAACTTGTAATAATGCCGTTCTCTTGTTCTCAAAAAATTTTAAACACTCCTACGCCCAAGGCCCATTGGGCCCAATTCTAATAGGCCCAAATTCGGGTCGTTACAATTCTACCCTCCTTAAAAAAATTTTGTCCTCGAAATTTCCAACCAACTACTAAACGCACCGCTCAAATCACACCACTATGCTTTCGCTGTGCACTCTGATCTTAATAACACTAATGTACTTTCAACATAATCTTGAATCCTCTTTCACACAACCAAACATCTAATCACAGAAGCAAGCAGTTATCTACCACTTATACCTAAAATTTTCTACATTCAATCATCATGTCCAACCAAAACATACCTGACTTGATGGTGATGAAACAATCCCGAGCCTTATGCTCCTTAGACCCGCATCTCAAGCATGCTCCTGACCTCCTCCAGCATTCTCCCGGATGACGCCTTCTGCAATATTCGTAAGCCAAAAAGTTTGGGCGTGCCTTAACACGCTTTACGGAACGAGACTGCGTCCCAAAAGAATCGCGATCTCTTTTCTTCTTACAGTCCACACACTCAACTCGAAGTGCTTCACTGATTCCTTTAACCTCCTCCAATACTTCCTTAACTATCTGAGTTAGCTCATCAACCCCAGCTCCATCATGAGATCCCGTCTCAACCATTGGCGATGCCAGTGCCTCCCTTTCGGAAACATGCCCCGATGCTGAAGATCTAGCCTTAGCACCTCGGCCTCTACCACGTCCACATCTATCGCGTCTACGTCTTTTAACGCTCATATTTGCTAAATCGATTTAATCTGATTACGAGTCTTATGAATTAGTATAATTATTCAATGTTTATTAAACAATGTTTTATGGAGTATAGGAAGTAAAGTTGTTTTCGCAATACGCATCCTAAATTCTCAATCTCTATAGTTTCAGCTCCTAAAACTAAAAGTTCTAGAGTATTCTATTTTGTGGAATTTTCTTACCACAGTACTAACACAATAATCATAAAATAAAAAACACATACTTACTTGACTTGGTGCCGGATACCCGTGGTGCCATACTTCCTTTAAAACATGCATTTTTTTAATCTTAAAATTTAAACAGCTTTGGAAAATGTTTTTGAACCCAAACCACAACCGAGTTTTGAAACCGGGCTCTGATACCATAAAATGTAACACCCCAAACCCGGCCCATTCGTTACGACCGGATCTGACATGTCACATGAGGAAAACGTATAAAGTCCTTGTGATTTGTACTAAATTGAATGTTATTTGGTTATGGTTAAGAAAACAATGTTGGATGTAAATATTTGATAAAATACAACTACATTTGAGAGGTTGTTTTGATGAATCAAAAATCAAGGTAGTGAACTTTAAAACCGTGGCTTTTGAAAATATTGTTGATAATTCGAGAGAAAATTTCCGAGTTAAAATATTTGTAAAAGTTTGTTATAAAATCCATTTATTAATCAATTTTTGAAAACTGTTGGTTATGCTTTTAGAAAATCCCCATTTAAAATAATTCAAGCAAAATAATAAATACGTCAAACATAATGCAAAAATAAAATATTCCAGAGGCCTTATTACAACTTAAAAACCCAAAATAGTAAAAGAAATAAAGTAACGTAAATAGAAATTCTAAAGTTCAAGAACACCATTTCTGAAGTATGGCCTCCATCGAGTCATCCATGGCCCCAAGTCCTCGTCACGGAGCATTACCTACAAGGGTTAAGGAAAAGGGGGAGTGAGTTACAAGAACTCAGTGTATAATCCCCTTACCGTTATCAACTGGGCCTGAATCCATTTCGCATTATCTTGGGCTTAAGCCCATTTAACATACACTTGGACCGAAGCCCATTTACAAAACAGAATATATTTATATATGTGCAATGTATGCAACCCAACCCATCCTAGTAATCCATCCGCTACACACCACCCGTACCATCCCATCACACCTGTGGGGATCAAGTCAACCCACCCCGCCAAACACACCAATCGTAGGCAAGATGCCATTTAATATATATATTGTGGCCAAGCCACCGCTGCAGTCAAACTGCTTTTCATAATTTTTGTGCCAAAGCCACCAGAGTCATAATTATGCGTGGCATAGCCACTATACAGATTGTGGCAGAGCCACCAGAATATCAAATACGGTAATTTAACCGGCACACAGCCTTGGTAAAAATGATCGACACAGAGTCGTTAATTCATATGTTAGGCACATAGCCCCGGGTAAATACGTTTAGCACAAAGCCATAATCACGATGGCACAAAGCCATATTTCGGTTAGCACATAGCCATTATCAGAATTTGTGGCAGAGCCACCAGAATCAGAATGAAACATTATAACAAACATTTTTGTGGCAATGCCACCGGGCTACACTTCTCTTCAACATTTTTCCCATCCCATGCAAATTATGTAAATGCAACATACATAATAAAGCATAATATCCACAAATATAAACAACAATCATTGATTTAGAGATTTATTACGGTAAATCGGCCCATTATAACACTTTGCAATTTTCCCATTAAGGCATTCTATCAAATCGGCCTATAGGGGCATTTTTGTAATTTTGACCCATAGGGGCATTTTAGTAATTCGACCCATAAGGGCATTTTCGTAATTCGGCCCATAAGGGCATTTTCATAATTCAGTAATCTTACCCACTAAGGGTAATTTGGTAATCTCGCAACGTAGGGGTATTTCGGTAATTTACCCTCTAAGGGTATTATGGTAATTTCGCAACCCAGACTTAACTACTAATTTGGGGCATAAAAATTGAAACTGTCCATCTGTGTCATACTGACTAAATTGACTATAACTAGAGTTAGGAAACTCAAAATTGAAATACGTAAATTTTTCTTGAAACTAGACTCATATATCTTCTTACTAAAATTTTCTAGAATTTTTGGCTTAACCATTTAGTACAGTTTATTCCTTAAAGTTTTCCTTGTTTTACTGACCAACGGTTCTGACCTCTCTTACCCGAAATTCAAATATTTAACTGTACAGTTTTTATATGTTGCTCCCACTTGTTTATATTGAAAATAGGCTCACTAAGGAATCTATACATATAAATTATAACTCATAATTCACTTTGCACAATTTTAAATGATTTTTCTAAGACAGATCAGGGAACCACGAAGTCAATCAGACCCAGTCCCACTAAATTTAAAATATCCCAGAATATAAAATTCCTCTTTCTACTTCGTTTCTTTCATATGAAAATAGACACAGTAAGCTTTAATTAGATATCTTATTTGCTTTCTAATTCCCTTTCTCCTATTTTTCGTGATTTTTCAAAATCACATCACTCACTTTCTTGACAAAACTGTTTCATTGCAAAATATGGTTACTACTACGAACATACGCACGCCCGAGTGGTCACGGATGCCGGTTTTCGGTTTTCTTCGGTATTTAGACCGAATCATAGAACATATCATAAAAAAATTCAGAGAGGTATGAGATTACACACCATTTCAAACATGTATTCAGAAGGGTACGGGATTACATACCTTATTCGGAATCCGTAACACGATACTCTCCGCGGCACCTAAAGGTACAATCGGTTAACAATTAGTCCAAAGCCCAATTTTCAACTTCAACCAAGTATTGCGATTGATTAACAATATATATCACTTACCAACAATCTGAGTCTCTTATTACGAGGGATAGGTGATCGAGCGATTTGGTCCCTAAAAATAAACGATTAGTCATCACCTCTTTACCGTTTAGCAAACTAACCGATCAACGAAAAAGATCAAAAAGAACCAGGACGAATCCTTTACCTTGACAATAATAGATCCCCTTCTATCGATTTCCTTAAGGCTAGAAAGATGATGAGAGTGTAAGCTAACACTCTACCGATTCGGCCCACACCAAGAGAACTAAGAAGATGGAAGTAGCAAAGAATAGATTCGGCCTTGCAACCACCGAAAACCCGAGAAGACAAAGAAGCTTTGGCAACTGGAAGAACCAAGTTTCGGCTATGAGATGAAGTTGATGTTTCGGTTATGGGTTGAAGGAAAAAGAAGACTGAAGAAAGGGTTGAGAATAGAAATAAATATCACAAAAAAAAAATTGACAACACAAGTTGAGAGAAAATAACCCAAAAAGCTTGAAGTAAAAGTCTTCAAAATGCACAAAAATGCCAACAACTTTCGGCACACTCACATACTAATGGCCAAATATGCTCCCTAAACACACCTCCCAGACCATGTATCATCTTTACCAAAAAATGAATGTTGACCCAAAATAATCTTTCCAAAACATCCTTCACATAATAGGCCAACATGTTCCCTTCTCTTACCTCTTTCCTTCATTTCTTTCCCTCTTTTCCCTTAGTCTTCCTCCTTACCATATTCCTTAGCCATCTTTCTCAAATTAAAAAGTCTTTCTTACCTTATTAAAGCCTTAACCGACACTTTGGATGAATAGCACCAAAAATAAATCCAAAATTTGTAAAAGATGGGATTTGAACCCCTTCCCTCCATGCTCTCCACTTGATGCCTTAACCTCCTTGCAATATGCTCTCTTATGCTAGCAAAATACACACTTATTACCTTAAGCCTTGATGCCACTTGCCTTTTCCCCTTAAGTGCTCAATTACAAAAATTTACCTATAGCCTAACTTGAACCCGTAACTTCCTAGAAACCTCGTAACTTTCCAAAATCACCTTCCTAATAAGTCCAACTTGAAATAGTTCTATTATTCTCAAAAAATTTTAAACACTCCTACGCCCAAGGCCCATTGGGCCCAATTTTACTAGGCCCAAATTCGGGTCATTACACTTATTATTTTGCTTGATTTATTAAATGGATTTTATAACAAACTTTTACAAATAATTTAACTTGGATTCTCTTTCAAATTACCAAAGTCATTTTCAAAAGTCACGATTTTAAAGTTCAATAGTTCGATTTTCGATTCATCAATCAACCTCTCACAAATAGTTGCATTTTATCAAGAATTTATCTTCAAACTTGTTTTCTTAACCATAAACAAATAACACCTGTTTTAGTACGATTCACAAGGTTTTTATACGTCTTCCTTATGTGACATGTCAGATCCGGTTATAACGTATGGGCCGAGTTTGGGGTGTTACATTTTACGGTATCAGAGCACGGTTGCAAAACTCGGCTGCGGTTTGGGTTCAAAAGCTGTTTAAAATTTTAAATTATAAATGCATGATCTAAAGGAAGTATGGAACCACGGGTATCCGGCACCAAGTCAAGTAAGTTTATGTTTTCGTTTTAGAAATTATTGTGGTATGACTGTAGAAATACTCTAGAACTTTAGCTTTAGGAGCTGAGAACTATAGAGATTGAGACTTTAGGATACGTTGTGCGAAAACAACTTTACTTTTTAAACTCAATAAAACATTGTTTAATAAACACTGAAATAGCATACTGATTCATAAGACTTTTAATCAGATTAAATCGACTTTGCAATCATGAGCGCTAGAGGACGCAGACGAGGTGCATGCGGCCGTAGTAGAGGTCAAAATGTTTGGGTTAGATCCTCAACATCGAGGCATAAGCCAGAAAGGATGGTGCTGACATCGCCAGTGGCTGAGACGGAGGTTTTCGACGGAGCTGGAACGGGTATGCTGACTCAGCTAGTTAGGGAGGTATTGGAAGATGTTAAAGGAATTTGGGAAACACCTTGAGTTGGGTGTGTGGATTGTAAGACGAAAAGAGATCGTGCTTCTCTAGGGTCGCAGTCTCGTTCTGTGAAGCATACAAAGGCACGCCCAAACTTTCCGGTTTGTGAATATTTCAAAAGGCGTCATCCGGGTGAATACTGGATGAGATTAGGAGCATGCTTGAGATGCGGGTCTAAGGAGCATAAGGCTCGGGATTGTTCCATCACCATTAAGTCAGGTATGTCTTGGTTGAATGGGGTGTTTGAATGTAGAAAATCTTATGAATGCGTGATAAGTACTTGTTTGCTTCTGTGGTAGGATATCTGGTTGAGTAAAGAGATTTCTAGATAAGGTTAGAAGTGTATTAGTGTTTAGGGAATCAGAGTGCGCAGCGGTAGCGTGGTAGAGTAGTCTGTGTTAACCATTGTTAGATAGCCAGAAATTTTGAGGACGAAATTTCTTTAAGGAGGGTAGATTTGTAACATCCCGAAATTTGGCCTAGTAGAATTGGGCCTATTAGGCCCCGAACATAGAAGCATTTTTAGAATTTTTGAGAATATGAGAATGGCACAATTGTTAGTTGGACTTAATGGGTAAGCCAATTTGGAAGGTTAAGGGGCTTCGATGAAGTCACGGGGTCAAGTTAAGCCATATGCAAATTTTTGTGTTTAAGCCCTTAATGGGAGAAGGCAAGTGGCATCAATATTTAAGGAAATAAGAGTGTGCTTTGCTAGCACAAGTGGAGCACATGGTGGAGTGGTGTGGCGTCAAGTGGAGAGCATTGAGGGAAGAGGTTCGAATCCCATATAGTGCAAAATTTTTGATTAATTTTTTTACTCCTATCCCAAGTGTCGGCCATGGTCCTATTTATGGTAAGGGATACTTTTTATTGATGGAAAGGAGGCTAAGGAACATGGTAAGGATGGAAGATAAGGGAAAAAGAAGGAAATAAATGAAAGAAAAGGAAAGAGAAGGGAACATGTTGGCCTATAATGTGGAAGATGTTTTGGAAAGAGTTTTTGGTCAATTTTGATCATTTTGGTAAAAGGATACACGATTTTGGGAGGGGTCTTGGTAGCCGAATTTTGCATTAGTCTTTTGGCAAATTTTGGGTGCTTGTATGGCTTGTTTCTTTTAGCATTTTTTTTGGTGTTCTCTTTCTCCAATTTCTTCCCTCATTGCCGAAACTCCAAAGCCAAAAGTGAGCATCTCTTGTTCCTTTGTTATGCCGAAACCATCTAGCCATTGTGTCCAATTTATTTTGCTCATTCCCCTTTTGATAGCCGAAACTAGTTAATCACTCTTTCTTCATCCTTTCTTTTCTTTTTCACAAATTCTTCAACCTTTCTTTCTTCTTCTTTAACCCATATTCTCATAGCTGAATCTTCTTGTTCATTTTCTTTTCTCCATAGCTGAACCTTTCAACCCTTAATCTCTCCTTCACAATTTCTTTCTCATTTGTGTTGACACCCTCTTCTTCGATCAAATCGGTAAGTGGTTTCTTTTTCTCTTTTCATTTTTCCTTTCTTTCTAGCCGAATAAGTGTCTATCACTATTCGGTTGTGTATCTTGTTTCTAAACCAAAATGGTGTTTCCTCCTACTCCTTCACATCTTAATCATCCTCTTTTTCATAGTATTCTAAGTGGGTGGCCGAATATCATCCTAGCCGATTCAATTCTAGCCTTAAGTCAATCGGAGGAAATAGGATTCAATATCGTTAAGGTAAGGAGTTTCTTTATGGATTATTTGATATCGCTCATTATTCGATTAGTTGCTAAACAGAATAATAGTTTGGACTAAACGGTTATTTTAGGGTCTAAACCGTTCGTTCTTATTCACTCGTGGATCCTTCGAAAATAGTGGTAAGCCTGCTCCTATCACTAAAACAACTACTTTCTCTCATAGTAGTTTTCTAATCGAGATTTTTCCTATGGAGGCAAGTGGAACCGATTTGAAAGGAAAAGCGATTGGAGAACACAAAAGGAGTGGATTTGCTATTCCTACTCCTAAGTTCAAGCGTAGAGCGGTATCGGCGGTTCGGGATTTTCCACCGGGTTGTGGACCATCATCCGTTGAAAATAGACAAATCGTGGTCGTTCACGATACTAAGGGTAAGCGTTTCAATAGATCGTTTGATTTAGATTTGGATTAATAAAATCTCGTTTGTTGGATTAATCGAGAGTAATGGTGATTTAGGTGCTGACGATCAAGAAGGATTAATTCTTCACCGTGTCGGTGTGTAATCTCACAATCAAATCCCGTAGATTCATGATTAGATATCACGTTGGAAAATAGATCGTTATTATTTATATGGCTAAAAAATCGTAATATGGCACAAATTGAGAAATTTGCTTAAATTACATTATTACTATAAACTTGTCAAAATCGGTATTAAAATTGTTAAAATTACGAAAATGCCCCTATGGGTCGATTTACGAAAATGCCCCTATGGGCTGATTTACGAAAATGCCCCTATGGGTCGATTTATTAGAATACCTTAATGGGCCGAATTACAAAGTGCTATAATGGGCCGATGCACTATAATAAATTATTGGATTAATAATGGTTGTACATATATAATGGTTATTATGCTTTATTATGTATGTTGCATGTTACATATTGCATGGGTTGGGAAAAATTGTATGAAGAGCAGTGTAGCCTGGTGGCATTGCCACAAAAATATCACTTATGATTTCAGTGGCTTGGCCACAATAAACAAATATATTATAAATGGCAACTTGCCTACGAATTGGTGTGAGCGGCGGGGTGGGTTGTTTTGATCCCCACAGGTGTGATTGGCTGGTCGGGGTGTGATGGATGGATGGGTTGGGTTACATTCATATCATTTTAATATTGTTATGTAAATGGGCTTAAGCCCAAGTTATTGTTAAATGGATTCAGGCCCAGTGGATGTCGGTAAGGGGACTATGCACTGAGTTCTTGTAACTCACTCCTCCCTTCTTAATCCTTGCAGGTAATGCTCAGTGAGGTGGACTTGGGCCATGGATGACTCGGTGTAGGCCATACTTTAGAAATGGTGTTTTTGAACTTTAAATTTCTATTTTCGTTTACTTTATTACTTTTACTATTTTGGGTTTTTAAGTTGTAATAAGGCCTCTGGAATATTTTATTTTGCTTTATGTTTGCCGTACTTATTATTTTGCTTGATTTATTAAATGGATTTTATAACAAACTTTTACAAATAATTTAACTCGGATTCTCTTTCAAATTACCAAAGTCATTTTCAAAAGTCACGATTTTAAAGTTCAATAGTTCGATTTTTGATTCATCAATCAACCTCTCACAAATAGTTGCATTTTATCAAGAATTTATCTACAAACTTGTTTTCTTAACCATAAACAAATAACACCTGTTTTAGTACGAATCACAAGGTTTTTATACGTCTTCCTTATGTGACATGTCAGATCCAGTCGTAATGTATGGCCCGGGTTTGGGGTGTTACAATTTTGATGTGTTTCTTGATGGAACAAGATAAGGAAACATTTTTCTTGAAGCAACTTTAACCTAGAACAAAAATCAATAAAATCAGCAAGCCAAAACAGTAAGAACTAACTTAAATAAGCAATAAACGATAAATTAAGGATAGAAAAGAGAAGATGACATCCTAAGAAGCCTTAGAAACATTAAGAATCCACAAAAACTTTCAATGGCTCTAATTCCCCCTCTAAGAAAAACATCTTGGCAAGAAAAAGCTTGAAGATGATTCCCACAACCTGAAAGATTGTTAAAACAACTTCTAAAAGAAACTCAAGAGAAATTATTGAAGAAAAACTTAAAGAGAATTATTATTAACTAAAAAAAAAACATAAATCAATTTTTCATCCATAAGGGTGAACGTCCATGCTACTTATAGGCCCCCAAAATAAGTTTTCCTAACCCTAATGGAATAACTAACATGCAACTCATCAAATCAAAAATAATAATTCTAAGTGTGGACTTTTAATGGGAATTCAACCAAATGACTTAAATGGTCTCCTTGGACTGAATTCTTACATGATGATCCACCTATTAAAATAAAATTGGACCTATAGTTTAAATATTTTACAATTTGGGCCACTTTGATAATTTGGCCTGATATTCAATTAAATTACTTTCCAAATTTTAGGATGGGCTTGTAGACATCTTAATGGGTCATTCAATTAAAATGTAGTTGCTGATGCATTATCTTGACATAGTTGCTGATGCATTATCTTGAAGGTATGTATTGCTTACTACTTTGGATGCTAAATTGCTTAGATTTGAGCACATGAAAGATTTGTATAAACATGACTTTGATTTTGGCAATGTTTTTGCAGCTTGTGAAAACGAAGGTTTTGGTAAGTTTTTCAAGCATGATGGATTTCTTTTTCGAGAAAATAAGCTTTGTATACCAAGGAATTCTATTCGAGAGCTATTTGTAAAAGAAGCTCACGGGGGAGGCTTAATGGGACATTTTGGAGTTGCAAAAACTCTAGATATTTTTCTAACACCCTAAAATTCAAGTATCGATTTATTGCATGTTTTGGTGTTTAGATTATGAAGGAAAATTTTCTTATTTCTTTTCGTGCCTATTATAGTCCTGAAGAAGAGTATAGAATTATTCGGGTATGGAATAATTTTTAGTTTGAGAATTTATTGAAGTGGAGCAAGTGGCATTGACACTTAAGTTAAATTAAGTGTTAAAAAGTAACATAAGATGAGTAAATGGAAAGGTGGTGTTGGCGCATGAGATATTGCATGAGGGGAGTGGTTCGAATCCCTTGTATAGCATTTAGACAACTTTTATTTTTGCACTTGTATAGCAAGTGTCGGCCAAGCAATAGTTATGGTAAGGTTGGACTTTTCATTTTTGGTAAGTAGACTAAAGGAATAAGGAAATAGCTAACTTATAGTATGGAATCAAGAAAATTTGGAAAGATAAGGGGACATAAGGCATGTATCAAGGAAAAGGTTTTGGAAACTAATTCATGGCCATTTGACCATGAATTTGGACTGACAATGTGGTCTAGGGGAGTTGGCCGAATATGCTAGTAGTTGGCTAGGATTAGGAGTTTGTTTTGGTCATTCCTAGCATTTTGTGCAAAGGTTTGCAATTCTCTTTTCAACCTCTTTTCCTTTGGCCGAATTTGATCTTTTGGTAAGCCTAATTCTTTTGACCATTTGGTCATTTTACTCATCACTTTAGTATTCTTTTGTGCCTCTTCATAGTGCCGAAATTGCTAGTACCAAAAAGGCCATTCCTTTCTTTTTTTTCTCTTTCTCCATTGCCGAATGTACTTTGCTCCTAAGCACATCTTTTTCTTTCTCTTTTCTCCTCTTTGAAAACCAAAACATCATCATCATCCCTTCTCTTATATTTTATTTCTTTTCACTCATACCTTCTCCATTAATTTTCTCATGGCCGATTGTTAGTGAGCCATAGCCGAACCATTTTCTCTTTTCTTTGGTTAATCATAGCCTAATCTTTTTCTATTCATAAACATCTTTCTCAATCGTCTCTTTTCAACCGTGGACAATAGGTAAGAATTCTTTTTAGTTCATGTTAGTTAAAAGTTGTCATGGCCGAATCTTGATAGTGGTATAAAGGCTTTCTTAGATCGAAATAAACGTTCATTCTATTAACGTTTTTATTTGTTATACTTTAGTGCGATAACGGAAGATCAGAAATCAAGTGTTCGTAAGTAACATAGAACGTTGGAATCGATTTAAGGTGTTAAGGGAACGTTTTGGTTGACTCTCATTTTTGGAACAAGGATCTTTATGGTAAGCAAATTTCACCCTTAAACCCTTAGTCATATTTCGATGTAATATTAGATTGGATTAACGATCTTTTGTCTTTGAAGACAATCAAAATAGGGAAGAAAAGGGCGGTGAATAGTGTTCGGAAGAGGGGTGGTTCCGTTATTCCCCATAAGTTTAAGCGAAGGACTGTTTCAGCAATCCGGGATTTTCCACCGGGTTGTGGACGTTCATCCGAGGAGAATCAACTGTTTGAAGTCGTTCGTACTCCCGAACCATTATTTGTTCGTGGATTTGATTCGGTTAACGAACCATCAATCGGGGAGAAATCGCAAGTAGAAGTAGTTCGAAAACCCGAGGATAAAAAGTAGATCGTTATTTTCTAAGATTGATTTCGTTAATAAAATATAGTGATTCTAATTTATCGTGATACGTATAGGTGTTGACGAGCGGGAAAGTCTAGTTCTCACTATAACCAGGTGTGTAACTTCACACTTATCTTTCGGGTTAGATACTAAACAGTAAGTATTTTGATAAATCGTAAAAATGGCAAAATCGAAAATTATGTGATAATTAACACTTTTGTGTAAATGCATGAAAACGGTTAAAGTCGGAAAAATTGCTAGATCGATAAATTGAGCCGAAATATTGCTAGATCGATAAATTGAGCCGCAAAATTGCTAGATCGATAAATTGAGCCGAAAAACTGCTAGATTGTTAAATTGGGCTGAAAAACTGCTAGATTGTTAAATTGGGCCGAAAAACTGCTAGATTGTTAAATTGGGCCGAAAAACTGCTAGATCGATAAATTGGGTCAAAAGATTGCTAGATCGCTAAATGGGCCAAAAACCTTCTAGTTCGACATTTGGGCCTAAGTTCGCTAGATTGCTAAATGGGCTAAATACTATTTTGTTTAATGGACCCAAATGAAAAGTTTAATTAAAAACTCATTTGTATTATGGATTACTTGATAAATTATTTATGATTAAAGTTTGTTATTCATACATCATTGCATGGGATGGGATACATGATGAAGAGAAGTAAGGCCTGTGGCCATGAATCTAGTTCGGTGGCTCTGCCACAAATTTGGCTTAATGCCTCTAGTTTGGTGACTATGTCACAATCTAGTTCGGTAGTGCACTACAATATTATTTAAAAGGCTAAATGCCTACGATTGGTGTGTTTGGCGGGGTGGGTTGACTTGATCCCCACAGATGTGCTGGTTTGGTACGGGGGTGTGTAGCGGATGGAAATTAGGCTTGGTTGGGAAATTCATTTTACATGCATTTTATATATTTTATTTCATTTTATATTGTTAAAATTTGTAATTGGGCTCAAGCCCAAATTAATGCCTTGATGGTCTGGCCCAATAATGGTGGTAAGTGAGTTACACACTGAGTTCTTTGTAACTCACCCCGTTTTATTATCCATCTCAGGTAATGGAAATTGATGTGGACTTGGGCCTGGATGACTTGGTGGAGGCCATACTACGAGCTTGGGTTTTATAAACTATGAACTTTATTTAAGTTACTTATTTTAATTACTATTTTGGGTATGATGTAATAGGGCCTCTAATTATGTTTTTATGGATTTTCATGTGTGGATGGATTTAATTTTATTTTAAGACTCTTAATATGGGCTTATGTTAAATCTATAAAGTTTTCTTAAAAATATTGTGTTTTATAACAATTTTGGACACCTAAAATATTTTTTCAATTTCTTTCAAATTCTTCTAAAACTACGTTAAGGTTTTGACTAATATATATAAGATTTCAAACAAGTATTTTTCTTAATTCATAATCATTGTACTTAGTTTTTATTAAACCTTATTTCTAAAGGTTTTGCATTACTGTTTTACTTAAATCATTAGAGAATTTTGGATGTTCGTTCGGTGTGACAAACCAAATCTCGTCTTAACGCATAGACCTGGTTTGGGGTGTTACATTTAATGGTATCAGAGCTAGTTTCAAAACTCGGCTGTGGTTTGGGTTCAACAAAGACATTTGTTTGAGAAACAACTCAAATTTCTAGACTTTTTGATTTAAAGGTAGTATGGCACCATGAGCATCCCGCGCCAAGTCAAGTAAGTATCTGTATATTGATTGTTTATTATCATTGTGATATGATCATAAGAAACACTCTAGAACTTCTAGTTTTAGGTGTTGAAACTGTAGAAATTGAGACAATAAGGATATGATTGCGGAAACAACTCTATCTCTTTTATATCATAAAACATCGTTAATAAACACTGAAATAGTATTCTGATTCATAAAACTCTTAATCAGATTAAATTAGTCATTATGAGCACTAGAGGACGTGGTCGTGGACGCGGTAGACGTGGCCATGGTAGAGGACGAGGTGTTAGAGGCGCAACTGAAGCGCCGGATCATATGCCGGAAATGGATGCACCTGCGTCACTCAAAAGTGAGACAGGATCACATGATCATATGGAAGAAGATAATACGGTGACGCGAGCAATGCTGCGAGTCCTTGAAAGGGTCGCTGGAGCTAGAACTGGGCCAACAGCTCGTGGGTCGATATCGGAACGATTGAAATCAAGTGGTGCTGAGGTTTTCAGAGGTGTCTCAGGTGTAGCTCCAAATGTCGCTGAATATTGGCTTGAGGCAGTGGAGCGAATTATGGACGATCTTGAGTGCGGTGGAACAAAAACTAAGGGGAGCGGTGTCCTTGTTAAGGGACGAAGCATACCAATGGTGGCTTACTGTCCGAGAAGGCACTGAAGCTGCATTAGTTAATTGGGAATTCTTTAAAGTTTCCTTCCAAGGGAAATATGTAGGAACGAGTTATGTTGATGCGAGAAGGAAGGAATTCCTAAACTGGTCCAAGGGAATAAGACGATGGCGACATATGAAGCCGAGTTTTTGCGCTTGAGTCGCTATGCTCGAACAATAGTGGCAGCGGATCATGAGCGTTGTGTGCGCTTTGAGGATGGCTTGAACGATGAATTGTGGGTTTTAATAGCCCCACAACAAGTTAGAACTTTGCCACGCTTGTGGAAAGGCCAAGATAGCCAAGAGGCTAAGAACTCGAACGATAGAATCGGGAACGAGCTAGAGGCAAGAGAGATATGAAGTATTCGGGTTCTTCAAGAAGGCTTCTGAAGAGGCCTCGGAATGATGAACCAGCTCAAGGTAGAACACCTGTAACTGTGAATCAGAGTCGAGATTGTGCTGATTGTGGGAAAAGGCATTCTGGAGAGTGTTGGAAGAAAATGGGTGCTTGCTATAAATGCGGTCGATGGATCATCAATATAGGAATTGCCCTCGTCGAATGGATACAACTCGGGAAGCTCGTAATCTTGATGCACCATCGGCAAGAGGAATTCAAAGAACCATCGAGAGGTCGTGGACCGGTCGTGGTGGTAATGATGGGGCCGGACATGGTCAAGGTGCGCGCTGGTCGAGGCAATGGTCCTAGAGGCAACACGGATGCAAGACGGCCAGATTGGTATATCCGGTTAGACGCCGTGAGGATGGTAATGCACTGATGTGATAAGCTGATGCGTTCTTTATCTTTGATGTACTGTTATTGCTTTGATAGATATTGGTTCTACCCATTCGTATGTTGCTAGCACCATATCCGAAACTTGAATTTAGACTCTGAAATTTCCGATAGTGAGATGAAGGTAATTAGTCCTTTAGGACCGATCGGTATTGGTAAATAAACTGTTTAGAGATGTGCCCTTAGAAATTCAAGGAGAAATATTTTTGGCGAATTTGATGGAATTGCCTTTGTGAGTTCGATATCATTTTGGGCATGGATTGGTTGGTTAAGCACCGGCGAAATTGGATTGTCTTTGAAAAGCGGATGTCAATAAGGACGGTGGAGGATAAAGAAATAGTTATGATAGGCGAACGAAGGAATTACTTGGCAAATGTGGTATCTGCGTTAAAGCGAGAAAAGTTGATCTGGAAGGGTATGGAGCATTTCTAGCTTTATTAGTGCTTTAGATGCCAAAGAGTTGTCGATGGAAGATGTGAGAACAGTGAAGGAATTTCGGATGTATTTCTGAAGAACTTCTGGCATACCTCCGGATCGGAAGTGGAATTTGGTATTGAGCTCTTGCCGGAACAGCTCCGGTGTCCATTGCTCCTTATAGAATGGCACCGAAGGAGTTGGCGGAGCTTAAAGCTCAAATTCAAGAATTGTTGGATCGGGGTTTTATTCGATGAGTGTGTCTCCGTGGGGAGAACCGGTTTTGTTTGTTAAGAAGAAAGATGGGTCAATGCGTATGTGTATTGACTACGAGTAATTAAATAAATTGACGATCAAGAATAGGTACCCTCTGCGAGAATTGATGACTGTTTGATCAATTGAAGGAGCTTCCGTTTTCTCAAAATTGATTTGAGATCGAGTTATCACCACTTAAGGTGAAAGAAGCGGATATTCACAAGACGGCTTTCCGAACTCGTTATGGACATTATGAGTTTTTGGTGATGCCGTTTGGGTTGACCAATGCACCACCGCATTTATGGATATGATGAACCGGGTCTTTCAACCATATTTAGACCGGTTTGTGGTGGTATTCATATATGACATTCGGTATATTCAAGGAATGAAGAGGAGCATGACTCGCATTTGCGAATTGTATTGCGATTACTTGAGATAATCAATCTGTATGCCAAATTCGAGTAAATGTGAATTGCAGTTAAGGGAAGTGACTTTTTGGGTCATGTGGTATCACCAAAGGAATAAGGGTGGATCCTCGGAAGATTGAGGTCATTGGATTGGAAACCACCAAAGTCGATGGCGAGATTCGGAGTTTCTTGGGTTTGGCTGGTTACTATAGACGCTTTGTTGAGGGGTTTTCGTTGATTGCTTTGCACCCTTAACTAAGCTATTGCGGAAGGGAGTACCATATATATGGACCGATAAACAACAAAGAAAGTTTCGAGAAATTGAAGAAGATTTTAACGAAGCGCGCCAATCTTGATTCAACTGAGGTGGAAAGGAGTTTACTGATTTACTACGATCGTCACACACGGGCTTAGGATGTGTATTGATGCAAAGTGGGAAAGTGGTGGCTTATGCTTCTCGTCACCGAGAGACCGCACGAAGTAAACTACCCTACTCATGACTTGGAGTTAGGCTGCAGTAGTGTTTGCTCTAAAGATTTGGAGGCATTACCTCTACGGTGAAAAGTCTATCATCTATACGGATCACAAGAGTCTTAAGTATCTTCTTACTCGAAGGAATTAAACTTGAGACAACGAAGATGGGTGGAGTGTTAAAGGACTATGATTTCTCAATCGAGTATCATCCTAGAAAAGCTAATGTGGTAGCGAGCACGTTAAGTAAGTCGTAGGTGGTATTTGATTTGAGAACAATGTTTGCCCATTTGAGTTTGTATGAGGATGGTAGTCCGATAGCGGAACTTCAGGTGAAGCCTCTGTGGTTAGAGCAAATCAAGGAAAAACAGATATCAGATAAGAAGTTGGGACTTTTTATTCAAAAAGTTGAAAATGGTGGGAAAGAGGATTTTAGGCTAAACGCGGAAAGGTGGGTTATGTTTTCGTGGGAGCCTGAAGATGCAATTCGGCAACAATACCCTCACCTTTTTCAACTGTAAATTTCGAGGACGAAATTTTCTTTAAGGAGGGTAGAGTTGTAACACCCTAAAATTCAAGTATCGATTTATTGCATGTTTTGGTGTTTAGATTATGAAGGAAAATTTTCTTATTTCTTTTCATGCCTATTATACTCTGAAGAAGAGTATAGAATTATTCGGGTATGGAATAATTTTTAGTTTGAGAATTTATTGAAGTGGAGCAAGTGGCATTGACACTTAAGTTAAATTAAGTGTTAAAAAGTAACATAAGATGAGTAAATGGCAAGGTGGTGTTGGCGCATGAGATATTGCATGAGGGGAGTGGTTCAATCCCTTGTATAGCATTTAGAAAACTTTTATTTTTGCACTTGTATAGCAAGTGTCGGCCAAGCAATAGATATGGTAAGGTTGGACTTTTCATTTTTGGTAAGTAGACTAAAGGAATAAGGAAATAGCTAACTTATAGTATGGAATCAAGAAAATTTGGAAAGATAAGGGGACATAAGGCATGTATCAAGGAAAAGGTTTTGAAACAAATTCATGGCCATTTGACCATGAATTTGGGCTGGCAATGTGGTCTAGGGGGAGTTGGCCGAATATGCTAGTAGTTGGCTAGGATTAGGAGTTTGTTTTGGTCATTCCTAGCATTTTGTGCAAAGGTTTGCAATTCTCTTTTCAACCTCTTTTCCTTTGGCCGAATTTGATCTTTTGGTAAGCCTAATTCTTTTGACCATTTGGTCATTTTACTCATCACTTTAGTATTCTTTTGTGCCTCTTCATAGTGCCGAAATTGCTAGTACCAAAAAGGCCATTCCTTTCTTTTTGTTCTCTTTCTCCATTGCCGAATGTACTTTTCTCCTAAGCACATCTTTTTCTTTCTCTTTTCTCCTCTTTGAAAACCGAAACATCATCATCATCCCTTCTCTTATATTTTATTTCTTTTCACTCATACCTTCTCTATTAATTTTCTCATGGCGAATGTTAGTGAGCCATAGCCAGAACCATTTTCTCTTTTCTTTGGTTAATCATAGCCTAATCTTTTTCTATTCATAAACATCTTTCTCAATCGTCTCTTTTCAACCGTGGACAATAGGTAAGAATTCTTTTTAGTTCATGTTAGTTAATAGTTGTCATGGCGAATCTTGATAGTGGTATAAAGGCTTTCTTAGATCGAAATAAACGTTCATTCTATTAACGTTTTTATTTGTTATACTTTAGTGCAAGAACGGAAGATCGAGAAATCAAGTGTTAAGTAAGTAACATAGAACGTTGGAATCGATTTAAGGTGTTAAGGGAATGTTTTGGTTGACTCTCATTTTTGGAACAAGGATCTTTGTGGTAAGCAAATTTCACCCTTAAACCCTTAGTCATATTTCGATGTAATATTAGATTGGATTAACGATCTTTTGTCTTTGAAGACAATCAAAATAGGGAAGAAAAGGGCGGTGAATAGTGTTCGGAAGAGGGGTGGTTCCGTTATTCCCCATAAGTTTAAGCGAAGAATTTGTTTGACAATCCGGGATTTTCCACCGGGTTGTGGGCGTTCATCCGAGGAGAATCAACTGTTCGAAGTCGTTCGTACTCCCGAACCATTATTTGTTCGTGGATTTGATTCGGTTAACGAACCATCAATCGGGGAGAAACCGCAAGTAGAAGTAGTTCGAAAACCCAAGGGTAAAAATTAGATAATTATTTTCTAAGATTGATTTCGTTAATAAAATATAGTGATTCTAATTTATCGTGATACGTATAGGTGTTGACGAGCGGGAAAGTCTAGTTCTCACTATAACCAGGTGTGTAACTTCACACTTATCTTTCGGGTTAGATACTAAACAGTAAGTATTTTGATAAATCGTAAAAATGGCAAAATCGAAAATTATGTGATAATTAACACTTTTGTGTAAATGCATGAAAGCGGTTAAAGTCGGAAAAATTGCTAGATCGATAAATTGAGCGAAATATTACTAGATCGATAAATTGAGCCGCAAAATTGCTAGATCGATAAATTGAGCCGAAAAACTGCTAGATTGTTAAATTGGGAAAATCGCTAGATTGTTAAATTGGGCGAAAAAGCGCTAGATTGTTAAATTGGGCGAAAAAGCGCTAGATCGATAAATTGGGTCAAAAGATCGCTAGATCGCTAAATGGGCCAAAACCTTCTAGTTCGACATTTTGGCCTAAGTTCGCTAGATTGCTAAATGGGCTAAATACTATTTTGTTTAATGGACCCAAATGAAAAGTTTAATTAAAAACTCATTTGTATTATGGATTACTTGATAAATTATTTATGATTAAAGTTTGTTATTCATACATAATTGCATGGGATGGAATACATGATGAAGAGAAGTAAGGCTGTGGGCCATGAATCTAGTTCGGTGGCTCTGCCACAAATTTGGCTTAATGCCTCTAGTTTGGTGACTATGTCACAATCTAGTTCGGTGAGTGCACTACAATATTATTTAAAAGGCTAAATGCCTACGATTGGTGTGTTTGGCGGGGTGGGTTGACTTGATCCCCACAGTGTCTTTGGTTGGTACGGGGTGTGTAGCGGATGGAAATTAGGCTTGGTTGGGAAATTCATTTTACATGCATTTTATATATTTTATTTCATTTTATATTGTTAAAATTTGTAATTGGGCTCAAGCCCAAATTAATGCCTTGATGGTCTGGCCCAATAATGGTGGTAAGTGAGTTACACACTGAGTTCTTTGTAACTCACCCCGTTTTATTATCCATCTCGGTAATGGAAATTGATGTGGACTTGGGCAGGGATGACTTGGTGGAGGCCATACTACGAGCTTGGGTTTTATAAACTATGAACTTTATTTAAGTTACTTATTTTAATTACTATTTTGGGTATGATGTAATAAGGCCTCTAATTATGTTTTTATGGATTTTCATGTGTGGATGGATTTAATTTTATTTTAAGACTCTTAATATGGGCTTATGTTAAATCTATAAAGTTTTCTTAAAAATATTGTGTTTTATAACAATTTTGGACACCTAAAATATTTTTTCAATTTCTTTCAATTTCTTCTAAAACTACGTTAAGGTTTTGACTAATATATATAAGATTTCAAACAAGTATTTTTCTTAATTCAAAATCATTGTACTTAGTTTTTATTAAACCTTATTTCTAAAGGTTTTGCATTACTTTTTTACTTAAATCATTAGAGAATTTTGGATGTTCGTTCGGTGTGACAAACCAAATCTCGTCTTAACGCATAGACCTGGTTTGGGGTGTTACAGTTTTGCATGAACATTTTTCCCCATATATGAGACGAGACATCGAGTGTCTTTGTCAAAATTGTATAATTTGCAAAAGGGCTGAATCGCGAGTAAATCCCCATGGTTTGTACACCCCATAACCTATAACCATGGAACCTTAGATAGATATTTCAATGGATTTCATGTTAGGTTTTCCAAGGTTTAGTAGTGGGAAAGATTCCATTTTTGTTATGGTGGACCGTTTTTCTAAAATGGCTCATTTTATACCTTGTCGAAAAATTGATGATGCTAAGTATATTGCTAATTTATTTTTCAAGGAAATTTTTAGGTTACATGGGATTCCAAAAAGTATTTTGTTTGATTGAGATACCAAGTTTCTGAGCTACTTTTGGAAGACCTTATAGGGTAAGCTAGGCACTAAACTTTTGTTCTCCACTACATGTCATCCCCAATCTAATGGACAAACCAAAGTTGTAAACCATATGTTGTCAACCACTACTTCGAGCTATCATTCAACAAAATTTAAAGACATGGGAAGAGTGTTTACCACATGTTGAATTTGCATACAACCGAAGTGTGCATTCTGCCACTAGATTTTCTCCTTTTGAGTTAGTGTATGGTTTGAATCCTTTTACACCTTTGGATTTAATTCCTTTGCCTACTAATGAATTTGTCAATTTAGATGGTAAGAGAAAGGCTGAATTTGTTAGACAACTTCATAAGAAGGTTGGGGATAATATTGAAAAGAGGACGAAGCAGTACATGGAACATGCTAACAAAGGACGAAAGAAAGTTGTATTTGAACCCAGAGATTTTGGTTTGGGTACACATGCGAAAAGAACAGTTTCCTGCCCAACGAAAATCTAAACTCCTTCCAAGAGGAGATGGTCCTTTTTGAGTTGTGGAGAAAATTAACGATAACTCTTATAAGATAGATCTCTCAGGTGAGTACAATGTTAGTGCGAGTTTTAATGTTTCTGATTTATCTCCATTCTATGCAATTTTGATTTGAGGACAAATCCTCTCGAAGAGGGAGAGGATGATGTGAGCATGGGAGCGTCCTTAGTTTCAAACGTGAAGGTTCCAATATTTGGAGATGCGTTGCACATACCTATGACACCCATTACAAGGGCGAGGGGTAGAAAGCTTAAAGAGGCGCTCAATGTTTTCATACAAGCCATTTGGGCTGAATTGGAACAATTATTTCAATCTAAATTAAATAAGGAGCATCAACTTTGCAACATTTTATACATTGTTCAATAAGCATTTTAAAGCATACTTGCATTCATAAATAAAGTTGCTTTATTTATGCTTCATTGATTGTTTTGTTGCATTCATAAATAGAGTTATTTTATTTATGCTTCATTCATTGTTCTGTTGCATTCATAAATAAAGTGGTGTTTTAATTATGTTTCATTGATTATTTTGTTGCATTCATAAATAGAGTTGTTTTATTTATGCTTCATTGATTGTTCTGCTGCATTCATAAATAAAGTGGTATTTAAATTATGCTTCATTGTTTTTTTTTTGTTGCATTCATTTCGATTTTGCATTTTTTGTTTAATTATGCATTGAAGCTTTATTTATATTGTTTTGTAGGTTACTTTTGTTGGAAACCTTTCATCTTCAAACCAGAATTCAAAGGAGGGAAGAAAAAAGAAACTCAATCATTCAAGTGTGATTTAATGGAGCATTCAAGATGGAAGCTGAACATGACCTTTGGAAAACAAGTAACTTTTCAGAAACTTTATGACTATTAGAATTCCAGCCTTGAATAGATGCATTCAATGGAGGGGAGATTTAAAGACACAAGCATTCATTGGCTGAATTTAGTAGAATAATTATCAAAGGGTTCACATTCATTTTAAGTGACCATTCAGCTAGCCAAAGTCCCTTTAATTGCCAACATTCAAGATGGGAGTTTTGTGACTATTCATGTGCTTCATGCATCCATGCATAGTTAAGACATTCAATTTCATGTTTGATATCGGCTGTTCATATGCCTAAGAATTGTCTATAAATAATTACTCAGTTTGTACTTTGGTGGATGATGAATGAATTTGCATATTGTGAGAATTTTTCTCTTAAGTTCTTTAGAACACACAATCTAAACTTATCAAGGCTCTTTACTTTGTGGCGTTCTTATTCATTTCTTATACCTTCAGCTCTTTTTTTTTTTATAAACAACGGGTCGAGGTTTGTTCGATTCTAGTTCTTGTTTCAATTGTTTGTCGTATAGAAAATGGGTCACGTTCTTTTACGTTGGTTCTTTTCTCGTACAAGCCTTTGTTTTCGAGATTCTTATTTTTATTTCTTTAGCAATAAGTACCTGTTTGGAAATGGTCAGGCACTCAAGTGACTTGTAATTCTAAATCGATTATGAGCTCACATCAACAATTCATTATTATTCAACTTCTCTTTTGAGTTAATAAATTCTCTTTGAGTTTTCTTTTCAAGAATTTCTCTTGAGTTTCTTTTAGAAGATTTTTTTTAACAACAATCTTTTCAGATTGTAGGGATCATCTTCAAACTTTTTCTTGCCAAGTTTTCTTTCTTGGAGGGGAAATTAGAGCCATTTGAAGGGGGTTGTGGATTCTTCGTGTTCCTAAGGTTTCTTAAGATTTCTACATATCACGTTCTATCTTTCTTATTTTCTTCTTTATTGTTCTACTATTCTATTTTACTTATCTTAATTTATTTATTTCAATTGCTTTTTTTCAATTTTTTATCTGAATTGGATTCGTTTGTGTTTCAGGTTGTTTAAAAATCCAAGTTTATTTTCGAACGTGTAGAGCCTTAAGTCAAATCCGTAACTTGAACAAACTTTACGATCTGTTTCCGTGTTCATCCACATCATTCCGTATCATTTGGTATCAAAATAATTTTTTTACCCAGAAAGTATTCGGGAAACTTTTTATTCTATGGGTAGACATTTTTCAAACAATCTGAAATTTTGCATACTATTTCTTGGCACTATTTTATAATATTAAAAAATATTTCCCACAAAAAAATGTGATAAAAAAATACAAAAAAAGAATATAGGAAAAAAACGAAAAGTAAAAAATATTCTGTGGGTTGAATTTTGTCTCGAAAATTTCCAGATCAAATACACATTATTTGAGGAGGCTCCATTTTAAATTTTGTGATTTTTGGAAATCGAGAACACCTAGAATGAAGTTTGTCAAGTTGCTTCGCAATTTTTCAAGTTTTCAAGTTTCAACAATTTTCATTGACTCTTAGCCTTAGGTTTTCATTTTTTTTGCTTTTTATTGTTTCTTTACACATTCTAACACTTTATTGTTTCTTGTGTTAGTAGGTTAAAGCACGTTGCACATTCCTTCCTCCGTGCAACAAAATTCTTTGGTGTTTAGCAGATTTTGGACTCCTAGTGCTACTAGGTTTGCTTTATTTAGGGGTGTGCAAAATTCGGGTAAAACCAAAAAAATTCGGTTAACCGACCGAATTCGGTTAATCGGTCGGTTAACCTAATTTTTTCGGTCGAGGGTCGGTTAATTATTTTGTGATTTTTCGGCTAACGGTTAATTCGGTTCGAAACCAGTCGGTTAACTGAATTTTTTCAGTTTAACCAAATTTTTTCGGTTTAACCGAAAAAATAAATAAATAAAATTATAATATATAAATAGGCCCACTATTCACCTAAACCCAATCCCTAAACCCAATCCAAACCCAAATATCTAACCCAACCCAATTACCCAATCCAACCCAATCATAAAAATTACAAATAATTTAATAAATAAAAATAAAATTCTAAAACTAAAACTAAAATTATGTAATCTTTTTAATTATGTAGTGATTAATTTCGGGTAATTCGGGTAATTCGGTTAATTCAGTTAATTCGGGTAATTCGGTTAATTCGGGTAATTTTTAACCAAAAATAAAAAACATATAATTTTCGGTTAATTCGGTTAACCAACCGAATTAACCGAAAAAATTTCGGTTCGGTTAATTTTTTTGAAAAAATTTCAGTTCTGTTAACGATTAAAAATTTTGAAAGGTCGGTTAATTCGGTTAATGTTATTTCGGGTCGGTTAACTGAATGAACACCCCTAGCTTTGTTAGTTTGATTCTAATACATTCTGACTAGTTTATACAAATACTTTTAAACAACTCACAAGATTAATTCTTACCTCACTAAGAATTTGAATTTTATTTCTGAGTGCATAACAGTGAGGTTTGCTTCTTTTTCTTTTCTTTTCTTGAGTGTTGTGTTCTTTTCAAGCTTTCATAATGATTCACAATATTATGATTGGGAAGTTACAAAGGGATCAAGAGGTTCGAAAATCTTGAGATCAGCATGTAACACCCCTTACCCGTATTCAACGCCGGAACCGGGCACGAGGCGTTACCGTATTAAAAACCTCAAGATCGCCACTTAGGCACAACATGACCACTCTCTTTGGCCATCACAACAACCTCAATCCCGACTTACGAGGCCTCTCTCAAACACACGAGGGCTCTCGAGACCATATCGAAAACTCTTACGATCTTAAAATTTTTCCATCTATACAGGGCTCACACGCCCGTGTAAGATTTGGCACGCCCGTGGATGTCACACACGCCTATGGTCACTACCCGCATGAAAACTCAAGCGTTCGCCAATGCCCCACGGTTAGGGCACACGCCCGTGCCTTCCACCCGTGGTGCACACTGACTACCTTAACACGGCCTAGAGTCTAGACACACGCCCGTGTGGCTAGCCCGTGGCCAACACTGATTAACACACACGTTCTAGGCACACGCCCGTGTGACTAGTCCGTGGTCTGTTCTGACTTAAAATACTAACATGCAGGGGACACACGGCCAAGTGACACGCCCATGGGCTGACCGTGCGTCACACATGGCCTAGACACACGCCCGTGTGTCTACCCACATGGACAAGAACAAAGCTATTTGCCAAGTTCTTTTCACCCTTCTAGCATACACAATCATGCACTCATTCAACACATCCATAATCAACTCAAAATCTTACAATCTCAATTAGATAACTACATCTTTTCATATAATAAAGTGCCAACAACTATGGCATTATACAAAATAGATTATCCATCTAAAGGCCAACACCTCATAGCCATAAACAATAAAATTCACTAACTTGTCTAGCCCCTATACATGCCATATACAAAATATTGAGTCTCATGTACAGTGTCTTGTGATTGTGGGCGATCTTCCAATTGATCCTCGTATCTCGATTCAACACTTTTGCTCTATAAGACAAGGGAAAAGAAAGGGAGTAAGCTTTGAGCTTAGTAAGTTTACATATAAACAATTAAGCAACATAGTATAAGCTAAACAACAATTAGCATTATACTAACATATAATGTACAACTATGCTTACTCTTTCTATCCCTTACCACATTTCCAACACATCATGAGTCACTTACTAATAACCATTGACATGCACCCTTGCATTCAATATCACATTTACACAATATACAACACATCATTATTTCTCAATAATACATCCACACAGTTATGCTACTCACTACCACATCCACACAGCAAATCCTCTCGATGGTTCCGCACTAAGCCCACAACAATCAATTGATAAGGTAGTATCGCACTTAGCCTACCAACAAGGTATTCATAGTGGTTTCGCACATAGCCCACTAGATAATATACCTAACGATAGCATCGCACATAGCCAGCTCCTCGTCAATATGCATTAGGATGGTATCGCACTTAGCCCACCATTTAGCATTATCACAACACATTCACAAATCTACTTACTTAATCATTCATCCATTCATTTCACTTGAACCAAATAGGTTCTCAATCATTCTCAACCATGCTATACACTATCTAGCATGAACAAATTGTAAGTATGAATGCATTGTTTATGCATAGACTTACCTCGATACTCAAAAGTATAGAAACGTGCAATTTAGTCCACCACTTTGCTCTTGCCTCGGTTTTGATCCGGGCTTTGTCTTTCTTGATCTATAATAAATAAATTAGCTTATTCAATACACACATTGACTAAATTGACCCACATCTCATACTTTGGCAAAATTACTCTTTTGCCCCAAATCTTTCTCATAATTACACTATTGCCCCAAGGCTCGTAAAGTGATTTTTATTCAACTTTCTAGCCTTTCATGCTTAGCCGAATCACTTACTCAACTAAAGCAATCATCAATTCTCACTACATCACACATGTATGACCAAACTCAAGATTTTTACAAACTAGTCCCTACATGCATTTTCTATGGAAACTCATTTAGCAAAAGATGTTTCTACTACATCAAGCTTTCATAATCTTCCTTAAAACATCAAAATACATGCATGTCATACATGGCCACATTTTTGAACATCCATCATAGCTCATCAAATGGCTAAAAATAGCTTACTCATGCAACAAGGACTTCAAAAATACAAAGAATATCAAAAACGAGGCTAGATGCACTTACTAGAAAGCTTGAAATTTTTGAAGAACCCTAACAATGGCTCTCTCAAATTTTTGGCAGCCTTGGAGAAGAAGATGAATGAATTTTGTCATCTTTTCTCCTATTTTAATCACTTAATTGTTAAATGACCAAAATGCCCTTTTTGATAAACTTTCTATTTTAACTTATCCATGCCCAAATTTGTCCAAAAATTAGAAATTGGGAAAATTGCTATTTAAGGACCTCTAATTAATATTCTAAAGCTATTTCACACAAATAGCTTCTAGAATCTCACATTTTGCAACTTTTGCAATTTAGTCCTTTTGGACAATTCAACCGCAATTTCACAAAATTGCTTCATGAAACTTTCACACTAGCATGCATACATAGCATAAACCTCAAAAACCCATTCATATACCTCGGATTTGTGGTCTCGCACCACTACTCCGACTAGGCCCTAAATCGGGATGTTACAACTCTCCCCCCTTTAGAGATTTTTGCCCCCGAAAATCTTACTAGTAAAGAGGTTTGGATGTTGCTCTCTCATAGCTTCTTCCGTTTCCCATGTAGCTTCTTCCACACCGTGTTTCTGCCATAACACTTTCACTAGTGCTATGCTCTTATTTCTCAACTGTTTTCCTTCTCGAGCCAAGATCATAATCGGCTCTTCATCATAATACATATCCGGCCTTATCTCAATTTCTGTCGGAGGAATCACATGTAAAGGATCGGAGTGATACCGTCGCAACATCGACACATGGAACACGTTATGAATCTTTTCCAACTCTACCGGCAAAGCCAACTGGTATGCTACTGGCCCAACTCTATCTGTAATCTCATACAGCCCTATGAATCTTGGACTCAATTTTCCTTTTCGTCCAAATCTCATAATCTTTTTCCATGGGGACACTTTCAAAAATACTTTGTCGCCCACTTCAAATTCAATTTTCTTTCTTTTCAGATCCGCATACGACTTCTGTCGGTCCGAAGCAACTTTCAGACTATTACGGATTATTTTCACTTTCTCCTCGGTCTCTTTTACTAGATCGACCCCATGGATCCGCTTCTCACTAAGCTCGATCCAATACAAAGGAGTCCGACACTTACGACCATACAAGGCCTCATACGGAGCCATCCGTATACTTGAATGATAACTGTTGTTGTAAGCAAATTCGACTAAAGGTAGATATCTCTCCCAACTACCCTCGAATTCTAACACACAACATCGAAGCATATCTTCGAGAACTTGAACCACTCTTTCAGACTGACCATCGGTTTGCGGATGGAACGCAGTACTGAAATAAAGTGAGCCGACTTCGTTAGTCTATCCACAACAACCCACACAGCATCTCTCTTTTTTGGAGTCATCGGTAGCCCCGTCACAAAATCCATGGTAACTCGATCCCACTTCCATTCGGTACCAACACCGGTGAAGCAATCCCGAAGGCACTTGATGCTCACTTTCACTTGTTGACAAATCGGACACTTTTTCACGAACTCAAATATCTCTTTTCATACCCGCCACCAATAAGACTTCTTCAAGTCATTATACATTTTAAATCTTTGTTATCTGGATGTACCGACAAACATCCACTTTGTGGGCCTCATGCAAAACCTTTTGGATTAACTCCTCATCTCTAGGTACACAAATTTTGTCACGATGCAAGAAACAACCATTCGAGCCACGCGAAAATCAGAACCACTTTCTGACTCACGCTTATCTCTCTTAGCTGACATCTCATTGTCATTTCTCTAAGCTTCACATATCTGTTGAACAAATAGTGGCTTAGCTCTCAACTTTGCCAGAATAGCACCATCATCAGACAATGCCAAACTCGTCCTCATAACTCTTAGAGCATACAAGGATTTCCTACTCAGGGCATCCGCAACCATATTCGCTTTTCCCGGGTGGTAATCAATGACTAACTCATAGTCTTTCAACAACTCAAGCTACCGTCTCTGTCGCAAATTCAGATCCTTCTGATTCATCAAATATTTCAAACTCTTGTGATCCGTAAAGATTCGACACTTCACACCATATAAGTAATGTCGCCAAATCTTTAACGCGAAAACAATCGCAGCCAACTCCAAATCATGAGTCAGATAATTCTTCTCGTGCGGTTTCAACTGTCTCGAGGTGTAAGCGACTACCTTACCCTCTTGCATCAACATGCAACCGAGACCACTAAACGACGCGTCACTGTAAACTACAAACTCTTTCCCTGATTCTGGTTGAACCAAAACCGACGCCTCAGTCAATAATGTCTTCAGTCTCTCAAAACTCTATTGACATGTCTCAATCCATTCAAACTTGACATCTTTGTGCAATAGTTTCGTCATCGGGGTAGCAATCATAGAGAACCCTTTTACGAAACATCTGTAATATCCTGCTAATCCCAAGAAACTTCTGATTTTTGACACGTTCCTCGGTGGTTTCCAATCCACAACAGCCAATATCTTACTCGGGTCAACTCTAACACCATCACCCGACACAATGTGTCCTAGGAATCCGACCTTACGGAGCCAAAACTCACTCTTGCTAAACTTAGCGTACAACTGCTTATCTCTTAAAGTTTGCAAGACAATTCTCAAATGTTCTTCACGGTCGTTCTCATCCCGAGAATAGATCAATATGTCGTCAACAACTACAAACTTGTCCACGTATGGTCTGAAAACACGGTTCATCAGATCCATAAAAATCGTCAGTGCATTCGTCAAACCAAACGGCATAACCAAAAACTCATAATGGCTATACCTTGTTCAAAATGCAGTTTTCAACACATCCTGCTCTTTCACTCTCAACTGATAATAACTGGACCTCAGGTCAATCTTGGAGAACACTGTAGCTCCCTTCAGTTGATCAAAAAGATCATCAATCCTTGGTAAAGGATACTTATTCTTAACCGTCACTTTGTTAAGCTATCTATGGTCTATACACAACCTCATAGACCCATCTTTCTTCTTTACAAACAATACCGGAGCACCCCATGGTGAGTAGCTCTGTCTTGTAAAACCCTTATCTGTCAACTCTTGCAACTGAACCTTCAGTTCTTTCAACTCTAAAGGTGCCATCCTATACGGAGCAATCGAGATAGGTGCCGCTCCCAGAACTAACTCAATCCCAAACTCAACCTCTCTCACTGGAGGTAATCCGGGTAACTCTTCCGGGAATACATTCGGATACTCACATACCATTGGCACTGTTTCAAACTCTACTCCAACCTCTCGAATATTCAACACAAAAGAAAGATAGGACTCACACCCTTTTCTGAAGCATTTATCAGCCACTAAGGAAGAAATCATCACTGGTAGACTATCTGATCCACCTGATTCAACCCGAACCACATCTCCACTCTCTCATTTCAAATCAGTAAACTTACTACCACAGTTCACTAAGACACTATGGGTAGTCAACCAATCCATGCCTAGGATTAAATCAAACTCATCAAACGACAACAACATTAGGTTTGCCGGGAAAGCAATGACTCTCAACATCAAAAGGACAATTCTTACACACCTTTCCACTAACACATGCTTACCTAACGGGTTTGACACCTTAACCACAAAGTCCGTAGACTCAACAGTCATACTCAAACTAGATGCCAATCTCATGCAAATATAAGAATGAGTAACCCTGGATGTATTAAAGCAATAACAAGTGTGTCACAGAGAGAAAAAGTACCCATTATTACATCAGGGGAGGATGCCTCTTTGCGAGCGCGAATGGCATACGTCCTCGCAGGTGCCCGACCCTCCGGTCTCACAGTAGAGTCTCTAGATGCACCTCTACCACTATTCCCACCTCTCGGGTTCCTTGGTGGTCTACCCCTTGTAGACACATCATTGGATCTCATCTCTAGCTTCTCTTCCTTATCATCCCTCTCGGGGCAATTTCGGATAAAATGGTCGGAGGAACCACACTTATAATAGCTCCGACTGTTACCCCATGTAATATCCGGGATTTAGGGCTTGTGCATTTTTGCATGTGCTAGTATGCCTATGTGTGTTTTGAATGTGTTTTTATGAATTTTGAGAACTTTAGAGTGTAGGTGAATGTCTTAGGAATTATCAGATTTTAAGTCTTGAAGTGGAGCTAAGCTTGATAGGCCTTAAGAGAAATTGTGGGGGAAATTAGACATAAAAAATGGGCTTGTTAAAGTGGCAAGGAGGCGCCACTTAAAGCCCTAAGCAGTGACGCCACAAGCAGTGTGCAGGGCCTAGGTTCGAGCAGCAAGGGGAGCACTTTTGGGAGTTGTTTTTGCGTCAGGAAGGAAGGGAGTTGGACGGCATGGGGAGACTGGATGGATGAGCTTTAGATGTTGTCAATTTATTTTTAAAATTTCGGCTAAGGGCAAGGATAATGCTTGACTCATTCAAAATATTTTAAATGAGTAGAGAAGAGGAAAAATAGGAGAAAAGCAAGAAGAAGCTAGTGTTTGAGTGTTAGCCGAATTCAAGGGAGGGGAGTGAGTTGAGGTATTCGGTCATACAAGGGGGGCTATGTGCCGAAAGTTTAAGGCTATCAAAGTGATATTTTTGGCTATTTTCTTTTGCCGGAATTTGTTCTATTCTCTCGTGAACTTTCAACCCTTTTTCTTTTATAATCAAACCTCACCAAAAATTCACTCTTTTTCTCTCATTTAGTCCTTGCGAATCATCCCAAGAACATTAGGGTCAATTGTTTTTTTCTCATTTGTTTAAGGTGTTTCAGAATCTACCATCTCCCATTCTCACCTTTTCTTTCTATTCTACTTAGGCCGAACTTCTCCCTCCCAAAAGTTGATCATTGCCAAAATTCTTAGATCAACACACCACCATTACCGAACCTTGGTAACCCTTATCTCTTTTCTTTCCCATTTGATAAGGCCAAATATCTCTGAGGGTTCAAGCAAAGGTGCAGTCGGTTTCAGCAGTAAGGGAGGAATTCAGGATTTGGTTGTTGTCAACTTCAAGGGGAGATCTTTCGGGATTTTAAGATCTAAGGTAAGCAAATGTAATCATTAGGCCGAAGGCCATTTATGGTGTTTATTAAGTGTTAGAATTGGATCTAACATATGCTTATAGGAATTTTGTGGATACCTCAAACAAGTGACAATTTCGGGATCTAGATCCGCAAGGTAAGTAAATATGAATATTCGACCAAGGTCATATCAAGTGTTAGTGTCTAGCCGATTCTAACTATGATCTTTAGGGAGGAGTACAATCTGTTTTGGTAGACTTTCGGGATTCAGTGAACACGTTAGTAACCAGGTGTGTAGCCCTACACTAATTCCTAATAGATCTATGGTATTATTATTATGTATGTGTTAATGGAAATATGAAAATATGGCTAAAGGTATCATTCAATGGTATAGAGTATTCAGGTACATTAACATACTACTACTACTATGTTAATAATGTTTATGAACACTGAATATGACACACATGTGAATTTGTTATGAATATGGAATAAAGTACATGGCATGATCTCTGTTTGTTTTGTATTATGCATGGGCATGTGGGTGATATTGAAAAGGGGAAGTGATCTGGTGGTTTTTACCACAATATCTGGTGACTCATGTCACATAATCTGAATGTGGTGACTTCAATCACATATTAATATCCGTGACTTTGTCACATTATCTCGTGGCTATGCCACAATTTATAAGGCGATGTGCATGTCGTGCATGTAGCGATCGCTTCGATGATGTGTGTAGCGATGGAGGGTCGATTTAGTAATCCCCACGGTGTGATTGGTGAAAATACGGGTGATGTGTAGAGGAGGGTTATTTAGGTTTGGGTTCGGATTGCATCATTACTTATATCTCATTATATGTGATTGATATGCCTAAATCGTTTGGGAGTTCGTGGTAGTTGTTACACATTGAGTCTGTTGACTCACCCTTCGTGGGATATCTTTTTTCAGTGATACTCGGTGATTTGGACCGGGTCAATGAGGACTAGGTGGTGGCCATGCTCACTTTCGTGTTTTCTTCTAATTTGGATTTTCCTATTAAGTTTTGGATTTATTTCTGGTTTTGCTATTGATGTAATAAGGCCACTATTATTACAATCGCTTTATGCTTGCTCTCTAAATTTTTATTACGATACGATTCTTATTAACTCAAGGTTAAATAACTCATCTTTAAAATAAATGTTCAATGTTTTGACACCTAAATACCAACGATTTTCAACTTAATGTTAAACCCTAAAATTCGCGCTTTCTTCTAACTTATAGTTTTCAAATACGAAAATATTGTTTTAATATGGACTTCAAAAAAAAAAAAGACACCATTTTCAACTTGAACCCAACACCTAACGATTCCTCTTCAAAATGACCACATTTTCCAAATTGACAAACAAGATTTGAAATGTTTTCCTCGAGGAACATGCCAGATCCAGTCGGGGTTCGTGGGCCGGGTTTGGGGTGTTTCACCCCAACACTCTCCGGTGTGATATCTACCACAACTTGGACACTCCGATTTGTTCTTTGGATTGCCCACACTTTCCATCGAAGTAGCTTGGACTCTCGAACTTGAACGAGTATTGCCCAAGTCTCGATGCGAATAACCCACTGCTGCTGTTGTCCTAGGACTCACTTCCTTGGACCTTTTCGACTGGGCTTGATACGACTTGCCCATTGGCCTCTTTCTAGCATCTCGGGCTTCACTCACAGCCCTTTTCTTTTCTGTACTTAACTCTTCGGCCTTACTTGCCCTTTCGACCAACACCACAAATTCTTTCAACTCTAAAATACCCACTAGGAGTTTGATGTCCTCATTCAGTCCGTCTTCGAACCTTTTACACAACATGGTCTCTGTCGACACACATTCTTGAGCGTATTTGCTAAGCCTAACAAACTCACGCTCATAATCCGCTACTGACATTCGTCCTTGCTTCAACTCAAGGAATTCCTTCCTTTTCTAATCAGTAAACCTCTGGCTTATATACTTCTTTCGGAACTCTTCCAAAGAGAAGTCCCATGTCACCCGCTCTCTCGGGACCACTGACGTCAACGTCTTCCACCAATGGTATGCCGAGTCCCTCAGTAAGGATACGACACACTTCAAGCTCTCTTCAGGTGTACAAGAGAGTTCATCGAAAACTCTTATCGAGTTCTCTAACCAGAACTCTGCCCTCTTAGGGTCATCATCAACCTTAGCTCTAAACTCCTCAGCCCCGTGTTTTCTAATCTTATCTACCAGGGGTTTCGTTATCCTCACTACATCAATACCTTGAGGAGCCACAGGAATTGGCTGAGGTATAAGAGGAGGAGGTGGAGGAGGTTGAGCATTAGGGTTCGCTCAAACATAATCCGAGTACCAATTGGTCATCATCTGGAGAAAGGCTTCCCGAGCCCCTTCCCCTTGACCCCTAGCCTCGGGTCCACTTTGAACAGGCACGGTTCCTTGCGCAGGAGCCGACGCATTACTAGCTACTTCATCAGCAGTCAATGGATCGGAATCCATATTCTGTATAAAACAAGAATTAAAATCATCAGAAGCCACCACACTATCATTGTACACTTATGGCATGTATAGCTAGACTCTTACACCCGCTACGGTAGTCTTAGACCTGACTAAACCATAGCTCTGATACCACTAAATGTAACACCCCTTACCCGTATTCAATGCCGAAACCGAGCACGAGGCGTTCCCGTATTAAAAACCTCAAGATCGCCACTTAGGCACAACATGACCACTCTCTTTGGCCATCACAACAACCTCAATCCCGACTTACGAGGCCTCTCTCAAACACACTAGGGCTCTCGAGACCATATCAAAAACTTTTACGATCTTAAAATTTTTCCATCTATATAGGGCTCACACGCCCGTGTAAGATTTGGCACATCCGTGGATGTCACACACGCCCATGGTCACTACCCGTGCATGAAAACTCAAGCATTCTGCCAATGCCCCACGGTTAGGGCACACGCCCTTGCCTTCCACCCGTGGTGCACACTGACTACCTTAACACGGCCTAGAGTCTAGACACACGCCCGTGTGGCTAGCCCGTGGCCAACACTGATTAACACACACGTTCTAGGCACACGCCCGTGTGACTAGTCCGTGGTTTGTTCTGACTTAAAATACTAACATGCAGGGGACACACGGCCAAGTCACACGCCCATGGGCTGACCGTGCGTCACACATGGCCTAGACACACGCCCGTGTGTATACCCACATGGACAAGAACAAAGCTATTTGCCAAGTTCTTTTCACCCTTCTAGCATACACAATCATGCAATCATTCAACACATCCATAATCAACTCACAATCTTACAATCTCAATTAGATAACTACATCTTTTCATATAATAAAGTGCCAACAACTAAGGCATTATACAAAATAGATTATCCATCTAAAGGCCAACACCTCATAGCCATATACAATAAAATTCACTAACTTGTCTGGCCCCTATACATGCCATATACAAAACATTGAGTCTCATGTACCAGAGTGTGCTGACAGTGTGGGCGATCTTCCAATTGATCCTCGTATCTCGATTCAACACTTTTGCTCTATAAAACAAGGGAAAAGAAAGGGAGTAAGCTTTGAGCTTAGTAAGTTTACATATAAACAATTAAGCAACATAGTATAAGCTAAACAACAATTAGCATTATACTAACATATAATGTACAACTATGCTTACTCTTTCTATCCCTTACCACAATTCCAACACATCATGAGTCACTTACTCATAACCATTGACATGCACCCCTGCATTCAATATCACATTTACACAATATACAACACATATTATTTCTCAATAATACATCCACACAGTTATGCTACTCACTATCACATCCACACAGCAAATCTCTCGATGGTTTCGCACTAAGCCCACCACAATCAATTGATAAGGTAGTATCGCACTTAGCCTACCAACAAGGTATTCATAGTGGTTTTGCACATAGCCCACTAGATAATATACCTAACGATAGCATCACAAATAGCCAGCTCATCGTCAATATGCATTAGGATGGTATCGCACTTAGCCCACCATTTAGCATTATCACAACACATTCACAAATCTACTTACTTAATCATTCATCCATTCATTTCACTTGAACCACATAGGTTCTCAATCATTCTCAACCATGCTATACACTATCTAGCATTAACAAACTGTAAGTATGAATGCATTGTTTATGCATAGACTTACCTCGATACTCAAAAGTATAGAAACGTGCAATTTAGTCCACCACTTTGCTCTTGCCTCGGTTTCGATCCGGGCTTTGTCTTTCTTTATCTATAATGAATAAATCAGCTTATTCAATACACACATTGACTAAATTGACCCACATCTCATACTTTGGCAAAATTACTCTTTTGCCCCAAATCTTTCTCATAATTACACTATTGCCCCAAGGCTTGTAAAGTGATTTTTATTCAACTTTTTTGCCTTTCATGCTTAGCTGAATCACTTACTCAACTAAAGCAATCATCAATTCTCACTACATCACACATGTATGACCAAACTCAAGATTTTTACAAACTAGTCCCTACATGCATTTTCTATGGAAACTCATTTAGCAAAAGATGTTTCTACTACATCAAGCTTTCATAATCTTCCATAAAACAAAAAAATACATGTATTTCATACATGGCCACTTTTTTGAACATCCATCATAGCTCATCAAATGGCTAAAAATCGCTTACTCATGCAACAAGGACTTCAAAAATACAAAGAATATCAAAAACGAGGCTAGATGCACTTACTAGCAAGCTTGAAATTTTTGAAGAACCCTAACAATGGCTCTCTCAAATTTTCGGCTGCCTTGGAGAAGAAGATGAATGAATTTTGTCATCTTTTCTCCTATTTTAATCACTTAATTGTTAAATGACCAGAATGCCCTTTTTGATAAACTTTCTATTTTAACTTATCCATGCCCAAATTTGTCCAAAAATTAGAAATTGGAAAAATTGCTATGTAAGGACCTCTAATTAATATTCTAAAGCTATTTCACACAATTAGCTTCTAGAATCTCACATTTTGCAACTTTTACAATTTAGTCCTTTTGGACAATTCAACCGCAATTTCACAAAATTGCTTCATGAAACTTTCACACTAGCATGCATACATAGCATAAACCTCAAAAAACCCATTCATATACCTCGAATTTGTGGTCTCGCACCACTATTCTGACTAGGCCCTAAATCGGGATGCTACACAGCAACATGACATAATTCTAAACACGATTAGCAATAATTTGGAACGTCTAAGTACCCAAATTGAGTGTCAGAACTATAATTGGAGAGATAAGGTGATATGATCATGGTCCAAGACCCAACTAAGGCTGCCGAAGAACCGATGGAGCTACCAACGGGGCCGATTACTCGTGCTCGAGCGAAGAGGTTCAAGGAAGCTGTTGCGTGCCTTATTGATCGAATTTGGGGTGAAGCCGTTGCAGGGTTCATTGATCAATCATGGACATGCACTCCATGCGTGCCATCCAATTTGTTTCAACCTCAAATTTAGCTTTCTTCACCTGGTGAACTTATTTGCTGGTATAAAGAATTAAATATTGTTCTAGTTATTTAGTTAAATTAGTTTAGGTCTTTAATTATGTCATGATTTGAACATCATTAATATGTGCTTTAATTATGTCATAATCTAAACATCTTTAATAAGGGTTTTTAATTATGTCATAGTTTAGGACATCTTAAATATATGTTTTAAATATGTCCTAGTTTAGATGTCTTTAATACATGTCTCTAGTTCAGACAAATTAAATTTTGTTTAAGCTGAGTTTAATGTGTCTTATAGGGTGTTCAAAGGACGACATTTAAGGAAGGGAACATGCATTTGGACGTACATGCATGGGGGAGCTGCTGGTTGATCTCTTCCAAGCAACCTTTCGTGGAATGCAATGGACACAAGTGCTTTCACATTAGTCCAATCAACTGGTAGCTAAATTGACACCAAGTGACCGTCCAATTTTGGCATTTCACACCTGGAGGCTGTTTGTGTGCCCTAAGCAGCATTAAAAGGAAGAATGCACATTCGGCTTCCCTAGAAGGCATCAGCCCATGTTCACACCTTCAAAAAAATCGACCAGCTACTTGAAAAATTAGTCTACACATTTTGGCTATTTGGGGAGTGAAATTGACATGGCTATTGGTGTCATCTATGCCTAGGAGACTTCAAGAGCCTTGTTGGATAGTTCAATGGCCATTCAGCTCAATTAAGCTGATTTAAATTAGTCCATTCGGCTGGACCTTTGTACAACCTATAAATACTAAGCTTACATCATGTATTGGGGACTTTTTGAACCTTTGATGAATTTTAATCTATTTGTGAGTTGTTCAACTCTCCTTGTTCTTTTTGTGATTCAAATTGACTTATCTAGCTAGTCTAGTGGCGTCAATCTGATTTCTTTGTGAACTTATCACTTTAACGAGTGTGGCATTCAATATATAACGTTTGGTTCCTATCGCATATAGATAGTGGGTCATGGTTCAATCTACCAATTTCATTTCCACCTTAAGAGCTATTATAAGAATTAGGTCAATATTCTCTTAATATTGGTTCGTTCTTCAGCTTTTAAGCCCATCCTTAACTCGTCCATTTTCCATACCAACCAAACAACCCCTTGTTAAACCTATCTTTGTCTGAATTCAGCCTTTCGATGAACTAGTTTGAATACTACTTAATTTTATAATCAGGAACACAAGCGGCACGATTCGTCCAACGAGTACAAGATTGCATCATTTGGTATCAGAGCTGGTTAAAATTGAGAAGTATTGTCATTCTAGCATTCTCGGGGTTCAGTTTTGAAGAAAAAATTCAAAAAAAAATTATTTTAAAAAAGAGAGAGAATATATAGAATATTTGAAGTACAAAAGTTTTAAAAAAGTAAATAAAAAAAGAAAGAAAAATGCTAGTTTTGAAAGTGATCGTTTTCCCGAGCTCAAAAATTTACTAATAAACCATAATTTATACATATTTTAACCCCATGCTTAGCTTATTTTTGGATGATTTTTCATTAGATTTGATGAATTCGATGCTCCTAATCCTTTAATTTCATGTTTTACACTCAGGAAAGCTTAGGGAGATGAAAAGAACGAGAAACGGGCCAAAAAAAGA
This sequence comes from Gossypium sturtianum, assembly GCA_025698515.1. NCBI lineage: Eukaryota > Viridiplantae > Streptophyta > Magnoliopsida > Malvales > Malvaceae > Gossypium > Gossypium sturtianum. The sequence goes on along the minus strand of CM046943.1, from coordinate 79,730,488 downwards.
CAAAATGGGCCTATCTTAGAATTCAACACGGCCTGAGCTATCAAACATGACCGTGTGTTACAAGCAGGATAGAACACGGCCTGGATCAACGTACACGGGCAGACCACACGACCGTGTGTGGTGAGCAGGAGCGAGCACGGCCCAAGGCTATCGAACACGGGCGTGTCACACGGGCGTGTCCCTGCCGTATCAAAGATTAATTATATCCGGAAAAGGTCACTTGTGGGCAAAAAAAGACGTTCCAAAGCCTATATAAACACCTTAGGGGGTAACCTATAAGAGGACACTGAATAGAATGCAGAAAATACTCGAAGACAGCCGTCGGAAGTAGCTCAGAGGAAGGATCTCCATCAAGACTGAAGATCTCCCATCAAGTTCTTTAGAAGTTTTTGGGTTTTCTTATGTTTTGTAGTTTTCCTTATTCTATGATGTTTCCCTCTATCATTATAAACTAAATCCCTTAAATACCTAAGGGGATGAAACCTAAGACAAATCTTATTATTATTTGATTTATAAGATAAATACTTGTTCTTATTCTTAATTGTGAGTTCTTATTCTTGTTTTGATAATTCAGGTTATTGATCCAAGTCGGATGTGCTTATTCAGTGGAGCAAAAGTCCCTGTTTAAGAGTAGATCAACACAATTAAGCGGAGTTGATTGCAACCCTAGAGATAGGCGACGAAAATCTGCCTGATTAGAGTCAAATCTAATAAGGGAATCCATAGATCGAGTTAATGCGATAATAGAGGTTTTAATTAGAAAGAGATTTCAATTAATCAACCTAGATTCAGTTATTTTTAGTCTCGAGAGAGATATTAACATAAATCAGGGATTTTTACGGATTAAGACAAGTGAATAAATCGTATGAATCAAAAGTAATAAGTGAAGTCTAGGTAGATTCTTCCTTAGGTATTGCCTATCACATAAGTTGTCTAAAAGTATTTTCCTAATTCTTTCGTTGTCGTGTTTAATTAGTTTTAGTTTAAAAGAAATCACTCCAATTCTTAGGCTAGATAATAAAAGGATAGTAATTACTAGTACTCTTGGTCCTTGTGGATACGATATTTTCGGTCTTACCATAACTATACTATTAAACGATAGGTGCGCTTGCCTTTATTGTGGTCATAGTTAGTTTTAGACACATCAAGTTTTTGGCGCCATTGTCGGGGACTAAGATATTAGGAACGCTAAATTTTTATTACTTTAGCCATTCTTATTTACTTTTATTTGCAATTTATTTTTTATTTCTATTCACTATTTTTTTTTCTTCTGGCAGGAACTTTTAGTTTATGACTAGAAGGAACCCGTCAGGACCATTACTTTTTGACAGTGATATAGAAGGTATAGCTCGCAGAAACTGAAGAGAAATAAGGCGAAGTCTACAATACATAGAAGAAGCGCAAGAAGATGAAACTAATACTACCGAAGAGATGGCTGATAATAATCTGCTACCTCCTGTGGTTGCCGCAAATCCAGTAAATCAGAATCCTACTCCTCGAACTATGTATGATTATGCTGAACCTAATTTAACAGGAACCGAATCAAGTATTGTTAGACCTCCTATTGCTGCAAATAATTTTGAACTGAAACCTAACATTATTCAGATGATTCAGTAATTTGTTCAGTTTGATGGTTTGCAGGATGAGGATGCAAACAATCACTTGGCGAACTTTTTGGAATTCTGCGACACTTTCAAAATTAATGGCATTTCTGATGATGCCATTCGCCTTCGGTTGTTTCCCTTTTTGTTGAGGAACAAGGCTAAACAGTGGTTGAACTCGTTACCACGAGGATCAATCACTACATGGGACCAAATGACTGAAAAATTTTTACTTAAATATTTTCCGCCGGCTAAAACGGCTAAGTTGAGTAATGATATCTCTTCTTTTGTGAAGATGGATTTAGAGACACTTTACAATGCATGGGAGAGATACAAGGATTTACTAAGAAGGTGCCCTCACCATGGGTTACCTTTGTGGCTTCAGGTTCAAACCTTTTACAATGGTGTGAGCCCCTCAACTAGGCAGTGGATCGATTCAGCCGCCGGTGGAACCCTAAATAACAAGACCCCTGAAGCAGCTTATGAGTTTATAGAGGAGATGGCACTGAATAACTATCAGTGGCAAGTTATGAAGACAAAGCCAACAAAAGCCACCGGAGTTTTCAACCTCGACGCGGTGACCATGCTATCAAACTAGGTAGAATTGTTAAATAAAAAGATTGATGGTTTGTGTGGTTCCTCGTAGGTACATCCAGTGATGCAGTGTGATACAAATGGAAGAGGGTCGAACAGTACTGAATACCCATCCTACAACCCTGGCATAGAAAACAAACAAATGAACTATATGGATAACAATTCTAGACCTCAAATTAACCCTTATAGTAACACTTACAATCCAGGTTGGAGAAACCATCCAAACTTCTCATGGGGTGGTCAAGGAAATCAGAGACAGCAACCCCCTCCAGGCTTTCAACAGTAACCCTACCCATAAGAGAAGAAGCCGAACCTTGAGGAGATGCTAACAAAATTCATCGCGGTGTCAGAAACCTGTTTCCAAAACACCGAAACAGCACTCAAAAATTAGCAAGCGTCAATTCAAGGGCTCGAAAACCAAATAAGTCAGCTTCCCAAGCTGATCTCAGAACGACCACAAGGTAGCTTGCCAAGCAACATTGAAACTAACCCAAAAGAGCAAATCCACGCCATTACTGTTCACGATAGTGAAGGGTTAGACGAACCAAAATTGAAGCAAGAGAATGTTGTAGAAGAAGGTAAGGTTGAGATAAGCCATGAAAAACCAAAATTGTTAAGTACAGAATACCAACCTCGTCTGCCATATCCCAATGCAACAAAGAAAGACCGCACAGATGAACAATTCGGTAAATTTCTTAAACTCTTAAAAAAATTACATATTAACTTACCATTTATTGAAGCTCTTTCCCAGATGCCCAATTCAAAAAAAAAATTAAAAGAGCTTTTGACAAACAAACGAAAGTTAGACGAGGCGTCGCATGTGGAGCTAAATGCAGTATGCTCAGCAATCTTACAAAATAGACTACCACAAAAGTTAAAAGATCCAGGGAGTTTTACAATTCCTTGCTTAATTGGTGGTTTATCTGTTAGTAATGCTTTAGCAGATTTAGGGGCAAGCTTAATTGTTATGCCTTATAAAATGTTTAAACAGCTAGGTCTTGGGAAACCCAAACAAACTAGGATGAGCATTCAATTGGCTGATAAAACTATTAGAGTTTCTAGGGGTATAATCAAAGATGTACTAGTAAAAATTGATAAATTCATATTCCCAGTAGACTTTGTTGTCTTAGACATGGATGAGGACAATAATGTTCCTTTAATTTAAGAAAGACCCTTTTTAGCAACTGCTAAAACTAGAATTGATGTTGGTACAGGTGAACTCACACTTCGTGTAGGTGATGAAACGATTAGTCTTTAGGCTCTTGACTTGGCCAGGACATCGAGTAATAAAGGTGAGAACATAAATTCTATTAATGACCATTTGGTTCAACCTTGTTTTCAGGAAGCACCACGAAATTACACAACTGAGCCACATCCTAGATCTCATACCAACAATGAAATAAATCATGATGAGCGAAGGCTTCAGATCGATGAACTAGACGAGTGGAAGACACATGTTAAGGAGAAACCAAGAACACACAAAGAAAAACCGAGGCAACTCCATAACGAACTTAAAGATGAAGCAAACTACTTCAAGGTTGGAGACCAAGTTCTAATGGATAATACAGATCCTTCTGTTGCCACTTCTGAACCTAATGGAATAACTCCTTTCACGGTACTTAATACTTTCCCATACGGTACAGTCAAGGTAACTCATTCTCAATTTGGCACCTTCAAGGTTAATCGTACCCGTCTAAAACCGTATTTTAATACAATTGATAGCAAGAATGAGGAGTTTCAACTCCTCAAACCACCATGATTATGCGAATGAGAGGTAAGTCTAGTTTAAGACTTTAAACGAGTGCTTCCTGGGAGGCAACCCGAGCACTAACCCCTTTAAGTTTCATATTTTTTATTTTTAGCACCTAACTAAAAACTAACCAAATTAATAAAGCGCGGGTTCCCCTACCACACGGCCTTGCACACGGGCGTGGCCGTGGCTGTGTGGACACCACGAATACGCACATCGGCGTGCCAGAGACCGTGCGAACCAAGGACGATAATTTTCCCAAAACACGGGCTGCGACAAAATGCCACGGCCGTGCGATACGGCCGTGGTCGACACTGAGAAAGTAACATGGGTGTGTGACACGCCCGTGCCCCTAGGCCGTGCTCGATATTGATCAAATGAACATGGGCATGGAAACCTCTACACGGCCGTAGGACAAACAAACGAGGTACCACACGGCCGTGCAATATGGCCGTGTGACCTAACACGCCCAGGGCACATGGGCGTGGGCAGCTAATTTCTATATAAACCTCTATTTCTGTTCACTTTCTTCCCCAAATCCCTTCTTTCCCAACCCTAGCCACCACAGCTGTTCTCTCTTTTCACCACCGGCCACCGCCTTCTCACCCTACTTGTTCCATTTTTTCCACCTCCTCTTCCGCCCAAAAACCCCCCTTTTTCCCTTTTCTTTTCCCATTATCTTCCCCTTATTCCCTTATTCCTCCTTTACACCACCACCACACCACCACCATCCTTGCCATCATACACAATGACAAATACTAGAGGCAAGAGCAAAGCCACCATCTCTATGTCGAAAAAGCGAAAGGCTCATAGCACGATCTCCCCGTGCGCGACGACTCCACATAAGTTCATGCCGACCGCTTCATTAATTTGACAAGACAAGGGCCTTTGAGTCCATTTAATTTTTCTTTTTCTTTTATTTTAATTTTTAAATTCTTTTCGTTTACCTTTCTTGTCTTTAATTTATATTATTATACTTTGATTTCTTTAATTTAGGTTCAAGGGGCTATTACGGAACAAACCCACCACCATCGGAGTATCCACCACCCCTGCCCACCTTTACACCGTTTCTTTTCTTTGACTCCATCTAAAATTCAGGAAGTTTCACCTCTCTCCCTATCTTATGATTTTCTTACTACTTTGTCATTACTTATCTTTGTACATTGAGGACAATGTACATCTTAAGTGTGGGGTGGTGTCAACAATATTGAATTATGCCTTGTTCTTAAGTAACTTTCTCATATTACTATTAGAATGAAACTTCTATTGATGTATGATTTCATTGATATGTTTTGGATTTAGTCATAGGTAATTGTGCATTGATGGTTTAAACTTTAAGATATTAGAGAATCAAGCATGGTAAGTCTATTTTCATAATAAAAAAATATTAATAGGTTGTTTCCCTAAATTTAAATATTATTTTGAAGTTTGAAATTTGCAAGGTTGACATCAAAAACCATAATTTTTGTGAGATTTTGAGCCTTTTAGAGCATATATCTTTTCTTGCTCACTTTATTGATTATGAGTGTGTCAATATTGATTTGTTATTCTATAACTTGCTTCGATTATACATGTCGAGACCACACCTTTAATTTGATATACTGAGATGATAAAGGCACCTAGGATTTAACCCACTTAATCTATTAAAAGCCTACCTTCATAATTAACCCCTAGTGAACCCCTTTGAAGCATAATCAACCAGTTCTTGATATACCACTAATATTAACCCGAAACCCAGTTATTTGATTTGTTATCCCCATTTTTTCTTGACTACCCTTTTGTCGAGATTTGATTTGATCAGTTGCCTAACTATTTTCTTTATTTCAATGGTTAAATTCATCTTGTATCAAATACTTGTTCTTATTCTTAAAAAAAAAAGAAAGTTGGAAATTTATTCATTATTAGTTCTTGGTTATTTGAGCTTAAGCAGTTAATTTTACACTCTTAGAAGAAGCTCCTGTTATTATTGATAAGTTTTTAATTATTGTAATTATTCAGTATCAGGTCATCTGTTCTAGTTAGGTAATTTGTCAATTCAATCTCGATTTTAACGCTCCTTTTCAGCCTTTATCCATACCTTTAACCCAAGCCCTGTTACAACCCTTTTTTAAAGACCTTTTGATTTGTGTATTATCTCATTTTATAGTGGTGGAGATTTGATTTTCATGCAAGCCTATGGTAATAACTCTTCATGTTTGACTTTTGAGTGCTTAATTTTTTAACCTTAAACACTTTGAGTGATTTGAGTGAATCTTTAGTGAGAATGTCAATACTTGTTGGTTTTGAATCAAAGGTAATTATTTAGGTAAAGGGGAACACCTATGTTTTCATACTATAAAAATCTATGACTTAGATTGTTTGAATCTCTAGGACTCTTCTAGTTAAATTATCAAAGTATGAATTATCTGTGAATTATGATGAGACATTATTGATGAGAGTTATGAATTAAGGAAGTTAATTTTAATTGTGAGTTGAGGATTTTGCTTGAGGACAAGCAAAGGCTTAAGTGTGGGGATGTTTGATTAAACATAATTTATACATATTTTAACCCCATGCTTAGCTTATTTTTGGATGAGTTTTCATTAGATTTGATGAATTCGATGCTCCTAATCCTTTAATTTCATGTTTTACACTCAAGAGAGATTAGGGAGACGAAAAGAACGAGAAATGGGCCAAAAGGGACAAAATGGGCCTATCTTAGAATTCAACACGGCTTTGGCTATCAAACACGGCCTGGATCAACGTACACGGGCAGACCACACAGCCGTGTGTGATGAGCCGGAGCGAGCACGGCCCAAGGCTATCAAACACGGGCGTGTCACACGGGCGTGACCCTACCGTATCAAAGATTAATTCTATCCGAAAAAGGTTACTTGTAGGCAAAGAAAGACATTCCAAAGCCTATATAAACACCCTAGGGTGTAACCTATAAGAGGACGCTGAATAGAACGCAGAAAATACTCAAAGACAGCCGTCGGAAGTAGCTTAGAGGAAGGATCTCCATCAAGGCTTAAGATCTCCCATCAAGTTCTTTAGAAGTTTTTGGGTTTTTTTATATTTTGTAGTTTTCCTTACTCTATGATGTTTCCCTCTATCATTATGAACTAAATCCCTTAAATACCTAAGGGGATGAAACCTAAGACGAATCTTATTATTATTTGATTTATAAGATAAATACTTGTTCTTATTCTTAATTTTGAGTTCTTATTCTTGTTTTGATAATTCAGGTTACTGATCCAAGTCAAATGTGCTTATTCAGTGGAGCAAAAGTCCCTGTTTAAGAGTAGATCAACACAATTAAGCGGAGTTGATTGCAACCCTAGAGATAGGGCGACAAAAATCTGTCGGAGTAGAGTCAAATCTAATAAGGGTATCCAGAGATCGAGTTAATGCGATAATAGAGGTTTTAATTAGAAAGAGATTTCAATTAATCAACCTAGAGTTAGTTGTTTTTAGTCTCGAGAGAGATATTAACATAAATTAGGGATTTCTACTGATTAAGACAAGTGAATAAATTGTATGAATCAAAAGTAATAAGTGAAATCTAGGTGGATTCTTCCTTAGGTATTGCCTATCACATAAGTTGTCTAAAAGTATTTTCCTAATTCTTTCGTTGTTGTGTTTAATTAGTTTTAGTTTAAAAGAAATCACTCCAATTCTTAGGCTAGATAATAAAAGGATAGTAATTACTAGTACTCTTGGTCCTTGTGGATACGATATTTTCGGTCTTACCATAACTATACTATTAAACGATAGGTGTGCTTGCCTTTATTGTGGTCATAGTTAGTTTTAGACACATCATTTACCTTTACATCTATTTGGCCACACTTTAATTACCCTTCTTTTTTTTTCTTTTAGCCTACCCTACACTCGATATCAACTCCCACCCTTACAACACTTTTTGAAGCCGACCCACAAAGACTTGCTGTTAAGTCTAAGGAGACGAATACGAGTGGAAAAAGGCAAGAGCGTGTGAGAGCATTAGAGAGGGTAAAAGCCAAAAATTTGAGTGAAACACGAGTGAAGAGCACATCTATTTTTTTTTTCTTCTTCTGAGTGAATTAGTGAGGTTTCTGGTGAGGTTAAAACACTATGTCATGAAGTCCTAAAAGGAACGCTTCTGATGGTGGTGGTCTGCGCCCCGTACGAAACGTAGCTGGTGGTGGTGGTGGTGGTGTATTCGACCTAACTTATCAAGCCTTTATCCGCGAGATGGATCGAATGCTCCAAATACGTTTAGAACCCGTGCAAGAACAACTAGAACAATTGGAAGAACGGGTCCAGGGAGAAAGAAATCGACAAATTCGAGGAGGGAGCAAGGCCGACCAAGGCTAAACCAAGATGATCTCTATGATCCTAGTGATGTGGAGAGCGATCAAGCCTCTAACCGAAGTGAGAGACAATGGGGCCACAGAAATCGAGGGCCTAGGGAGCGTGAACGAGTAGATGATGATCTCAAGAATATTAAAATGGCGATTCCACCATTCTAAGGAAAGACCGATCCCGGGGCATATTTAGAATGGGAGAAAAAGATAAAACTTGTCTTTAAGTGCCACAACTACTCAGAGAGCAAGAAAGTTAAACTTGTTCCCATCGAGTTCTCCGACTATGACATCATTTGGTGGGACAAACTTACCATGAGCCGGAGAAGAAACGGAGAACAACCCGTGTCCACATGGGCCGAGATGAAAGCAATCATGAGGAAAGGTTCATTCTAGCCTACTATCATTGTGAGCTATGTCAAAAGTTACAAAAATCTTTCCCAAGGAAACCAGAGTGTAGAAGATTATCATAAAGAGATGGAAACAGCCATTATCCAAGCCGACGTCGAGGAGGATCAGGAGGCTACCATGGCGAGATTCCTTGCTGGATTGAATCGGGATATTGCCAACGTGGTGGAATTACAACACTACGTCGAAGTTGTAGACATGGATCACATGGTGATTAAAGTGGAGAAACAACTAAAATGAAAAGGTGTCGTTCGAACCTATCCCAATTCCACTTGTTCCTCAAAGTGGGGACAAGGAACCAACAAGAAAGACACCCCATTTCGAGTGAAGGAATCTGTCGTATCCATAAAGCCCAACAAGCCGAGTGGAGAAATGAGCAAAGGCAAAAATGAAGCTGTGCGCAACCGTACCAGTGACATCAAATGCTTCAAGTGCCTTGGAAGGGGCCATACCGCAAGTCAATGCCCCAATATGAGTGTGATGGTTGTGCGACCCAACAGTGAGATCAAATTTAAAGAAGAGAACGAGGATGAGCCCGAAGCACTCACCGAATAGGAGGAAGATCTTGAATATGCCGTGGAAGGTGAAATATTGGTCATCAAGCGGAGTTTGAGTCTCCAAAGTACAGAGAATGAACAGCGATGCAAAAATATTTTCCACACGCGATACCGTGTTCAAGGAAAAGTGTGTAGCATGATCATCGACCGAGGTAGCTGCACGAACGTTGCTAGCAGCATGTTGGTGGAGAAGCTTGGCCTACCAATGACCAAACACCCGCACCCGTACAAATTGCAATGGCTTAACAATGGAGGAGAACTCAAAGTCACCAAACAAGCCGTTATTGCCTTTTCAATTGGCAAATATAGTGATGAAGTTGTCTGCGACGTGGTGCCGATGCATGTTGGCCATTTTCTCTTGGGAAGACCATGGCAGTTCGATCGAAGAGTGATCCATGATGGCTACACTAATAGATACACTTTCAAGCACCTTGGAAAGAATGTGACCTTGGTGCCATTAACCCCTAAGCAAGTGTAAGAGGATCAGTTAAAATTAAAAGATTCTGTTAAAAAGTTGAGAGCGAAAGAACAAGAGGGAAAGAGTGAAAAAGAAAAGTAATTAGAAAAAAGAAAGGAAAGCATGAGGGAAAAATGAGGGAAAAGAATAAAGAGAGTGAAATAAAAGTGAGAGAGGAAAAAGAAAGAAAAGAAGAAAAAGAGATTGAAAAATTGAGTGTGTATGCAAAAGAGAGGGAAATTCAAAAGTCATTGTTGTTGAAACAGCCAATGCTTGTACTTATGTACAAGGAAAATTTATTCAATACTAACGACCTAGATGACAATCTCCTCTCTTCGATTATGACTTTGTTGCAGGATTTTGAAGATGTATTTCTGGAAGACATCCCTAGCGGTTTACCACCTATTTGAAGGATCGAGAATCAAATTAACTTCATACCTGGAGCTACAATTCCAAACCGCCCAACCTACCGAAGTAACCCCGAAGAAACAAAGGAACTTCAAAGGCAAGTAGTTAAGTTAATGGAGAAGGGCCACATTTGAGAGAGCCTAAGTTCTTGCGTCGTGCCCGTGCTCTTGGTGCCCAAAAAGGATGGAACTTGGCGCATGTGCATGGACTGCCGAGCAATCAACAAGATCACAATCAAGTATAGACACCGAATTCTGCGCCTTGACGACATGTTGGATGAACTAAGTGGATCCCAACTCTTCACCAAAATAGATCTCAAAAGTGGCTATCACCAAATCCGAATGTGAGAAGGAGATGAGTGGAAAACGGCATTTAAGACAAAGCACGGTTTGTACGAGTGGTTGGTTATGCCTTTCAGCTTAACTAACGCATCGAGCACTTTTATGCGTTTGATGAATTATGTGCTACGTGCTTTTATTGGTAAATTCTGCGTAGTTTATTTTGATGACATATTAATCTATAGTAAGTCTTTAGAAGATCATTTGCTTCATTTGAAATCTGTTTTGGAAGTATTGTGTAAGGAAACTTTGTATGCTAACCTTAAGAAGTGTTCATTTTGTACTAACAAAGTTATTTTCTTAGGATTCGTGGTTAGCTCTGAATGACTCGAAGTTGATCAAGAGAAAGTGAAGGCGATTCAAAAATGGCCACGACCTACGAGTATAAGCCAAGTAAGAAGTTTTCATGGCTTGGCAAGCTTCTATCGATGATTTGTTCCTAACTTTAGCACTTTGGCTGCTCCATTGACGGGTATTATTAAGAAAAATTCTAATTTTCATTGGAGTGAGGAACAAGAAAAGTCTTTTAATCTAATTAAAGATTGTTTGACAAATGCTTATTTACTTTTCTTGCCTGATTTTAACAAAACCTTCGATATTGAGTGTGATGCCTCAGGTAGAGGTATTGGAGCCGTGCTAATGCAAAACAAGCGTCCCATAGCCTATTTTAGCGAGAAGATGAATGTGCCACCCTCAATTACCTAACTTATGAAAAGGAAATGTATGCGCTGATTCGGGCCTTAGAAACATGGCAACACTACTTGTGGCCTAAAGAATTTGTCATTCATACTGATCACAAGGCGTTGAAACACCTCAAGGGCCAAAACAAGCTAAACAAGAGATACGCCAAGTGGGTGGAGTTTCCTGAGTCATTTCTGTATGTGATCAAATACAAAAAAGGTAAAGAAAATGTTATAGCAGATGCGTTATCAAGGAGGTACACACTTCTTAACTATTTAGATTCAAAATTACTTGGTTTTGTACATTTAAAAGAACTTTATGAAAATGATCCTAATTTTGGAGAATTATATAAGGCTTGTGAACAAGGAGCCTTTGAAAATTTTTATAGGCATGATGGTTACCTTTTTCGATAAGGTAAGCTTTGCATTCCTCAAGGGTCCATTCGGGAGGTTCTAGTGAATGAGGCACATAGCGGAGGCCTCATGGGACATTTTGGAGTCACAAAGACATTGGCCATGCTCCACAAGCATTTCTTCTGGCCAAGGATGAAACGTGACGTGGAGAGAGTGTGCAATCAGTGCATAACATGTAAAAAGGCCAAATCACAAATCAAACCACATGGATTGTACACGCCCTTGCCTATTCCCGAGAAGCCTTGGGTTGACATTTCAATAGATTTTGTCTTAGGTCTTCCTAGAACTAAGAGTGGAAAGGACTCAATTTTTGTAGTGGTTGACCAATTTTCTAAAATGGCACATTTTGTTGCTTGTCATAAAATTGATGATACTTTACATGTTGCGAAATTGTTTTTTAAGGAAGTGGTGAAATTGCATGGAGTTCCGAGGACCTTATTGTCTGATCGAGATGCGAAGTTCCTCAGCCACTTTCAGAGAACATTGTAACAACCCAAACCCGTCCCAAACACTATGGCCGAATCCGAGTTGCTACAGTGGAAAAGATTTTTGGAAAACCTTACTTAGAATTTATTTAAAAGTTAATTCAACCAAGTTATTATCGAATATCGAGTGTGCCCGATGGCACTATGAAAACATTTTCGTGTTAATTTGGGAAAAACATGTGACTTTAATTTAAAATTGGTAATCATAGTTTAAAACAATTATTCGACATATGAAGAATAACAAAACAAAAAAAAAATATCAGGAGGCCTTATTACATCCAAATAAACTAAAACCGGAAATAAAAGTTATCATAACTAAAATTAAAGTTCATTTAATTTAAATCCACCGCATGGCCACCTCGAGTCCAACCGCTCCTCAACCGCCATCTACGAGTCACTGAAAAATGTTAAAGGAGAAGGTGAGTCACCAAGACTCGAGATGTAACCCTTCCCCGCTTTTAAAGACATTTCCATACACAACATATAACAGCTTAATATGCGAGAATATTATGTACCCCAACCTAGCCAACCAAACGCCACTGCCTACCCCATTGTGTGGTACCAAACCATTGGTGGTGCCAAACCACCGTGACATATAGTCACGATGTGTTACTAAAACACCGGTGTCCGCAGACACGAATCGATTGATGGGGCCAACCCATCGTGTGATACCAAATCACCGCGCAGACGATCCCATATCTCAAGTGGGGCCAACCCACGGTGGTGTTAACCACGTGGGACGAGTCGCTATGAGGTACCAAACCTCCGAGGTACCAAACCTCTGGTGACCGTAGTCACGCAGTGTTACCAAAACACCGGTGCCCGCTCGGCACGATTAATCTTTCTCCACTCATCAATCCCACATCACTACATATGTACATGTTTCATGTCATCACATACTTAAATCTCATGTATCAATACATCATGCTTCCCAAAAGCATCGAATAACAAATTCATATTAATGTGCCTTACCTCAATCACCATCTATACCGATATGGTATATTATCCAATGCTACATAAAATCAAGATAGCATTCACAACAATCAAAGACATTAACAAGTTATACGTGTGTATGTACACACCTGATATTACGATGGTCTTAATCCCGAAGAAAACTAATCGGCCACACTCTAAGTCCTTGCCCCTATATTCGGCCAACTATCAAAGTTAGTGAAATGGCCATTCGGCCAAACCAAATAATTTAAAAGGGTTTTCTTTTTGACCCCGAATCCTTACCTAATCGCTTGAATTCTAACTTCGCACCGAATCACGATTCTCGTTCACCACCACAATTGGTCAGTTAACACTATCAATAACCATGGCCTTTGGCTTTTAAACACTAACATAAGCCTTACCTATACTTACCAAATCGATTGCTAGAAGACTTGAACCAATTGCCTCAAGATCCCGAAACACCGGACAGACCTGGTTTAGAATAGGGAGTTAATATCCTAGCCACAAGTGCCGGGTTAGTTCCTATTTCCTTAAAAAGAAATCGGCAAGAACAGGGGATCAAAATAAGGCATTCGGCTTTTGCCCCTTACCCTCCAAATGAATCGATTGCAGGAAAAACTTGAGAAGATTACCTTAATTAAGCTATTCGCCAAAACCACCCAACCGAGGAGAAGGGATTCGTCTTTTAGTGACAAAGAGAAAGTGCAACAGGAGTTTCTTACAAGTGTTTTTGAGAGGAAGAAGAAAGAAATAGGTGGGGAATTTTGGTATAGAAGATTCGCCCAAGGTCTAGGGAGAATGGAGAAAATGACAGAAACAAAGAAGGAAAGGTTGGGGATTTCAAGCTAAAATGAAAAAAAAAGAAAACAAGATAGTAGATTGAGGCTTTTATAGACATTCTAAGATCCCCTCTAGTGGCCTTGCCGTCCCACTTCTCCATGAAGTGTTTAAATTTCGCAAACACTTACAACCTCTCCTCAACACTCATTTAAATTAATTCAAATTAATTTGAATTAATTTCCTTTAATCAAATAATAATCCAACCAATATCCTCTTTATCTTCTATTATCCTTAGAATTAATAATAACAATTTAAACACTCATATTATCCTCTTTATCTAAATAAAAATTAAGAGTTTAAAGAGAGAAAGTCTCTCCCTCCCTATGCCGCCCATAACAAGGTGCAAAAGGGATCTTCGTGACTCGAACACAAGCACTCCCATCCTCGGTGTGGCGTCACATGTAACTCTTAAGTGACCCTCCTATTGCCACTTTTCCAAGTTGATTTTCATGTCAAATTATCCACATTTATTCTTATAACCCCCTCTTTGCTAAGGCTCCTTCCTTTAAAATTAAAAACTGAAATTTTTACCAAACCGAGCCTACTCAAGGCCTTTGATTAAACCATATATTCCCATAAATAATATCACAGCGGTAGCCCAACATACCAAATAATTATTCAATCACAAATAGCCCCTAATTTAGGATGTTACGCTTCTACCCTCTTAAAATAAATTTCGTCCTCGAAATTACCCGTTAAAAGAGGTGGGGGTATTGCTTTGCCGCATCACATCCTCGGGTTCCCACGTAGCTTCCTCTCGTACCATGGTTCCGCCATAGCACTTTTACTAAGGGCACCGACTTCCTACGTAGAACCTTCACGTCTCGATCTAAGATCCGAACCGGTTCTTCTTCAAAAGATAAATCCGAAGTTCACCTCAATCTCTCGCTCATCGCACAACGTGCGAAGGATCCGACCAATACCGCCTCAACATCGATACATGAAATACGCCATGGATCCGATTCGCCGCTCGCAGCTCTAGCCGATAAGCTACCGGTCCTACTCGCTTTACAATCGTATATGGCCCGATGAACCTTGGGCTTAGCTTCCTTTTCGCCCAAATCTCAACACCTTTTTCCAAGGCGACACTTTCGAAAAGACCTTGTCTCCCACAAAGATACTCCATTTCCTTGCGTTTGAGATCGGCATAAGACTTCGCCTATTTTGATGCTTCCTTGAGACGAGACCGAATCACCTTGACTTTGTCTTCGGTCTCATACCACTCTGACCTAACTTGTCGCTCCCAACTTCGTCCAACATGTAGGAGTACGGCATTTTCGTCCATATAGGGCTTCATATGGAGCCATCCGAATACTCGCTTGATAACTATTGTTATAAGCGAATTCCGCTAATGGTAGGTACTCTTCCCAACTACCACTAAAATCCAAGACACAACCTCTTAACATGTCTTCTAAGATCTCAGATCACCCTTTCCGATCAGTCCGCCGATCGTGGATGGAAAGCCGTCTCGAAATCTAACCGTACCCAAAGCTTGATGCAACGCTTTCTAGAACCTTGACGTGAATCGGGATCCCTATCCGAGATAATCGATCATCGCACACCATGCAACCTCACTATTTCACCCACATACAACTTCGCTAGCTTCGGAGTGAGTAATCCATTCTCACCGGCATGAAGTGAGCCGATTTAGTCGAAGCGATCCACAATTACCCAAATCGCATCCTTCTTGTTGGGCGTAAGGGGTAGCCCACTAACAAAATCCATGGTGATCCTCTCCCATTTCCATTGAGGATCTTTATCGGTTGAAGTAGTCCCGATGGTAATCGATGTTCACCTTAACCTCGCCGGCATGTCGACACACTTTCCTACGAACTCGCTTATCTCACGCCTCAACCCCGCCACCACTAATCGCTTTTGCAAATCTCCATACATCTTGCTTCCTCCCGGATGCATAGCATATGGGCTGCTATGTGCATCATGGAGAATTTTCGCCTCAACTCTTCATCTTTCGGCATGCATGCTCGCCTCTTGAAAACATAGCACTCCATCCCTAGACAGCACTGCACCTTTCCAAACCACCATCCCGAACTTGTACCTCTTAGCGTTCAAGCCTTCATCCACTAACCGCTTTTCCTTAATCTCTCTCAATCCATGTTGGCTTAACTCGAGTTCCGCCAAAAGACTCCCATCATCATATAGACTCAACCGAGCGAACATTGCTCTTAAGTCCGTCACAACCTTCCGCTCAACGCGCTCGCCTACCACATTAGCCTTACCGGATGGTACTCGATTGAACAATCGTAGTCCTTTAGTAGTTCAATCCACCGACGCTGTCTCGATTCGCATCCTTCCAGTCGAAGATACCTCAAGCTTTTGTGATCCGTGTAGACTATCGACTTCTCCCCATACGGTAATGTCTCCATATCTTCAGAGCAAAGACGATCGCCGCTAACTCCAAGTCGTGCGTTGGGTAGTTAGCCTCATGCGGTCTTAATCGACGGATGCATAGGCTACTACCTTCCCATCTCAGCATCAACACACATCCCAAACCAAAGTGAGATGCATCACAATAGATCGTGAATAACTTTCCCCGCTTCAGTCAGTACTCAAACCGAGCTTCCACAAAATTTTTCTTAGCTTATCAAAGCTTCCTTGCTGCTTCTCCGTCCCATACAAATGGAACACCTTTCCTTAGTAACTTAGTTAACGGCGCTTTTATTAGAGAGAATCCTTCCACGAATCTCCGATAGTACCTGCTAAACCCGTAAAACTTCAGTATTTCACCACCGACCTAGGTGGTTTCCAATCCAATACTGCTTCAATCTTGCGAGGTCTACTCTAGTTCCTTCACCGATACTACATGACCTAAGAAAGCCACCTCCCTAAGCCAAAATTCGCACTTACCGAATTTGGCGTATAAATCGCTTTCCCTCAACACTTGTAGGACTACTCGCAAATGCTTGTCATGCTCCTCCTCCGCTCCTGAGTAAACCAATATGTCGCCGATGAACACCACGACAAATTGGTCCAAGCATCGTTGAAATACCCTATTCATTAAGTCCATAAATGCGCTGGTGTATTGGTCAACCCGAATGGCATCACTAAGAACTCGTAATGCCCATACCGAGTTCGAAATGCCGCCTTGTGAACATCACCTCCTTCACCCTTAATTGATGATAACTCGACCTAAGGTCAATCTTTGAGAATACCGACGCACCCTTCAGCTTGGTCAAACAAGTCATCGATCCGAGGCAACGTACTTGTTTTTGATCGTTAACTTCTTTAATCGACGGTAGAGTCGATGCACATCCGCATAGAACCGCCCCTTCTTCTTGACAAACAACACAGGTGCTCCCCACGGAGATATACTTGGTCGAATAAACCCTCTATCCAAGAGCTCCTGAATTTGAGCCTTTAGCTCCACCAATTCCTTTGGTGCCATTCGGTATGGTGCTATAGACACAAAGCCGCCTGTAGCAAGTCTATACCGAATTTGACTTCCCGATCCGGAGGCGGACTTAAGCTCTTCCGGGAACACATCAAAGAAATTCCCAACCGTTCGGACCTTTCCAACTACTAACCCCTTAGCTTCCAAAGCACGATTTGAACCAAATACGCCTCACAACCCTTCTTGACCATCTTTTCACCTTTCAAGGCGGATACTACATTGGATAGGTAATTCCTTCTATCCCCTATCATAACCACTTCATCACCTTCACTGCCTTAAGAACCATGCGCTTAGCCGCGCAATCCAAATTCGCTTGATACTTAACCACCACCCATTCCAAGGATTAAATCAAACTCCCCAAACGGTAGTTCCATCGGATCGACCACAAATACTACCCTTGAAGTTCTAGGGTACGCCTCTATAAAGTTTGTCTACCACTACAGAGTGACCTAAAGGGCTAACTACGCCATCTCCCTAGAAGCGCTTTGAGTTTAGGTCCATAGTTCCTACCACACTACTAGCAATGTACGAAAAGGCGTCGAACCCACATCAATTAATGCAACATAAGGAAGATCAAAAATTAGAAAAGTACCGGTTATGACATCCGGTGCGTCACCTTCCTCGCGACACCTCATTTGCGTAAACTAAGCCAGCCGCCTAGCCTCTATGTTGCCCTCGAACCTCTCGCCTCGAGTTCCACGACCTCGGTTAGGACCGTTGTTTCTCTCGCCATTACCACGACCCTCCGTGGTCCCACATTTCTATCCCGAGTACGATTCGCCTCTCGGCCGATTCTTAGCTAGTTTCCGGGACAATCTCGACACGATGCTCCAAAGACCCATACTCAAAACATCCTCTATCACCGGTCCAACAACCTCCCCAATGGGTCTTTCCACAATGGTTACATCGAGTCGGCCTCGATTAGTAGTCGTGGCCTTGCCGCCGATTTGGCCCACTTGGCCTAGCCTTTTCTCGAACACTACCGCTTGATCCAAATGACCCAAATCCTCTCTTCTCGATTATTCCTACTATAACTTTGCCTCACAAATTCCTTGATCCCTTCTGGCTACCTTAGCCTTTTCCACTAGAGATGAGAACTCACGAACTGGCCAGGCGGCCAAGAACCTCAAATCATCTCGAGTCTGTCCTCAAAGCGGACACAGCTCATGTTCGATGAGACACGATGCCTCTCGCATACCTACTCACTTTAAAAATTCTCGCCATATTCGACACGAACTTAGTTCCTTGCACTAATCCTAAAAAAGCCTTTCTCAAGGCGTCGTGTAGCTGGTGCCCACATACTTCTTCCGATAGGTGGTTTTGAAATACTCCCAAGTCAAATCATCCGATGTAGCCCCATCACGAACCGTAAGCCACCATCCGATACGCTTCATCCTTTAGAAGCGACACCGCGCCTTTCAAATTTTTCTTCCTCGGTCCAAAGTCAAGATCATCCATGATCCTTTCAGTTGACTCTAGCCAGTATTCTGCTGCACTGGGTGCCACTCCTGACACACCTCGGAATACCTCCGCTCCGTTAGATCGGAGTCGCCGGGATAGATTTCTCGAGCTCCCAAATTTCCACCAGCCCACCCACCATCTCCAAGACTCGCAAAATAACTTGCGATACCGCCTCACCACCGGCCCGATCCTCTCCTCGCCTCTAAAAGTAGGAGGTGGTGGTGGCGTGGTACCTCATTTTCGTAACCTTGTCCCGACTGACGGGTTCGACATCCGTCATCCTACCCCTACCGCTGGCCCACGGCGTCCACGTCCTCTAGAACTCATTCTATCTACCGCGCTTTTAATCTGATTAAGAAAAATTTTATGCGTTAGCATTTGTTCCACTTTCTTATTCACGAAGAAATTTTATGGATAGAGTTTTAATCAGAGATTCTTTCGAGCAACCAAGGTTTCAGTTTCCTATCCTAGTTCGCACAAAGAAGTTCATGCATCCATTCCTTTATACCTTCCATACCTATTCGCTCATCGGACATTTCTGCCCATTTCTAACCCAGGGGTATTTTCGTCTTTTTCCTACAGGGGTATTTTTCGAAATTTTCCAGAACCAAAATATTTTGCTGATGATTTCCAAAGCTAAGTTGTTGAATTTTGTAAAATAGTTGAAATTTTTGAGCAAAACCATTGAACTGATATTTTATGAACCGAGGGCATTTTAGTAATTTTACCCCCTAAGGGCATTTCTGTAATTTTCCACAATTAAGTTTTTCGAGAAAAACGTTGTAAAAATAATGTTCTCGGATTTGAAAAAAAAAAGTTATTGCACAAGTTTTGAAAACATTAGGGTTTGTTGTTTCATTCTTTTTTCAAAAACATGGCTAATTCCCTTTTCGGGTTTTAATCATTGTGTTTAGCCTATGACCGAGCCCCTCCTGGTCGTGGTGAACCAAAGCTACGCACTGTGCGACTTCGAGTGAAGAGGAGGTGGGTCACGCGGACCGCTTAAATACCAAGCTTTCACCGAACCTTTCTAGACATGCGCATGGAGGTTACCACACCACCGAGCCCTCTCGAGTTAGGGTGAACCGAAGCTACGCACTGGGTAGGATACTGCGAAGAGGAGGTGAGTCACGAGGATCGCTTAAATACCAGTGCTCCTCCGGATCCAATCCTAGACATGCGTGCATGGGGTTACCACACCCTAGCTCATTGACTAAGTCATAGGTTGGTTTAGTTCCTTAAGTCTTATGCTTCGTTTGTGTGTTTGAGTAGCCTAATCCTAGGGTTCAAGCTCTTATAAGTCTATCTACGTTCCATGCTTCCTACCCTTCTACTGAATATAATTCACAAAGAGGTTTAGATGTACTTACAGGCGGATCGGTCTTTAGGAGACTCGGGCCATGCTGCTCAAAACCAAAAATCATTCCATAAGGCCTACTAAAACATTTTTGGGCCTTGGGCCCCCACACCAGCTTTGAACTGGGCTCGATATTAATTTTGTAACAACCCAAACCCGTCCCAAACACTATGGCCGAATCTGAGTTGCTACTACAAGATGGGAAAAGATTTTTGGAAAACCTTACTTAGAATTTATTTAAAAGTTAATTCAACCAAGTTATTATCGAATATCGAGTGTGCCCGATGGCACTATGAACACATTTTCGTGTTAATTTGGGAAAAACATGTGACTTTAATTTAATATTGGTAATCATAGTTTAAAACATTTATTCGACATATGAAGAATAACAAAACAAAAAAAATAAAATAAAATAAAATATTAGGAGGCCTTATTACATCCAAATAAACTAAAAACCGGAAATAAAAGTTATCATAACTAAAATTAAAGTTCATTTAATTTAAATCCACCGCATGGCCACCTCGAGTCCAACCGGCTCCTCAACCGCCATCTACGAGTCACCTAAAAAATGTTAAAGGAGAAGGTGAGTCACCAAGACTCAGTATGTAACCCTTCCCCCATTTTAAAGACATTTCCATACACAACATATAACAGTTAATATGCAGAATATTATGTACCCCCAACCTAGCCAACCAAACGCCGCTGTCTACCCCGCTGTGGTACCAAACCACTGGTGGTGCCAAACCACTGGTGACATATAGTCACGATGTGTTACCAAAACACTGGTGTCCGCAGACACGGATCGATTGATGGGGCCAACCCATCGTGTGATACCAAATCACTGGCAGACGATCCCATATCTCAAGTGGGGCCAACCCACGGTGGTGTTAACTACAGGGGACGAGTCGCTATGAGGTACCAAACCTCTGAGGTACCAAACCTCCGTGACCGTAGTCACGGTGTGTTACCAAAACACCGGTGCCCGCTCGGCACGATTAATACTGCCCCCTCCACTCATCAATCCCACATCACTCACATATGTACATGTTTCATGTCATCACATACTTAAATCTCATGTATCAATACATCATGCTTCCCAAAAGCATCGAATAACAAATTCATATTAACAGTGTACTTACCTCGAATCACCATCTATACCGATATGGTATATTATCCAATGCTACATAAAATCAAGATAGCATTCACAACAATCAACACATTAACAAGTTATACGTGTGTATGTACACACCTGATATTACGATGGTCTTAATCCCAAGAAAACCAATCGGCCACACTCTAAGTCCTTGCCCCTATATTCTACCAACTATCAAAGTTAGTGAAATGGCCATTCGACCAAACCAAATAATTTAAAAGGTTTTCTTTTTGACCCCGAATCCTTACCTAATCGCTTGAATTCTAACTTCGGCACCCGAATCGCGATTCTGGTTCACCACCACAATTGGTCAGTTAACACTATCAATAACCATGGCCTTTGGCTTTTAAACACTAACATAAGCCTTACCTATACTTACCAAATCGATTGCTAGAAGACTTGAACCAATTGCTTCAAGATCCCAAAACACCGGGATGTAATCGGTTTAGAATAGGAGTTAATATCCTAGCCACAAGTGCCGAAATTAGTTCCTATTTCCTTAAAAAGAAATCGGCAAGAACAGGGGAATCAAAATAAGGCATTCACTTTTTTGCCCCTTACCCTCCAAATGAATCGATTGCAGGAAAAACTTGAGAAGATTACCTTAATTAAGCTATTCGCCAAAACCACCCAACCGAGGGAGAAGGGATTCGTCTTTTAGTGACAAAGAGAAAGTGCAACAGAGTTTCGGCTAAGTGTTTTTGAGAGGAAGAAGAAAGAAATAGGTGGGGAATTTTGGTATAGAAGATTCGGCCAAGGTCTAGGGAGAATGGAGAAAAATGACAGAAACAAAGAAGGAAAGGTTGGGGATTTCTTACTAAAATGAAAAAAAGAAAACAAGATAGTAGATTGAGGCTTTTATAGACATTCGGCATCCCCTAGTGGCCTTGCCGTCCACTTCTCCATGAAGTGTTTAAATTTCGGCAAACACTTACAACCTCTCTCACGGCCACTCATTTAAATTAATTCAAATTAATTTGAATTAATTTCCCTTTAATCAAATAATAATCCAACCAATATCCTCTTTATCTTCTATTATCCTTAGAATTAATAATAACAATTTAAACACTCATATTATCCTCTTTATCTAAATAAAAATTAAGAGTTTAAAGAGAGAAAGTCTCTCCCTCCCTATGCCGTCCATAACAAGGTGCAAAAAGGGATCTTCGTGACTCGAACACAAGCACTCCCATCCTCAGTGTGGCGTCACATGTAACTCTTAAGTGACCCTCCTATTGCCACTTTTCCAAGTTGATTTTCATGTCAAATTATCCACATTTATTCTTATAACCCCCCTCTTGCTAAGGCTCCCTTCCTTTAAAATTAAAAACTGAAATTTTTACCAAACCGAGCCTACTCAAGGCCTTTGATTAAACCATATATTCCCATAAATAATATCACAGCAGTTCCAACATACCAAATAATTATTCAATCACAAATAGCCCCTAATTTAGGATGTTACAAACATTGTGGGGAAAGCTTGGTACGAAGCTATTATTTTCTACGACATGCCACCCACAAACGGACGGACAAACCAAAGTGGTGAACTGAGTCTTGTCAACCTTATTAAGAGTCATTATTAGAAAGAACCTCAAAACATGGGAAGAGTGCTTGCCGCACATTGAGTTTGCCTATAACCGATCTATTCATTCGGCAACTAAGCATTCTCCCTGTAACACCCCAAACCCGGCCCATTCACTACGACCGAATTTTAAATGCCACTGCGGAACACGTTCGAAAATATTTTTACTTAAGAGGAAAAACCGTTAAAAATTTGTTGCCTTTAATAAAACATTTTTTGTGACTTAAAATATTCTAAGTAAAAATTTAATTGTTATAAAATACCGGATTCAAAACTTTATTATGTACAGATTTAAGAAAATAAAACCATTGGCGATAGATACCTCAATTTTCAATCCATAATAAAACATAATAATAAAGATACTTAATAAAAATACTTAAATTGTAACAACCCAAACCCGGCCCAAACACTATGGCCGAATCTAGTTGCTACAGTGGAAAATATTTTGGAAAACACTTTTGGAAAGTAAAAATTTTTAGTTGCTGAAAACCTTTTCAATTGATTGTGTTGTTAAACCTTACTTAGAATTTATTTAAAATTAATTCAACCAAGTTATTATAAAATACCGAGTGTGCCCGATGGCACGATGAAAACATTTTCGTGTTAATTTGGGAAAACATGTGACTTTAATTTAATATTGGTAATCATAGTTTAAAACAATTATTTGACATATGAAAAATAACAAAAAAAAATAAAATAAAATATCAGGAGGCCTTATTACATCCAAATAAACTAAAAACCGGAAATAAAATTTATCATAACTAAAATTAAGGTTCATTTAATTTAAATCCACCGCATGGCCACCTCGAGTCCAACCGGCTCCTCAACCGCCATCTACGAGTCACCTGAAAAATGTTAAAGGAGAAGGTGAGCCACCAAGACTCAGTATGTAACCCTTCCCCCGTTTTAAAGACATTTCCATACACAACATATAACAATTAATATGCAGAATATTATGTACCCCAACCTAGCCAACCAAACGCCATCGTCTACCCCGCTGTGGTACCAAACCACTTTGGTGGTGCCAAACCACCGGTGACATATAGTCACGATGTGTTACCAAAACAACGGTGTCCGTGAGACACGAATCGATTGATGGGGCCAACCCATCGTGTGATACCAAATCACCGCGATTTATCCCATATCTCAAGTGGGGCCAACCCACGGTGGTGTTAACCACGGGGACGAGTCGCTATGAGGTACCAAACCTCGGAGGTACCAAACCTCTGGTGACCGTAGTCACGGTGTGTTACCAAAACACTGGTGCCCGTCGGCACGATTAATACTGCCCCCTCCTCTCATCAACCCATATCAAGCAGTTATAAACAGAGTTTATGTCAACATACATTTATCACATGTATCAAATAAGCCATGCTTCCCAAAAGCATTATTATCAATCTCATACTGACAGAGACTTACCGGGTTCCTCGCTTGTACCATTAAGGCACTAAATCCATATCTACATAAAGCAGATTTACATACAACATGTATTTAATTCAGTTCATTAATGGTTATAAGTGTGTATGTACACACCTGTCGCCAACGAGAAGTCTAAATCCCGAAAAGAGATGTCGGCCACCCTAGATCTACTTGTCCCTATATTCGGCCATAATAGTGTTAGTGATACGGGCCATTCGGCCAAACCAAATAATTTGAAAGGGGTTCCTTGTGAACCCGAATCCTTACCTTCACACCTTTGGATACTAATCGCAACACCAAACTCCCGACCGCTTCGATTCCATGAATCGGCAATCAATAAGTTAGTAGCCTTTGGATTAAACGGATACCGATAACTAACTAAAGTAGATTTTACCATCACTTACCAAATATTAAATACTAGAGATCGGGGCTCGAGTCGATCGCTTTACTTCCCCGAGTACCTAATGTAAATCGGTTACTACTCGCTTAGAAGACTTAACCATTGTCGAAATCAGCACTTACCCCTTCCCCTAATGGAAATCGGCTAAGAACAGGGAGGGAAAAACCATGAAGTTTCGGCACACCTACCTTCTCTCAGGACCGATTGAAGAAGAAATTAAAGGAGATCTCCCCTTGCTTAAGATTCGGCTAAAGTTTAACAAAGGAGGAAAAAGAGTTCGGCTAGTGTGGGAAAAAAGAAGAAAAGATGGTGAAAGTGGGAGAGGGATTCGGCAAAGGAGAGAGTAGAGAAGAGTTTCAAGGAAAAGAAAAGAAAGAAAATAGGTTGAAGGTGGTGTAGGAGATTCGGCCAAAAGTGTGAGAGAAAGAAAAATAAAAGGTGAAATAGGGATTAATGAGGCTAGCCGAAAATTATGAGAAGAACTAAGGGGAATTCGGCACTAAACTCCCTTTACTTGCCGTCCACTCCACTTGAGGAGTTCCAATTTCTAAGCAAACACCTATCTCTTCTCCTTGCCACTAATTTAAAACTCATTCAAAACAATTTGAATTGTTCCCATAATAATCAATTAATAATCCATTTACTAATATCCCTTATTATCTCCAGATTTAAGCAAATTAAAACCAATTTAAAGTGCTCAAATTATCCCTTAATGATAATTAATAAAAGAGTTTAAACTGAGGAAAAACTCCCCCCTTGTGCCGTCCCATTAATGAGCAAAATGAGGGATTTCCGCGACTCGAACACAAGCTCCCTTGTTCCCCCCTTGTGGCGTCATCTATAGCCCTTAAGTGACCTTCTTTTTGCCACTTTTCCAAGCTGATTTTTGTGTCAAATTACCCACATTTATTCTTATAACACCCTCCTGCTAAGGCTCCCTGCCTTTAAAGTTAAAAACTGGAATTTTCTACCAAACCGTGCCAACTCAAAGCCTTAATTAAGCTCTATTATTCCATAAATAATATCACAAATAGCTCATACATAAGAAAAATAATTTAATTCCAAATAGCCCCATCTTTGGGATGTTACGCTTCTACCCCCTTAAAATAAATTTCGTCCTCGAAATTACCTAGCTAAAACAGATGGGGGTATTACCGCAGTATCACATCCTCGATTCCCACATAGCTTCTTCCACACCATGGTTCCACCAAAGCACTTTCACTAAGGGCACTGACTTTCTCGTAGAACCTTCACATCTCGATCTAAGATCTGAACCGGTTCTTCTTCAAAAGATAAATCCGAGTTCACCTCAATCTCGCTTACTGGCACAACGTGCGAAGGATCCGACCGATACCGTCTCAGCATCCATTCATGAAATACGGTATGGATCTGATTCAGTTCTGCCGGCAACTCTAGCTGATAGGCTACCGGTCCTACTAAGCTTACAATCGATATGGTCCGATGAACCTTGGGCTTAGCTTCCTTTTCGTCCAAAACCTCAACACCTTTTTCCAAGGCGACACTTTCAGAAAGACCTTGTCTCCCACAGCATACTCCATTTCCTTGCGTTTTAGATCGGCATAAGACTTCTGCCTATCTGATGCTTCCTTGAGACGAGACCGAATCACCTTGACTTTGTCTTCAGTCTCTGTTATCAATTCTGGACCCAGAACTTGTCGTTCCCCCAACTCCATCCAACATGTAGGAGTACGACATTTTCGTCCATATAGGGCTTCATATGGAGCCATCCGAATACTCGCTTGATAACTATTGTTATAAGCGAATTCCGTTAATGGCAGGTACTCCTCCCAACTACCACTAAAATCTAAGACACATCCTCTTAACATGTCCTCTAGGATCTGTATCACCCTTTCCGATTGTCCGCCGATCGTGGATGGAAAGCCGTCATCAAATCTAACCGTGTACCCAAAGCTTGATGCAACGCTTTCCGAACCTTGACGTGAATCGGGATCCCTATCCGAGATAATCGATCATCGCACACCATGCAACCTCACTATTTCACCCACATACAACCGCTAGCTTCTGGAGTGAGTAATCCATTCTCACCGGCATGAAGTGAGCTGATTTAGTCAGGCGATCCACAATTACCCAAACTGCATCCTTTTTGTTGGGCGTAAGGGGTAGCCCACTAACGAAATCCATGGTGATCCTCTCCCATTTCCATTGAGGAATCTTTACCGGTTGAAGTAGTCCCGATGGTAACTGATGTTCAGCCTTAACCTGCTGGCATGTCAGACACTTTCCTACGAACTCAATTATCTCACGCTTCAACCCCAGCCACCAGAATTGTTTTCGCAAATCTCCATACATCTTGCTTCCTCCCGGATGCATAGCATATGGGCTGCCATGTGCATCATGGAGAATTTTCCGCCTCAACTCTTCATCCTTCGGCATGCATGCTCGCCCTTGAAAACATAGCACTCCATCACTAGACAGCACTGCACCCTTCCGGACCACCATCCCGAACTTGTACCTCTTAGCGTTCAAGCCTTCATCCACTAACTGCTTTTCCTTAATCTCCTCAATCCATGTTGGCTTAACTCGGAGTTCCGCCAAAAGACTCCCATCATCATATAGACTCAACCGAGCGAACATTGCTCTTAAGTCCGTCACAACCTTCCGGCTCAACGCGTCAGCTACCACATTAGCCTTACCCGGATGGTACTCGATTGAACAATCGTAGTCCTTTAGTAGTTCAATCCACCGACGCTGTCTCAGATTCGGATCCTTCTGAGTCAAAAGATACCTCAAGCTTTTGTGATCCTTGTAGACTATCGACTTCTCCCCATACGTAATGTCTCCATATCTTCGAGAGCAAAGACGACATCGCCGCTAACTCCAAGTCGTATCGTTGGGTAGTTAACCTCATGCGGTCTTAACTGACGGGATGCATAGGCTACTACCTTCCCATCCTGCATCAACACACATCCCAAACCCGTGTGGGATGCATCACAATAGACTGTGAATAACTTTCCTGCTTCAGGCTGTACCAAAACCGAGCTTCCACAAAAAATTTTCCTTAGCTTATCAAAGCTTCCTTGCTGCTTCTCCGTCCATACAAATGGAACACCTTTGCTTAGTAACTTAGTTAACGACATTAATCGCTATTAGAGAGAATCCTTCCACGAATCTCTGATAGTACCCGCTAAACCTGTAAAACTTCGTATTTCACCCACCGACCTAGGTGGTTTCCAATCCATTATTTGCTTCAATCTTGCGAGGGTCTACTCTAATTCCTTCAGCTGATACTACATGACCTAAGAAAGCCACCTCCCTAAGCCAAAATTCGCACTTACTGAATTTGGCGTATAACTACTTTTCCCTCAACACTTGTAGGACTACTCGCAAATGCTTGTCATGCTCCTCCTCCGTCCTCGAGTAAACCAATATGTCGTCGATGAACACCACGACGAATTGGTCCAAGTACTGTTGAAATACCCTATTCATTAAGTCCATAAATGCCGTCGGCGCATTGGTCAACCCGAATGGCATCACTAAGAACTCGTAATGCCCATACCGAGTTCGAAATGCCGTATTGTGAACATCAACCTCCTTCACCCTTAATTGATGATAACCTGACCTAAGGTCAATCTTTGAGAATACTGACGCACCCTTCAGTTGGTCAAACAAATCATCGATCCGAGGCAACGGGTACTTGTTTTTTATCGTTAACTTGTTTAATCGGACGTGTAGTCGATGCACATCCGCATAGAACCGCCCTTCTTCTTGACAAACAACACAGTGCTCCCCACGGAGATATACTTGGTCGAATAAACCTCTATCCAAGAGCTCTGAATTTGAGCCTTTAGCTCCACCAATTCCTTTGGTGCCATTCGGTTTGGTGCTATAGACACAGTGCCGTTCGGTAGCAAGTCTATACTGACTCGACTTCCGATCGGAGGCGGACCTTAAGCTCTTACGGGAACACATCGACAAATTCCCAACCGTTCGGACCTTTCCAACTATCGACCCCTTAGCTTCCAAAGCACGATTCGAACCAAATACGCCTCACAACCCTTCTTGACCATCTTTTCCTTCAAGGCGCATACTACATTGGATAGGTAATTCCTTCTATCCCCTATCATGACCACTTCATCACCTTCACCGCCTTAAGAACCATGCGCTTAGTCGCGCAAATCCAAATTCGCTTGATACTTAACCACCAATCCATTCCAAGGATCAAATCGAACTCCCCAAACGGTAGTTCCATCGGATCGACCACAAATACTACCCCTTGAAGTTCTAGGGTACGCCTCTATAAAGTTTGTCTACCACTACAGAGTGACCTAAAGGGCTAACTACGATCATCTCCTAGAAGCGCTTTCGAGTTTAGGTCCATAGTTCCTACCACACTACTAGCAATGTACGAGTGCGTCGAACCCACATCAATTAATGCAACATAAGGAAGATCAAAAATTAGAAAAGTACAGGTTATGACATCCGGTGCGTCACCTTCCTTGCGACACCTCATTGCGTAAACTAAGCCAGCCGCCTAGCCTGCAGGTTGCCTGAACCTCTCGCCTCGAGTTCCACGACCTCGGTTAGGGATCGTTGTTTCTCTCTGCCATTACCACGACCCTCTGTGGTCCCACATTTCTATCCCGAGTACGATTCTCGCCTCTCCGGTGATTCTTAGCTAGTTTCCGGGGACAATCTCGACACGATGCTCCAAAGACCCACACTCAAAACATCCTCTATCACCGGTCCAACAACCTCCCCAATGGGTCTTTCCACAGCTGTTACACTTGAGTCGGCCTCGATTAGTAGTCGTGGGTCTTGCCACTGATTTGGCCCACTTGGCCTAGCCTTTTCTCGAACACTACCACTTGATCCAAATGACCCAAATCCTCTCTTCGATTATTCCTACTATAACTTTGCCTCACACCCTCCTTGATCCCTTCTACCTTAGCCTTTTCCACTAGAGATGAGAACTCACGAACTGCTGCTTTGGGCAATCAAGTAACCTCAAATCATCTCGAGTCCATCCTCAAAGCGGACACGCAGCGCTCATGCTCGATGAGACACGATGCCTCTAGCATACCTACAAACCTTAAAAACTCCGCCTCATACTCCGACACCGACTTAGTTCCTTGCACTAATCCCAAAAAGCCTTTCTCTGGGCGTCGGTGTAGCTGGTGCCCACATACTTCTTCCGATAGGTGGTTTTGAAATACTCCCAAGTCGATCATCTGCTGTAGCCCCGCCTCGAATCGTAAGCCACCACCGATCGCTTCATCCTTTAGAAGCGACACTTGCCCTTTTAGCTTTTCTTCCTCGGTCAGTCAAGATCATCCATGATCCTTTCATTGACTCTAGCCAATTCTCACAGACTGGGTGCCACTCGACACACCCGGAATACCTCCGCTCAGTTAGATCGAGTCGCTGGGGACGATTTTCGAGCTCCCAAATTTCCACCAGCCCCAGACCACCATCTCCAAGACTCGCAAAGCGACTTGCGATACCGCCTCCACCACCGGTCCGATCCGGCTCTCACCTCTAAAAGTAGGAGGTGGTGGTGGCGGTGGTACCTCATTTTCAGAACCTTGTCCCGACCTGACGGGTTCAGACACTGTCATCCTACCCCTACCGCGTCCACGACGTCCATGTCCTCTAGAACTCATCCTATCTACCGCACTTTTAATCGGATTAAGAAAAATTTTATGCGTTAGCATTTGTTCCACTTTCTTATTCACGAAGAAATTTTATGGATAGAGTTTTAATCAGAGATTCTTTCGAGCAAACAAGGTTTCAGTTTCCTATCCTAGTTCGCACAAAGAAGTTCATGCATCCATTCCTTAATACTTTCCATACCTCTTCGCTCATCGGACATTTCTTCCCATTTCTAACCCAGGGGTATTTTCGTCTTTTTCCTACAGGGGTATTTTCGTAATTTTCCAGAACCAAAATATTTTGCTGATGATTTCCAAAGCTAAGTTGTTAAATATTTGTAAAATAGTTGAAATTTTTGAGCAAAACCATTGAACTGATATTTTATGAACCGAGGGCATTTTAGTAATTTTACCCCCTACGGGCATTTCTGTAATTTTCCACAATTAAGTTTTCGAGGAAAACATTGTAAAAAAAATAATGTTCTTGGATTTGAAAAAAAAGTTATTGCACAAATTTTGAAAACATTAGGGTTTGTTGTTTCATTCTTTTTCGAAAACATGGCTAATTCCCTTTTCGGGTTTTAATCATTGTGTTTAGCCTATGACCGAGCCCTCCTGGTCAGAGTGAACCAAAGCTACGCACCAGGCAAAATTCGAGTGAAGAGGAGGTGGGTCACGCGGACCGCTTAAATACCAAGCTCTCACCGAACCTTTCTAGACATGCGCACGCAGGTTACCACACCACCGGGAGCCCTCTCCGAGTTAGGGTGAACCGGAAGCTACGCACTGGTAGGATACTGCGAAGAGGAGGTGAGTCACGAGGACTGCTTAAATACCGTGCTCTTCCGGATCCACTCCTAGACATGCGTCATGTGGGTTACCACACCCTAGCTTAGTGACTTAGCCATAGGTTGGTTTAGTTCCTTAAGTCTTATGTTACTGTTTATGTGTTTGAGTAATCTAATCCTAGTGTTCAAGTTCCTATAAGTCTATCTAATGCTCCATGCTTCCTACCCTTCTACAGAATATAATTCACAAAGAGGTTTCATGTACTTACAGGCGGATCGGTCTGCAGGAGACTCGGGCCATGCTTTGTTCAAAAACCAAAATCATTCCATAAGGCCTACCAAAACATTTTTGGGCCTTGGGCCCCCACAAATGAGCTTTGAACTGGCTCGATACCAATTTTGTAACAACCCAAACCCGGCCCAAACACTATGGCCGAATCTAGTTGCTATAGTGGAAAATATTTTGGAAAACACTTTTGGAAAGTAAAAATTTTTAGTTGCTGAAAACCTTTTCAATTGATTGTGTTGTTAAACCTTACTTAGAATTTATTTAAAATTAATTCAACCAAGTTATTATAAAATACCGAGTGTGCCCGATGGCACGATGAAAACATTTTCGTGTTAATTTGGGAAAACATATGAATTTAATTTAATATTGGTAATCATAGTTTAAAACAATTATTCGACATATGAAAAATAACAAAAAATAAATAAAAATAAAATATCAGGAGGCCTTATTACATCCAAATAAACTAAAAACCGGAAATAAAATTTATCATAACTAAAATTAAGGTTCATTTAATTTAAATCCACCGCATGGCCACCTCGAGTCCAACCGGCTCCTCAACCGCCATCTACGAGTCACCTGAAAAATGTTAAAGGAGAAGGTGAGTCACCAAGACTCAGTATGTAACCCTTCCCCCGTTTTAAAGACATTTCCATACACAACATATAACAATTAATATGCAGAATATTATGTACCCCAACCTAGCCAACCAAACGCCACTTTGTCTACCCCATTGTGGTACCAAACCACTTTGGTGGTGCCAAACCACTGGTGACATATAGTCACGATGTGTTACCAAAACAACGGTGTCCGTAGACACGAATCGATTGATGGGGCCAACCCATCGTGTGATACCAAATCACTGGCAGGCGATCCCATATCTCAAGTGGGGCCAACCCACGGTGGTGTTAACCACGAGGGACGAGTCGCTATGAGGTACCAAACCTCTGGAGGTACCAAACCTCTCGGTGACCGTAGTCACGGTGTGTTACCAAAACACCGGTGCCCGTCGGCACGATTAATCTTGCCCTCCTCTCATCAACCCATATCAGCGATTATAAATGAGTTTATGTCAACATACATTTATCACATGTATCAAATAAGCCATGCTTCCCAAAAGCATTATTATCAATCTCATCTTGACAGAGACTTACCGGGTTCCTCGCTTGTACCATTAAGGCACTAAATCCATATCTACATAAAGCAGATTTACATACAACATGTATTTAATTCAGTTCATTAATGGTTATAAGTGTGTATGTACACACCTGTCGCCAACGAGAAGTCTAAATCCCGAAAAGAGATGTCGGCCACCCTAGATCTACTTGTCCCTATATTCGGCCATAATAGTGTTAGTGATACGGGCCATTCGGCCAAACCAAATAATTTGAAAGGGGTTCCTTGTGAACCCGAATCCTTACCTTCACACCTTTGGATACTAATCGCAACACCAAACTCTCGAATCTGCTTCTGATTCCATGAATCGGCAATCAATAAGTTAGTAGCCTTTGGCTTAAACGGATACCAGATAACTAACTAAAGTAGATTTTACCATCACTTACCAAATATTAAATACTAGAGATCGGGGCCTGAGTCGACTGCTTTACTTCCCTGAGTACCTAACAGAAATCGGTTACTACTCGTTTAGAAGACTTAACCATTGCTGAAATCAGCACTTACCCCTTCCCCTAATGGAAATCGGCTAAGAACAGGGAGGGAAAAACCATGAAGTTTCGGCACACCTACCTTCTCTCAGGACCGATTGAAGAAGAAATTAAAGGAGATCCCCCCTTGCTTAAGATTCGGCTAAAGTTTAACAAAGGAGGAAAAAGAGTTCGGCTAGTGTGGGAAAAAAAAAGAAGAAAAGATGGTGAAAGTGGGAGAGGGATTCGGCAAAGGAGAGAGTAGAGAAGAGTTTCAAGGAAAAGAAAAGAAAGAAAATAGGTTGAAGGTGGTGTAGGAGATTCGGCCAAAAGTGTGAGAGAAAGAAAAATAAAAGGTGAAATAGGGATTAATGAGGCTAGCCGAAAAATTATGAGAAGAACTAAGGGAATTCGGCACTAAACTCCCTTTACTTGCCGTCCACTCCACTTGAGGAGTTCCAATTTCTGGCAAACACCTATCTCTTCTCCTTGCCACTAATTTAAAACTCATTCAAAACAATTTGAATTGTTCCCATAATAATCAATTAATAATCCATTTACTAATATCCCTTATTATCTCCAGATTTAAGCAAATTAAAACCAATTTAAAGTGCTCAAATTATCCCTTAATGATAATTAATAAAAGAGTTTAAACTGAGGAAAAACTCCCCCTTGTGCCGTCCCATTAATGAGAAAAATGAGGATTTCATGACTCTAACACAAGCTCCCTTGTTCCCCCTTGTGGCGTCATCTATAGCCCTTAAGTGACCTTCTTTTGCCACTTTTCCGAGCTGATTTTTATGTCAAATTACCCACATTTATTCTTATAACACCCTCCCGCTAAGGCTCCACGCGCTTAAAAGTTAAAAACTGGAATTTTCTACCAAACCGTACCAACTCAAAGCCTTAATTAAGCTCTATTATTCCATAAATAATATCACAGCAGTTCATACATAAGAAAAATAATTTAATTCCAAATAGCCCCATCTTTGGGATGTTACATAAATACTTTAATGGGCCTTATTACAATAAACACTTAATCAAAATACTGAAAATAAAAATACTTAATTAATTAAAATATCTTTCTGCATGGGCCACCTTGTATCCACTCCAAACCCGGTCCAAGCATCACCTGGAATGTTGGTAAAAATTGGGTGAGTCATACAGACTCAGTGTGTAATTAAACCATTGAATTCCACCCACATGTTAACCACATATTATCCCATATATCAGATAACAAATATCATATTCACATATTACCACATTACAGGCTTGGCCCATATTCATATCACATTCATATAATAGGGTAGTTAACCACAAAATTTCCACATACTGGGCTTAGCCCATTTCCACACTGATCCACATTCATATACTGGGCCTGGCCCTTTTCTTAATAATCCACAAATCAAAATAATATGCAAAGTTATGCAATTATGAAGCCCAACCCAACCTAGGGTCCATCCGTTACTCCTACCTTAGCGGACTCCACGCCCAAGGTCGTGGCTAATCCACCGCTCACATAGTGAACCACATATCTTACCTTGGCGCACTTGCTGCTCAAGGCCGTGGCTAATCCACCGATCACATAGTGGTCCACATATCTTACCTTGGCAGACTTGCTACTCAAGGCCGTGGCTAATCCACCAATCACATAGTGATCCACATATCTTTCAGTCCACGGTGATGCACACAACTATCAACCGCCGAGGTGGGCACCTAGCCAACACCTCCCTTGATGAAGCACACAGCTAACATCAAGCGCCAATGTAGCACAAGGCTAACATCGGACCACGTACATAATGTACACCCTTTCCTTCCTTCATATCCATATCCCACCCATGCACATGCAAAGCATGTAATAGTGGCATAATAATAATAAATGCATGCACATGTTATTAAAAGCGAGATAATCACATTTTTATAGGCATTATCACATTCACATCGGCACTTTCACATTCTTATCAACGAGATAATACTAACTGATTATCGTTATACCCTTTTCGGGTAATCACCACATAATCGCCATTGCAATCGTTAGCACATAAATCACACATGCAAATATAGCAAAACCCAAAAACGGTGGGTTAATCACACACCGACTTTCTAGTGAAATTTCAACTACTCGAATCTAACACGATCTAGAATCCCGATACTCGCTTACTTGTCGATTAGCCCCTAAAAATCATAATACACAATCGGTCATACCTAAACTTATAAAATGGCCTATGGTCGAAACTATATACCACTTACCTTGATGAGTCGAATCCCAAAAGACTCCTCAATGCACCTTGACGTTAGCTACACATAAGAGAACATATCACTTATTGCCTTAAGAAAACATTCGCCAACCCATAGCCGAGTTTAATCACTTGATTCGGCACCCTTAAGAAAAATATCCAAAACCGATTAAAGGAATACTAACCACTATCGTTGCTTACTCTTCATCGGTCAACTTCCCAAATCACCTCCTAGGTTCGGCCACATCCAAGAAATAGTGTTAGATCTCCAACTTTGGCTTTGAAGAGAACAAAAGAAGAAAAGAAGTGATAAGGGGTTTCAAATAAAGATTCGGCTATGGCTCATCAAATGGAGATGCAATATTCGGCTTTTGAGAATCAAGGTAGTGATGGTGTTTCTTTAGAGTTTCACGCAAAGAGAAGCTACTAGGTTCTGGTTATGATACTAGTGGCAAATGGGGTATTCAAGATTTAAGAAAAGATAGAGAATTAAAGTTGGAAGAAAGAAAAAAAGACTAGGAAGGGAAAGTGAGAAGAAATTCGGCAACAAGAGAGAATGAGAGGAACAGATTTTCTAAGCAAAGGAAAATAGAATGAACAAAAGAATGGCCAAAAGATGATCACCCCTATTTATACTACACAATTTGGCACTCTTTCCCCTTCACTTGGTCGAATATTGCTTACCAAAGAGACCCATACTTGGCCACTACCTCAACTCCCATAATAATCTCCTATTTCTCTTTATCACCCTAACAAATAAAATAAAATAATCCCACACTTATCCCTCATTTTTCTCTCCTATTTTATCTCCTTATCACATCCAATAAATAAACAAAGCAACAATTATCTCCTATCTACTAATTTAAACTAAATAAAAATAAATTAACAATTATCTACTACTTATCTAGCCGAAATTCAAAATAAATTCAAGGCTTATCCTCATCCTTTGGAAACCCATGTGCCATCCAACCCCTTCTATTCTCTCGACGTCAAAAGCCAAAAATAAAACACCCATCTATCGCCCCAAGTCTCAACATGAGACTGCTGGAAACACCACACGCTACTGTACCACTTTGCTTGCTAGCTCCTTCGTGTCATAAACTCCCTACAATTCCTTTTAAGAGCTCCTTCCTCGCTCCCCCTTGTCTTAACGCCAAAAGCAAAATAAAAACACGCCTACTATCATCAACAAGGCTCGAACTTGAGCCCTCCCGAAGCTCCCTTTGCAAGCGTCCAAGCCACTTTGCTGCTGGTTCTTTTGTGTCATCAACTCCCCATAATTTCTTTTAAAACCTCCTTAGCCCAGCTCCTTATTGACGCAAAAATAAATGCTCCTTCCTGCTTCCTTCGCAACTCGAACCTGGGCCCTCTACCCATTGCTTGAGGCGTCACTTGCCCAAGCCTTAAGTGGCACCTTGCAGCCACTTTACCAAGGCACTCTTTGTGTCCAAAAGCGCCTATTACTTCCCTTAAGGCCTCCCTGGCCCAATTCCCTTTTTAACTCTAAAAAAAATAAAAGTCCCTAATGCTTCCTACGTCGCTCAAACCTCTTCCCCTGGCACTCCAAGTGACACAACCACCCTTGCACCTTAGGTGGCATCCCTTGCCACTTTTCCACATCACTTCTTATGTCCTAAACTCCCCAAAACTTTTCTTAAGGCTACCTTAGCCTAGCTCCCCCTTTTTAACTTAAAAACCAATAATTGTCCAAAGCTTTCTCTTCCATCCTAGAATTTTAGAAACCCTTATTTCACTTCCAAACACTGCCAAAACCTACTACTCATGAATTATGCACGAACGCATAACCCCTAATCTAGGATGTTACAGTTCTACCCTCCTTAAAAATAATTTCGTCCTCGAAATTACTTACTAACGAATAATCATACATCTTAACTCACCGCACTACGCTTATGCTGCGCACTTTGATCTTAAAGAACTATCATACTTTCTAGGCATAGTCTCTAAGTTCACGTCCCCTAGAACTCATTTCTAACG
This sequence comes from Gossypium sturtianum, assembly GCA_025698515.1. Lineage (NCBI taxonomy): Eukaryota > Viridiplantae > Streptophyta > Magnoliopsida > Malvales > Malvaceae > Gossypium > Gossypium sturtianum. Next base: position 79,693,320 of record CM046943.1, on the reverse strand, counting down.
TCGCGATTTAATCTGATTAAAAAGTTTTATGCATCAGAAATTTTGTTCCACTGATTATTCACGAACCATTTTATGAAAAGAGATGTTCAGAAGTAGTTCTTTCGATCAACCAAAGTTTCTAGTTTAAGTTCACTACTCTAACTCAGGGAGTCACATTCACATTCATAAGCAGAGACACATTTATTTTTTCCATGAAGTCACATTCATTCACAACATTATTCACTACACTTTTATGGCCATTCCATCCATTTCCCTACCTGAGTAATTTCGTCTTTTTCTCACTACAGGTTATTTTGGTAATAAATCGGGGTCAATTCAAAATATTTTTCAAATTAAAGGTATTTCAAAATTTACAAAATCTCTGGGTTATTTTATTTTCCAAATCAGAGGTGTTGCAAAAATTTCAGAAATTGAGGTTATTTCGGTAATTTTGGAAGTTAGGGCGATTCCATAAATTTTCCAAATCAGGTATCTTGTTATTTGTAAAATGTAAGTTTTGATATCTTTGTAAAGTAGAAATATTTTAACAAAAGTCGAGGTATTTTTTGAAAATCTTAAAACTAAGGGTATTTTAGTAATTTACAATACAGGGGGCATTTTTGTAATTTTGTAAATCGGAGATATTTTGGAAAAAATTTCACAATAATATTTTACTACAATTAAAAGGGTAATTAGGGATTTTAAAACTAGGAATTTTATAAAACTGCATGGCTAGTCCCTTTCGGGTTTTAATGATTGGTTTAGCCCGTGAATAAGTCCTCTTGGTTAGGGTGAACGGTTACTACGCACTAGGTAGGATTCGAGTAAAGAGGAGGTGAGTCACTAGGACTGCTTAAATACCAAGCTCTTACTGAATCCACTCCTAGACATGCGCACAACAGTTGCCACACCCTAGCTCAGCGACTTACTTCACAGGTTTGTTTAATAGTCCTTAAGTCTTATGCATGTGTTTGAGTGCACTAGTCCTAGGGTTCAACAGATCCTAGTTCACTAATCTACGTTCCATTCCTCTTCATAATTCATAACATAAACCACATAATCACACAAATGGTTAGGGGTACTTACCTGGTGGACTGCGGGTCGGAGACTTAGGTGCCATGCCAGAAAACCTGTTCATCTTCAAAAATACTTTCATAAAACTCATTTGGGCTCGATTTGAAAACGTTTTGGGCCTTAGCCCACAGGCTGAGAGTTTAAAACTGGGCTCTGATACCAATTTGTAACACCCCAAACCCGGCCCATTCACTACAACCGAATTTGAAATGCCACTGCGAAACACGTTCGAAAATATTCTTACTTAAGAGTAAAAACCATTAAAAATTTGTTGCCTTTAATAAAACATTTTTTGTGACTTAAAATATTCTAAGTAAAAATTTAATTGTTATAAAATACCGGATTCAAAACTTTATTATGTACAGATTTAAGAAAATAAAACCATTGGCGATAGATACCTCAATTTTCAATCCATAATAAAACATAATAATAAAGATACTTAATAAAAATACTTAAATACTTTAATGGGCCTTATTACAATAAACACTTAATCAAAATACTGAAAATATAAATACTTAATTAATTAAAATATCTTTCTGCATGGGCCACCTTGTATCCACTCCAAACCCTACCCCAAGCATCACCGGAATGTTGGTAAAAATTGGGTGAGTCATACAGACTCAGTGTGTAATTAAACCATTGAATTCCACCCACATGTTAACCACATATTATCCCATATATCAGATAACAAATATCATATTCACATATTACCACATTCTGGGCTTGGCCCATATTCATATCACATTCATATAATAGGGTAGTTAACCACAAAATTTCCACATACTGGGCTTAGCCCATTTCCACACTGATCCACATTCATATACTGGGCCTAGCCCTTTTCTTAATAATCCACAAATCAAAATAATATGCAAAGTTATGCAATTATGAAGCCCAACCCAACCTAGGGTCCATCCGTTACTCCTACCTTAGCAGACTCCCTGCCCAAGGCCGTGGCTAATCCACCGTTCACATAGTGAACCACATATCTTACCTTGGCAGACTTGCAGCTCAAGGCCGTGGCTAATCCACCGATCACATAGTGATCCACATATCTTACCTTGGCAGACTTGCTGCTCAAGGCCGTGGCTAATCCACCGATCACATAGTGATCCACATATCTTTCAGTCCACGGTGATGCACACAGCTATCAACCGTCGAGGTGGGCACCTAGCCAACACCTCCCTTGATGAAGCACACAGCTAACATCAAGCGCCAATGTAGCACAAGGCTAACATCAGACCACGTACATAATGTACACCCTTTCCTTCCTTCATATCCATATCCCACCCATGCACATGCAGCATGTAATAGTGGCATAATAATAAATGCATGCACATGTTATTAAGGCAGACAATCACATTTTTATAGGCATTATTACATTCACATCGGCACTTTCACATTCTTATCAACGAGATAATACTAACTCGATTATCGTTATACCCCTTTTCGAGGTAATCACCACATAATCGCCATTGCAATTGGTTAGCACATAAATCACACATGCAAATATAGCAAAACCCGAAAGCGGTGGGTTAATCACACACCGACTTTCTAGTGAAATTGCGAACTACTCGAATCTAACACGATCTAGAATCCCGATACTCTGCTTACTTGTCGATTAGCCCCTAAAAATCATAATACACAATCGGTCATACCTAAACTTATAAAATGGCCTATGGCCGAAACTATATACCACTTACCTTGATGAGTCGAATCCCAAAAGACTCCCTCAATGCACCTTGACGTTAGCTACACATAAGAGACCATATCACTTATTGCCTTAAGAAAACATTTGGCCAACCCATAGCCAGAGTTTAATCACTTGATTCGGCACCCTTAAGAAAAATATCCAAAACCGATTAAAGGAATACTAACCACTATCGTTGCTTACCCTTACTGGTCAACTTCCCAAATCACCTCCCTAGGTTCGGCCACATCAAAGAAATAGTGTTAGATCTCCAACTTTCGGCTTTGAAGAGAACAAAAGAAGAAAAGAAGTGATAAGGGGTTTCAAATAAAGATTCGGCTATGGCTCATCAAATGGAGATGCAATATTCGGCTTTTGAGAATCAAGGTAGTGATGGTGTTTCTTTAGAGTTTCACGCAAAGAGAAGCTACTAGGTTCGGTTATGAAACTAGTGGCAAATGGGGTATTCGGCCATATAAGAAAAGATGGAGAATTAAAGTTGGAAGAAAGAAAAAGACTTGGAAGGGAAAGTGAGAAGAAATTCGGCACCAAGAGAGAATGAGAGGAACAGATTTTCGGCAAAAGAAAATAGAATGAACAAAAGAATGGCCAAAAGATGATCACCCCTATTTATACTACACAATTTCGACACTCTTTCCCCTTCACTTGGCCGAATATTGCCTACCAAAGAGACCCATACTTGGCCACTACCTCAAATCCCATAATAATCTCCTATTTCTCTTTTATCACCCTAACAAATAAAATAAAATAATCCCACACTTATCCTCATTTTTCTCTCCTATTTTATCTCCTTATCACATCCAATAAATAAACAAAGCAACAATTATCTCCTATCTACTAATTTAAACTAAATAAAAATAAATTAACAATTATCTACTACTTATCTAGCCGAAATTCAAAATAAATTCAAGGCTTATCCTCATCCTTTGGAAACCCATGTGCCAGTCCAACCCCTTCCATTCTCTCGACGTCAAAAGCCAAAAATAAAACACCCATCTGCACGCCCCAAGTCTCGAACATGAGACTGGCTGAAACACCACACGCTACTGACCACTTTGTCGCTAGCTCCTTCGTGTCATAAAATCCCTACAATTCCTTTTAAGAGCTCCTTCCTCGCTCCCCTTTGTCTTAACGCCAAAAGCAAAATAAAAACACGCCTATTCTTTGTCAACAAGGCTCGAACTTGAGCCCTCCTGGCTCTCCTTTGCCGCATAGCGTCCCAAGCCACTTTGTCTGCTGGTTCTTTTGTGTCATCAACTCCCCATAATTTCTTTCAAAACCTCCTTAGCCCAGCTCCTTATTGACGCAAAAATAAATGCTCCTTCCCGCTTCCTTCGCAACTCGAACTGGGCCCTCTACCCATTGCTTGAGGCGTCACTTGCCCAAGCCTTAAGTGGCGCCTTGCGACCACTTTACCAAGGCACTCTTTGTGTCCAAAAGCACCTATTACTTCCCTTAAGGCCTCCACGGCCCAATTCCCTTTAACTCTAAAAAAAAAAAGTCCCTAATGCTTCCTACGTCGCTCGAACCTCTTCCCCTGGCACTCCAAGTGATGCAACCACCCTTGCACCTTAGGTGGCATCCCTTGCCACTTTTCCACATCACTTCTTATGTCCTAAACTCCCCAAAACTTTTCTTAAGGCTACCTTAGCCTAGCTCCCCCTTTTTAACTTAAAAACCAATAATTGTCCCAAGCTTTCTCTTCCGTCCTAGAATTTTAGAAACCCTTAATTCACTTCCAAACACTGCCAAAACCTACTACTCATGAATTATGCACGAACGCATAACCCCTAATCTAGGATGTTACACTCTCTTTGAAATTATTTATGGTTTTAATCCTTTAACACCTCTTGATTTGATTCCTTTATCTAATGATCAACTTGTGCATTTAGATGCCAAACGGAAGGCTGAGTACGTGAAACAACTACATCAAAAAGTAAGGAAGAATATAGAGAAGAGAACCGAACAATATGCGCACAAAGCCAATAAAGGAAGAAAACATGTAGTTTTTGAACCTGGAGATTGGGTTTGGGTGCATATGCGAAAGGAAAGGTTTCCAACTCAACGAAGGTCTAAGTTGCTACCTAGAGGCGATGACCCTTTTCAAGTATTGGAAAGGATCAATGACAATTCATACAAGATAAACCTTTCAGGTGAGTACAACGTAAGCGTTAGTTTTAACGTATCTGACCTTTCTCCTTATGATGTAGGTGACGATTTGGGGACAAATCACTTCGAAAGGGGAGGGGATGATGCAATCATGGTCCAAGACCCAACTAAGGCTACCGAAGAACCGATGGAGCTACCAACGGGGCCGATTACTCGTGCTCGAGCTAAGAGGTTCAAGGAAGTTGTTGTGGGCCTTATTGATCAAATTTGGGTGAATCTGTTGCGGGGTTCATTGATCAATCATGGACAGGCACTCCATGCGTGCCATGCAATTCGTTTCAAGCTCAACTTTAGCTTTCTTCAACTTGTGAATTTATTTGCTGGAATAAGAATTAAATTCAGTTCTAGTTATTTGTTAAATTAGTTTAAGTCTGTAATTATGTCATGATTTGAACATCATTAATATGAGCTTTAATTATATCATAATCTGAACATCTTTAATAAGGGTTTTTCATTATGTCATAGTTTAGGACATCTTAAATATATGTTTTAAACATGTCCTAGTTTAGACGTCTTTAATACATGTCTCTAGTTCAGACAAATTAAATTATGTTTAAGCTAAGTTTAATGTGTCTTATAGGGTGTTCAAGGATGGCATTTAAGGAAGGGAACATGCATTTGGACGTACCTGCTGGTTGATATCTTCTAAGCAACCTTTCATGGAATGCAATGGACACAAGTGCTTTCACATTAGTCCAGTCAGCTGGTTGCTAAGTTCACACCAAGTGACCATCCAATTTTGGCTTTTCGCAGTTGAAGGTTGTTTGTATGCCCTAAGCAACATTAAAAGTAAGAATGCACATTCGGCTTCCCTAGAAGGCATCGACCCATGTTCACACCTTCAAAAAAATTGATTAGCTACTTGAACAATTAGCTCAAATTAAAGTCTACACATTTTGGTTGTTTGGGGAGTGAAATTGACATGGCTGTTGGCGTCATCTATGCCTAGGAGACTTCAAGAGCCTTGTTGGATAGTTCAATGGCCATTCAGCTCAATTAAGCTGATTTAAATTAGTCCATTCGGTTGGACCTTTGTACAACCTATAAATACTAAGCTTACATCTTGTATTGGGGACTTTTTAAACCTTTGATGAATTTTAATCTATTTGTGAGTTGTTCAACTCTCCTTGTTCTTTTTGTGACTCAAATTGACTTATCTAGCTAGTCTAGAGGTGTCAATCTGATTCCTTTGTGAACTTATCACTTTAACGAGTGTGGCGTTCAATCTATACCCTTTGGTTCCTATCTCATATAGATAGTGGGTCACGGTTCAATCTACCAATCTCATTTCCACCTTAAGAGCTATTATAAGAATTGGGTCAATATTCTCTTAATATTGGTTCGTTCTTCTTCTTTTAAGCCCATCCTTAACTCGTCCATTTTTCGTATCAACCAAACAACCCCTTGTTAAACCTATCTTTGTCTGAATTCAGCCTTTCGACGAACTAGTCTGAATACTACTTAATTTTATGATCGGGAACACAAGCGGCTTAATTCGACCAACGAGTACGAGATCGCATCATAAGGTTGACCAGCCTTATTTTCATGGAAATAATGCTAGACGTGCTCCTCACACGAACGATGAGACTTTCATCAATAATGATCGTGGACAACCTTCTTTTACCAAACCAAAGTTTTTAATTCCATAATTTTGTGGAAAGAATGATCCCGAGGCATATTATGAGCGGGAAAAAAATTGAACTTATGTTTAGTTACTATAAATGCTGGGAAGACGAAAAAGTCTCATTGGCGACCATTGGATTTTTAGGTTATGCATTGAGTTGGTGGATTCAACTTGGAATTAATCGTCAAAGAAACTGTGAAAGGGTAATTGAAACATGGGACGAGTTGAAGCAAGTGAAGCAAAAGCGTTATGTTCCTCTCATTACTACAGAGAAGTTAAAATGAAACTTCGACGCCTTGTTCAAGGTAGTCGATTTGTTGATGAGTGAGTACTTTAAGGAGATGGAGATGCTTATGCAAAGAGAAACTTCGTGAGAATATGAAGAAACTACCATGGTGTGATTTGTAGATGGCTTGAACGTTTTGATAGCCAATGCTCTTAATCTTCAAACCTACATTGATCTTGAGGAGGCGGTACACAAGGCAGTTGCAATTGAGCAACAATTTCAACAACGTCAATCTCGTTCATTTGGTTCATCACAATATTATAGAGGTTCGAGTTCTAATTCTACTTTCAAGAATTCAAAACCTCATTATGCTACTAATAAGTTGCTGCCAAAACATGACGAGACTAAACCTTTTGAGTGGAAAAGTGAGGCTCCTACAAAACCTTCTTCTACATCATCTAATCAGCCCACTTTTACTAATTCTTCACCAAAACAACAAAGAGCTCATGAAATAGAATGTTTTAAATGAAAATGGCGTGGGCACTATAGTCGTGATTATGCCAACACGAGACTTTTGTTGATAAAAAAGATAATAGTGAGAATTTTTTCCTCGAGTCTATGGAGTTAGATGAGATAAAAACGTCATGTTCTCCCACTGAGATGTATTGCACTAAAATGAATATTCATAATACTTGTGAGGGGGATATGGAAAGTCAGGAAGAATCATGTGAAACGACTAATAGAAAAGAGACCTTGAGTGATAAAAGTCTACTTAATGGTCCAAATTTGGTGAGTGAAAATCCATATGAGGTAAAATTGGAGAGTTTTCAAGTGGAAAAGAAAAAGAAAAGCAAGAAAATACCCTTACAAAAGTGAGGAATGATTATGTTTTCACTAACCCTAACTTCAATTTGTTTAGCGGTGTTTCTTTATGACAGGATTTCAAGGATCCATTGACGGACTTCCAATTATATTACTCTACCATTGATAGACGATTTTACTTGTGGGAAAGAGGTAAGTTGAATATTGATAATTCCCCACAAGTGCTACAAGGTAAGCAAGGTAAGGAAACATTAAAAATTGATTTAAGAAGGCATACCTTGAATGTTTTTTATAAGTATGCTATTGATTTTGTTTTTCCTTACAACATGCTTTCTCGTTGGTCAAATTTCATTAAACATTGGTTTGAAAGTTCAATTGATTTTATGGGTTTATCTAGATTTTTAAAGGTTAAAAATAGTAATTTTGTTGCACTAGATAGGTTTATTAAAGCATTTTATATATTTTCTTTTGCAACAAAATTTTCTATCTTGACTTTTAATGATGAATTTTTACATAATCTTAACCTTCTTGATTTTTATAATTATGTGAATTTCTTGACTCATTAATGGAAATTCTTATGGATGACCATGTATATTTAAAGAAATTTACAGGTTATATTTTACTTGAACACTCATGTGCCTAATATTTCTTTGTTTACTGTTGATGGTTTGTTTTTGAAAGAGAGATACTTAATCCATGCTGATTTGGGAGATCAAAACCATATCTTTGATCCTGGATATAGTTTTGGCGAACAAGAAAACTTAGGTAAGTATTTTTTTTTCATTTTATTATTTATTCTAATCATTTTTCTTTTTGTCCAACTAAATATTCTGGGACAAATCTTCTTGAGGAATGGGGGAATGATGCGAGTCTAAAGGCCAAATTTTAGACCCATAGATGTGATGGGCTCACACTACCTCAAGGCTCAACAACAATGTCAAAGGTCAAGTAAATCAAACCAATTTTTTATCAAAGACAAGAGTCGAAGATGAATCTTTTTGAGGAAAGGGGGAATGATACATGCACGGATGGGATGAAATTTATTAAATTTCATTCACTGAAGCTGCCAATTTTCAATTTTGGGAACTCATCATATTTGTGACGACTTTTTGGATGGGAACCAGGCATTTCTGGTTTGAGATGTCTGCATGGTGTTCAAATTTTTATCACTTAGCTTTGAAACACACTTTGAATCACTCGATTTCGAGTTCGGGAACTCAAGTTATGATCGTTTTAATAAAGAATGCGTGTGCAGAATTTCTGGAAGTGATTATGACGGGAATTACGAATTTCGAGCTTTTAATTCGAGTTTAAATCATAATGGGTTCGGGTTTGGGCTTAATTTTTATTATATGTGTCCAATATTGTATTTATCAGCTCTTATTATTTTATTATTCCAAATTTTTAATAATTATTAAGTAGTTTATTTTATTTAGGAGTTTTATGTCAACAAAAGAAGTTTAGTTTGAAACTAATTCTTATAGAGATTAATTAGAGTTCTAGTATACTTAAGAGTTTTATTTAGATTTATTTAGCTAGTTTATATATAGGCCTTTGCATTGTACACAAATCATACAATTCATTATTGAATAACTTTTCTTTAGAGTTAATAAATTCTCTTTGAGTTTTCTTTTCAAGAATTTCTCTTGAGTTTCTTTTAGAAGAGTTTTAACAATCTTTTCAGATTGTGGGGATCATCTTCAAACTTTTTCTTGCCAACTTTTCTTTCTTGAAGGGGAAATTAGAGCCGCTTGAAGGAGGTTGTGGATTCTTCGTGTTTCCAAGGCTTCTTAGGACTTCTACATATCATGTTCTATCTTTTCTATCCATCTTCCTTATTTTCTTCTTTATTGATGTGAGTCTCAAGGCCCAAAATAAGGCTCATGAACGTGATGGGCTCAAATTTTCTCAAGGCCTAATAATGAGGTCGAAGGCTAAGCAAATCCAAGCAAGATTGAACAGGACCATCCAACACTTCGTTACCAAGGCCCTAGATGCGCACATGACTGGAAAAAAAATCAAGATTCACTTTCTTGTTTTCAAGAAAATCAATAAACCAAATCTTGGTCCAATTTTGTCGTTTCAGACAATTTCAAGAATCAAGAAACTCAAGATTTCAAATCTTGGAAATCTTGGTCCAAGAAACCGAATCTTGCAGCCAAGGTGCATTGGATTTCATGTACGAGCTTGAACGAGCTAATTTCGAGAGCAAACGGATCACAAGACCAAGTTCTTAAAAAATGGCCCATTAAGATATCTACAAGCCCATATTGAAGTTTGGAAAGTAATTTAATTGAATATCAGGCCAAAATATCAAAGTGGCCTAAATTGTAAAATATTTAAACTATAGGTCCAATTTTATTTTAATAGGTGGATCATCATGTAAGAATTCAGCCCAAGGAGCCCATTTAATTCATTTGGCTGAATTCCCATTAAAAGTCCACGCTTAGAATTCTTATATTTTTTTTTATTTGATGAGTTGTCATGTTAGTTATTCCATTAGGGTTAGGAAAACTTATTTTGGGAGCCTATAAGTAGCATGGATGTTCACCCTTATACACACATAATTGATTTATGTTTTTTTTAGTTAATAATAATTCTCTTTGAGTTTCTCTTCAAGAATTGCTCTTGAGTTTCTTTTAGAAGCTGCTTTTTCTTGGAGGGGGAATTAGAGCCATTGAAAGGAGTTGTGGATTCTTAATGTTTCCAAGGCTTCTTAGGATGTCATCTTCTCTTTTCTATCCTTAATTTACCATTTATTGCTTATTTAAGTTAGTTATTACTGTTTTGGCTTGTTGATTTTATTGATTTTCATTCTAGGTTAAAGTTGCTTCAAGAAAGACGTTCTCCTATCATGTTCCATCAAGAGTCACATCAAAATTAGGAGTTTTAATCTTTTCTTGTTGTTCCAAATATTCTTGCACAAAACAATTTGCTTTTGTCTTTGAAATCACTTCTAACAAATCTATTTGTGTTTTGTTTTTCCAGATCTGGTTGGGGTGTTTTCTTGAGGTCCAAGGACGGTTTCTTTCCATCCAAGAAACCTTAATTCATTCTCTTTTGGACCCTTTACCAGCCGGTTCATCTTTCTTTTTTTTTAATTTTGTTTGACTCTCCTTTGTGACGACTAATCTATTTTCGTTGTTTCTCGTTTTAGTTTACGTTTATCTAGAGATCTAGGATAAATCCGCGACTTTGACAAACTTGACGATCTGCTTCCGCATTCAACCGTCTCATTCTTTATCATTTATTGTTCTACTATTCTATTTTACTTATCTTAGTTTCTTCATTTCAATTATTTTTCTTATCTGACTTGGATTCATTTGTGATTCAGGTTGTTTCAAAATCCAAATTTCTTTTCGAACATCTAATGCCCTAAGTCAAACTCGCGACTTGAACAAACTTTACGATCCGCTTCCGTGTTCATCCACATCATTCTGTATCATAACCCCCTAACTTGTGCCTAACTATAGATCTAGATCTCTAACTTTGCTCAAGTTCTTTAATTAATATTTTTTTTCGAAAAAATATTTTTCATCCTCATTCTCAAAAGAAAAACCATTTAATTCATGCAATTACTCAAAGATTTTGTTAAATTGAATTTGTAAACCTCTTAATCTCATCAAAATATACTACAAATCATTTTAAAAACATCTCTTAGCTCTTTATTATGATATTCACCATTTTTATGCAGAAGATAGCTTGAAAACCATGGATATTTAATTTTCTTGCTTAGATATATGAAAATTCAAATTAATAAACACCTAATAAAAATTTAATACATAAGAAAATAATATATTTAGCTTTAACTCAAAAACCTGCACGAATTTGTACCAATCGAGCAAAAACGAGCTAAGTTTAGGTGAGAAATTGGAGAAGAAAGAGTGATTTTCTAGCAAAATTGAAAGAAAAAAGAGTGTTTGGATGCCAAGAAAATATAGGAGATGCAAAAATTTTTGAGAGAAAATTTTCCAATCTAGATCTAACAAATTTTAAAATTAAAAAAAATAAAAGCAACAGGCGATGGGTGTGGGCTTAGCCAACCAACCATTTTATAAAACAATGGGCTATTTCCCTATAAGTCCTCCCCTATTCTCCCTTGTTCTAATAGCTTCCCTTTTAACCACTAGTTTTTAATTTACACATTTAACCTCTACTTTAACCACTATTCCAAATTAGTCTTTATTATTATTTTTACTAATGCCCCGATTATTAATACCATAATTATTTAATTTAATTATTATTTTACTATTATTAACTAATTTTTTATTTAAACCTATTTTATTTCCTATGACACAAAAACCAATTTTACTCACAAACCCATAATCTATTGTCTAATTCTACTAACTCGATTTTAGGGTTGTGACATTGTTCGAATTTAATGCTGATTTAATGACTTGCGATGTTGATGATTTTATACTGTCTAAAATGATATATAAATTATGTTTGACTTTATGAATTAAATGCCTTGTAAAAATGATGAGTTTATATTGTCCGATTTGGTTAACTTGTGTTTTTTTATTTAAAATACGTTGTTCAATTTTGTGAACTTGCGTTTCCATTTTTGCTGTAAAAGTGTTGTTTAAATTGCATTTTTGAAAACGGCTCAAATATTTGTTGGATCATTATTGGACCAACTGATACGTTCAAGGTTACTCGATCGGTATATGCATAATGTTATGAATATGCGCTGATAATGTGACCACAAAGTCAAGTTATAAACCTGGTTTTGCAAAGGTTTGGATGGGATGTATGGAGATTGTGCATGTTGTTAACCTAGTTTTGCGGAGGCTCGGATGGATTGAATGGAGATTGAATACAAATGTTAAAAGAAATTGATTTTGTGGTGTTATTCCTTGAAATGGGAGGTGAAAGCTTGATGAAGAGTATAAGTTTAGAATTGGTGGTTCGAAGAAGCGAAATTGAAAATTCGTTGGTCAACCGTATGATGCAAAAAAAGGTAGCACGTAATTCCCTCACAAAGAAGTCATCGTTTAAATTACGTACAAGTGTAAATATAGTTTTGGTCTCGATGAGAATAAGCTCAGGTTTAAAAATGTTTAAAAATGCTTAATGTTATTATACAAGGAACATTGATGCTGGACTTCTTAAAATGTGGATTGTTATTGATGTGATAATTTATTGGTTTAATTAATTGTTTAATATTAATCTTACTCAATTTATTTCTATCTCTCAGGTGTTATTAAAGCTCTCTCGGGATTAGGAAGAGACTCAACCAGAAATCATCGGGCCTCACAGTGAGCCTATCTTTTTGTGCTCGTAACATGTATATATGGAGCAGCTCTTGTATCTTGATCAGTGAGGATAATGAATTGACATTTTGATAATTTTTTAATCTATACCGAATGTCAAAGGGCTTGAATTCAATGTCACTAAATGTTTATATTTAAAATCATTATGTTATTATGCTATGTATGACAAGTAGTTTGTTAAGGTCAAAAGGATAATTTACTGGTTAAACTGATAAATTGAAATTTTATGTATGATAACCTTCTACAACTAGACCTGTTCATGGGTTGGGCTACTCGTTCAGGCTCGAAGGCTCACTTGAAATTTGGGAGGTGACGTGAACCTCGTATGCGGTAAGATTACGAGTCACGATTTTAATTACTCGATCGTTTCTTAATGGATCAACTCTCGAAATATGTTTAAGAGGATGGGAAATAAAGTAGGATAAGCAAAAAGATAATAAAAGTGATATAACTTATGAAAAAAAAACAGTCTTAGAAACAAACCTAAGTTATAGTTCAACTAGACTCAGTTTCTATAAAAATGTTTAGGCCTCGAAAGTTTAGAAAAGAAGAAAAAACCTTGACCCACTATCTTTGAAGAGATAGGAACCGGAGGTATAATGGTGATTGCCACACTCCGAAAAGATGAGAAGTGGAGTGATAAGATCGAAAAGGTTTTGAACACCACAAGACGAATCTTGATAAGTTCGGTTTAGTTCTTAAAGAACAAAAGAGGTTACACTCAATATGTATATATTGATTAATTGATTAACCTTTACAAAATGGTATGACTGAACTATATATAGGCCTAGGCATATGAGGGGACACAATTCGGTACTAAATGTATACATGTATGAGTACCGTACATTAATAGTGAATTACATGAATCTTTTAAATGATAGGCCACATTCACATTCATGAACTATGGAATGCATGAATGCATGAATCTTCCACAATTAATGGATGATCGAAAAGTTACATTCTCCCCCTTTGTTGAGAAGGAATGATGTGGATGTGTAACACCCCAAACCAGGTCTATGCGTTAAGACGAGATTTGGTTTGTCACACCGAACGAACATCCAAAATTCTCTAATGATTTAAGTAAAACAGTAATGCAAAACCTTTAGAAATAAGGTTTAATAAAAACTAAGTACAATGATTATGAATTAAGAAAAATACTTGTTTGAAATCTTATATATATTAGTCAAAACCTTAACGTAGTTTTAGAAGAATTTGAAAGAAATTGAAAAAATATTTTAGGTGTCCAAAATTGTTATAAAACACAATATTTTTAAGAAAACTTTATAGATTTAACATAAGCCCATATTAAGAGTCTTAAAATAAAATTAAATCCATCCACACATGAAAATCCATAAAAACATAATTAGAGGCCTTATTACATCATACCCAAAATAGTAATTAAAATAAGTAACTTAAATAAAGTTCATAGTTTATAAAACCTAAGCTCGTAGTATGGCCTCCACCAAGTCATCCCCTACCCAAGTCCACATCAATTTCCATTACGAGATGGATAATAAAATGAGGTGAGTTACAAAGAACTCGATATGTAACTCACTTACCACCATTATTGGGCGGACCATCAAGGCATTAATTTGGGCTTGAGCCCAATTACAAATTTTAACAATATAAAATGAAATAAAATATATAAAATGCATGTAAAATGAATTTCCCAACCAAGCCTAATTTCCATCCGCTACACACCCCGTACCAACCAAAGACACACTGTGAGGGATCAAGTCAACCCACCCCGCCAAACACACCAATCGTAGGCATTTAGCCTTTTAAATAATATTGTAGTGCACTACCGAACTAGATTGTGACATAGTCACCGAACTAGAGGCATTAAGCCAAATTTGTGGCAGAGCCACCGAACTAGATTCATGGCCACAGCCTTACTTCTCTTCATCATGTATCCCATCCCATGCAATTATGTATGAATAACAAACTTTAATCATAAATAATTTATCAAGTAATCCATAATACAAATGAGTTTTTAATTAAACTTTTCATTTGGGTCCATTAAACAAAATAGTATTTAGCCCATTTAGCAATCTAGCGAACTTAGGCCCAAATGCCGAACTAGAAGGTTTTGGCCCATTTAGCAATCTAGCGATCTTTTGACCCAATTTATCGATCTAGCGATTTTTCGGCCCAATTTCACAATCTAGCGATTTTTATTTAATTTAACAATCTAGCGATTTTTCGCCCAATTTAACAATCTAGCGATTTTTCACTCAATTTATCGATCTAGCAATTTTTCGCTCAATTTATCGATCTAGCAATATTTCGGCTCAATTTATCGATCTAGCAATATTTCGGCTCAATTTATCGATCTAGCAATTTTTCCGACTTTAACCGTTTTCATGCATTTACACAAAAGTGTTAATTATCACATAATTTTCGATTTTGCCATTTTTACGATTTATCAAAATACTTAATGTTTAGTATCTAACCCGAAAGATAAGTGTGAAGTTACACACGAGTTATAGTGAGAACTAGACTTTCCATTCGTCAACACCTATCATATCACGATAAATTAGAATCACTAAATTTTATTAACGAAATCAATATTAGAAAATAACGATCTAATTTTTACCCTCGGGTTTTCGAACTACTTCTACTTGCGGTTTCTCCCCGATTGATGGTTCGTTAACCGAATCAAATCCACGAACAAATAATGGTTCTGGGAGTGCGAACGACTTGAACGATTGATTCTCCTCGGATAAACGCGTCCACAACGGTGGAAAATCCCGGATTCTTTGAAAAACGATCCTTCGCTTAAACTTAGGGGAATAACGGAACCACCCCTCTTCCGAACACTATTCACCGCCCTTTTCTTCCCTATTTTGATTGTCTTCAAAGACAAAAGATCGTTAATCCAATCTAATATTACATCGAAATATGACTAAGGGTTTAAGGGTGAAATTTGCTTACCACAAAGATCCTTGTTCCAAAAATGAGAGTCAACCAAAACATTCCCTTAACACCTTAAATCGATTCCAACGTTCTATGTTACTTACGAACACTTGATTTACGATCTTCCGTTATCGCACTAAAGTATAACAAATAAAAACGTTAATAGAATGAGCGTTTATTTCGATCTAAGAAAGCCTTTATACCACTATCAAGATTAAATGCCATGACAACTATTAACTAACATGAACTAAAAAGAATTCTTACCTATTGTCCACGGTTGAAAAGAGACGATTGAGAAAGATGTTTATGAATAGAAAAGATTCGGCTATGATTAACCAAAGAAAAGAGAAAATGGTTCGGCTATGGCTCACTAACATTCGGCCATGAGAAAATTAATGGAGAAGGTATGAGTGAAAAGAAATAAAATATAAGAGAAGGGATGATGATGATGTTTGATTTTCAAAGAGGAGAAAAGAGAAAGAAAAAGATGTGCTTAGGAGCAAAGTACATTCGGTAATGGAGAAAGAGAACAAAAAGAAAGGAATGGCCTTTTTGGTACTAGCAATTTCGGCACTATGAAGAGGCACAAAAGAATACTAAAGTGATGAGTAAAAATGACCAAATGGTCAAAAGAATTAGGCTTACCAAAAGATCAAATTTGGCCAAAGGAAAAGAGGTTGAAAAGAGAATAGCAAACCTTTGCACAAAATGCTAGGAATGACCAAAACAAACTCCTAATCCTAGCCAACTACTAGCATATTCGGCCAACTCCCCCTAGACCACATTGCCGTCCAAATTCATGGTCAAATGGCCATGAATTAGTTTCCAAAACCTTTTCCTTGATACATGCCTTATGTCCACTTATCTTTCCAAATTTTCTTGATTCCATACTATAAGTTAGCTATTTCCTTATTCCTTTAGTCTACTTACCAAAAATGAAAAGTCCAACCTTACCATATCTATTGCTTGGCCAACACTTGCTATACAAGTGCAAAAATAAAAGTTGTCTAAATGCTATACAAGGGATTCGAACCACTCCCCTCATGCAATATCTCATGCGCCAACACCACCTTGCCATTTACTCATCTTATGTTACTTTTTAACACTTAATTTAACTTAAGTGTCAATGCCACTTGCTCCACTTCAATAAATTCTCAAACTAAAAATTATTCCATACCCGAATAATTCTATACTCTTCTTCAGGACTATAATAGGCACGAAAAGAAATAAGAAAATTTTCCTTCATAATCTAAACACCAAAACATGCAATAAATCGATACTTGAATTTTAGGGTGTTACAACTCTACCCTCCTTAAAGAAAATTTCGTCCTCAAAATTTACCTGGTTGAAAAAGGTGAGGGTATTGTTGCCGAATCGCATCTTCAGGCTCTAACGAAAACATAACACACCTTCCGCGTTTATGCTAAAATCCTCTATTCCACCATTTTCAACTTGTTGAATTAAAAGTCCCAACTTCTTATCTGATATCTGTTTTCCTTGATTTGCTCTAACCACGAGGCTTCACCAAGTTCCGCTATCGGACTACCATCCTCGTACAAACTAAAATGGGCAAACATTGTTCTCAAATCGAGATACCACCTTACGACTTAACGCGTGCGCTACCACATTAGCTTTTCCAGGATGATACTCGATTGAGAAATCATAGTCCTTTAACAGACTCCACCCATCTTCGTTGTCTCAAGTTTAATTCCTTCGAGTAAGAAGATACTTAACACTCTTGTGATCCGTATAGATGATAGACTTTTCACCGTAGAGTAATGCCTCCAAATCTTTAGAGCAAACACTCTGCAGCTAACTCCAAGTCATGAGTAGGGTAGTTTACTTCGTGCGGTCTCGGTGGACGAGAAGCATAAGCCACCACTTTCCCACTTTGCATCAATACACATCCTAAGCCCGTGTGTGACGCATCGCGATGAAATCAGAACTTGTAACATCCCCAAACCCGCCCATTAAACTACTGATCGAATCTGGTTATGTCACTTTGAAAAAGACGGTTGAAAATCTTAAAATAAAACATCGTAGTTTGCTGAATTTTGGAAAACATATCTTTGGAATAAAACTTTGCTATAAAACTCATTCATTTTTAAAACTTTAGTTTATAATATCCAATTTGAATAAATAGGTTGCAAACCATAAATCATTTTCACGTAGCA
The DNA here is from genome assembly GCA_025698515.1 of Gossypium sturtianum. Classification (NCBI taxonomy): domain Eukaryota; kingdom Viridiplantae; phylum Streptophyta; class Magnoliopsida; order Malvales; family Malvaceae; genus Gossypium; species Gossypium sturtianum. The sequence continues at coordinate 79,675,355 of CM046943.1, read as the reverse complement.
ATTTAATTTAAATAAACCATAAATCATTTCTATTAATAAATATGCTTAATATATTGTGTATACATATATACACTTTGCTTTGCTATTTAGTTATATATGATATGTGTGTTTGGATCCATGGTAAGGTGGATGAGATACCATTATGGTATAAGGCACGAGGTCAGGTAAGTCCCTGTTATAATGCTTTTGGTAAGCATGATGCATCTGTTACGTGTGCTATGATATTGGATGGTTGATAAATAATATGTATGTTGCTAATCAAGTATGTGGGTATATGTCTATTAAAATGCATATCATTGTTTATGTGGGTTGTATGCAGTGGAGGGGGCGGTGATATTTTGTCTTGTGAGCACCGTGTTTTAGTAACACAACTTTGTGACTTTGGGTCACGGAGGTTTAGCACCTCCAGAGGTTTGGCACCTCGGCGTCGTCCGTCCGTGTGGTCTCGTACCACGATGTGGGTTAGCCCCACAAAGCGGTATTGAGGATTGGCGCCAGGTGATTTGGTATCACACGCGATGGGTTGGCCCCATCACTCGATTATTGTGACTACGGTCACCGGTGGTTTTAGTACCACATTTGTGTCTTTGGGACACGGAGGTTTGGCACCTCATTGCGACTCGTCCACCGTGGTTAACACCACCGTGGGTTGGCCCCACTTGAGATATGGGATCGTCTGCTGGTGATTTGGTATCACCACGATGGGTTGGCCCCATCATTGGATTTGTGACTTCGGTCACCATGCTTTAGTAGCACAAGCGTGTCTTTAGGGACACGGTGGTTTGGCACCACATTGACGGATATTGTGTCTTTGGGACACCGGTGTTTTGGTAACACATTGTGACTATATGTCACGGTGGTTTAGCACCACCGGTGGTTTGGTACCACATGGGGTAGAAAAGGTGAATGGATGGTTAGGAGTGGGTGCATATTAATTGGATGCATGATGATTATGTTATGTTTGCATATGATGTTTTGCTAATCCGGGAAAAAGGGTTGCTGCATGAGTCTTGGTGACTCACCTTTTTCCTTTAACCATTTCGTATTGCATAAAGTGGGACCGGGATCGGAGAGGACAAGGTGGCCCATGCAGAAGATGATGATTTAATATTTTATGCTTGGTTTTGATATAAGTACTTTATTTGAATTATTGGGTTGTAATAAAGGCCATTTTATTATTTTGGTATTACTTTAACCATGGTTTATCTAATTTGGATTTCTATGTGAAAATGGTTTTAATTCCAGTACCTATTTATAAAAGTATGTTTAATAAAGTATTTTCGGACAATTTGTAACTTCTAAAGTTTGCATATTGCTTTAAATGAACATGGTTTTCAAAAATTGAATTCTTTCATGCTTTATGCTAAGTTAATAAAGATTTTCATCCGACTTTCCCCATGACATAACCAGATTCGGTTGTAGTGGCGAATGGGCGGGTTTGGGGATGTTACAAAACTCCTTTCCACCTCGGGTTGAATCGATCTTGGCGCTTAGTTAAAATCTTCTTCAATTTCTCGAAACTTTCTTGCATTTATCGGTCCATATATATGGTACTCCCTTTCCATAATAAGCTTAGTTAAGGTGCGGCGATCCAACGAAAACCCCTCAACAAAGCGTCTATAGTAACCAGCCAAACCCAAGAAACTCCGAATCTCACTCACGACTTTGGTGGTTTCCAATCCAATCTGACCTCAATCTTAGGGGATCCACCCTTATTCCTTGGTGATACCACATGACCCAAAAAGTCACTTCCTTAACGAATTCACATTTCTTCGAATTTGGCATACGATTGATTATCTCGAAGTAATCGCAATACACAATTCGCAAATGCGAGTCATGCTCCTCTTCATTCCTTGAATATACCAGAATGTCATCTATGAATACCACCACAAACCGGTCTAAATATGGTTGAAAGACCCGGTTCATCATATCCATAAATGCACGGTGGTGCATTGGTCAACCTAAACGGCATCACCAAAAACTCATAATGTCCATAACGAGTTGGAAAGCCGTCTTGTGAATATCCGCTTCTTTCACCTTAAAGTTTGGTGATAACTTGATCTCAAATCAATTTTGGAGAAAACGGAAGCTCCCTTCAATTGATCAAACAGGTCATCAATTCTCGGCAGAGGGTACCTATTCTTGATCGTCAATTTATTTAATTTCCTGTAGTCAATACACATACGCATTGACCCATATTTCTTCTTAACAAACAAAACCGGTGCTCCCCACGGAGACACACTCGGTCGAATAAAACCCCGATCCAACAATTCTTGAATTTGAGCTTTAAGCTCCGCCAACTCCTTCGGTGCCATTCTATAAGGAGCAATGGACACTGGTGCCGTTCCGGGCAAGAGCTCAATACAAAATTCCACTTCCCGATCTGGAGGTATGCCAGGAAGTTCTTCAGGAAATACATCTGGAAATTCCTTCACTGTTCTCACATCTTCCACTGACAACTCTTTGGCATCTAAAGCACTAATAAAAGCTAGAAATGCTCCATACCCCTTCCGCATCAACTTTTACGCTTTTAACGCAGATACCACATTTGCCAAGTAATTCCTTCGTTCGCCTATCATAACTATTTCTTTATCCTCCACCGTCCTTATTGACATCCGCTTTTCAAAGACAATCCAATTTTGCACAGTGCTTAACCAACCAATCCATGCCCAAAATGATATCGAACTCACGTAAAGGCAATTCCATCAAATTGGCCAAAAATATTTCTCCTTGAATTTCTAAGGGCACATCTCTAAATGTTTATTTACCAATACCGATTTGTCCTAAAGGACTAATTACCTTCATCTCACTATCGGAAATTTGAGTCTAAATTCAAGTTTCGGATATGGTGCTAGCAACATCTGAATGGGTAGAACCAATATCTATGAAAGCAATAATAGGTACATCAAAGATAAAGAACGTACCAGTTATCACATTAGGTGCATTGCCATCCTCACGGCGTCTAACTGCATATACCAATCCTGGCTGTCTTGCATCTGTGTTGCCTCTAGGACCATTGCCTCGACTCGCTGCACCTTGACCACGTCCAGCCCCATTACCACCACGACACGGTCCACGACCTCTCGGTGGTTCTTTGAATTCCTCTTGCGGTGGTGCATCGAGTATTACGAGCTTCCTGAGTTGTATCCATTCGACGAGGGCAATTCCTATATTGATGATCCATCGACCCGCATTTATAGCAAGCACCCGTTTTCTTCCAACACTCTCCAGAATGCCTTTTCCCACAATCAGCACAATCTCGACTCTGATTCACAGTTACAGGTGTTCTACCTTGAGTTGGTTCATCATTTCGAGGCCTCTTTAGAAACCTTCTTGAAGAACCCGAATACTTCATATCTCTCTTGCCTCTAGCTCGTTCCAGATTACGTGCGTTCCGAGTTCTTAGCCTCTTCGGCTATCTTGGCCTTTTCCACAAGCGTGGCAAAAGTTCTAACTTGTTGTGGGGCTATTAAAACCCGCAATTCATCGTTCAAGCCATCCTCAAAGTGTACACAACGCTCATGATCCGTTGCCACTATTGTTCGAGCATAGCGACTCAAGTGCAAAAACTCGACTTCATATCTTGCCACTTTGTCTTATTCCCTTGGACCAGGTTCGGGAATTCCTTCCTACGGCATCAACATAACTCGTTCCTACATATTTCCCTTGGAAGGAAACTTTAAAGAATTCCCAATTAACTAATGCGGCTTGATGCCTTCTCGGACGATAAGCCACCATTGGTATGCTTCGTCCCTTAACAAGGACACCGCTCCTTAGTTTTTGTTCCACCGTGCACTCAAGATCGTCCATAATTCGCTCCACTTTGCCTCAAGCCAATATTCAGCGACATTTAGAGCTACACACGAGACACCTCAAAAACCTCGGCACCACTTGATTTCAATCGTTCCGATATCGACCCACGGTATTGGCCCGCTTCTAGCTCCAGCGACCCTTTCAAGGACTCGCGGCATTGCTCGCGTCACCGCATTATCTTCTTCCATATGATCATGTGATCCCGTCTCACTTTCGAGTGACGCGGTGCATCCATTTACGGCATATGATCCGCGCTTGATTGCGCCTCTAACACCTCGTCCTCTACCATGGCCCGTCTACCGCGTCCACAACCACGTCCTCTAGTGCTCATAATGACTAATTTAATGATTAAGAGTTTTATGAATCGAGAATACTATTTCGATGTTTATTAACGATGTTTTATGATATAAAAGAGATAGAGTTGTTTCGCAATCATATCCTTATTGTCTCAATCTCTACTGATTTCAACACCTAAAACTAGAAGTTCTAGAGTGTTTCTTATGATCATATCACAATGATAATAAACAATCAATATCTGAGATACTTACTTGACTTGGCGCGGGATGCTCATGGTGCCATACTACCTTTAAATCAAAAGTCTAGAAATTTGAGTTGTTTCTCAAACAAATGTCTTTGTTGAACCCAAACCACAGTAGAGTTTTGAAACTAGCTCTAATACCATTAAATGTAACACCCCAAACCAGTCTATGCGTTAAGGCGAGATTTGGTTTGTCACACCGAAACGAACATCCAAAATTCTCTAATGATTTAAGTAAAGCAGTAATGCAAAACCTTTAGAAATAAGGTTTAATAAAAACTAAGTACAATGATTATGAATTAAGAAAAATACTTGTTTGAAATCTTATATATATTAGTCAAAACCTCAACGTAGTTTTAGAAGAATTTGAAAGAAATTGAAAAAATATTTTAGGTGTCCAAAATTGTTATAAAACACAATATTTTTAAGAAAACTTTATAGATTTAACATAAGCCCATATTAAGAGTCTTAAAATAAAATTAAATCCATCCACACATGAAAATCCATAAAAACATAATTAGAGGCCTTATTACATCATACCCAAAATAGTAATTAAAATAAGTAACTTAAATAAAGTTCATAGTTTATAAAACCCAAGCTCGTAGTTTGGCCTCCACCAAGTCATCCCCTACCCAAGTCGGATCAATTTCCATTACACGAGATGGATAATAAAACGGGGTGAGTTACAAAGAACTCGATGTGTAACTCACTTACCACCATTATTGGGCCGGACCATCAAGGCATTAATTTGGGCTTGAGCCCAATTACAAATTTTAACAATATAAAATGAAATAAAATATATAAAATGCATGTAAAATGAATTTCCCAACCAAGCCTAATTTCCATCCGCTACACACCCCGTACTAACCAAAGACACACTGTGGGGATCAAGTCAACCCACCCCGCCAAACACACCAATCGTAGGCATTTAGCCTTTTAAATAATATTGTAGTGCACTCACTGAACTAGATTGTGACATAGTCACCGAACTAGAGGCATTAAGCCAAATTTGTGGCGAGAGCCACCGAACTAGATTCATGGCCACAGACCTTACTTCTCTTCATCATGTATCGCATCCCATGCAATTATGTATGAATAACAAACTTTAATCATAAATAATTTATCAAGTAATCCATAATACAAATGAGTTTTTAATTAAACTTTTCATTTGGGTCCATTAAACAAAATAGTATTTAGTCCATTTAGCAATCTAGCGAACTTAGGCCCAAATGTCGAACTAGAAGGTTTTTGGCCCATTTAGCGATCTAGCAATCTTTTGACCCAATTTATCGATCTAGCAGTTTTTCGGCCCAATTTAACAATCTAGCGATTTTTATTTAATTTAACAATCTAGCGAGCTTTTCGCCCAATTTAACAATCTAGCGTTTTTCGGCTCAATTTATCGATCTAGCAATTTTTCGGCTCAATTTATCGATCTAGCAATATTTCGGCTCAATTTATCGATCTAGCAATTTTTCCGACTTTAACCGTTTTCATGCATTTACACAAAAGTGTTAATTATCACATAATTTTCGATTTTGCCATTTTTACGATTTATCAAAATACTTACTTGTTTAGTATCTAACTTGAAAGATAAGTGTGAAGTTACACACACGGTTATAGTGAGAACTAAACTTTCCCGCTCATCAACACCTATATATTATCACGATAAATTAGAATCACTATATTTTATTAACGAAATCAATCTTAGAAAATAACGATCTAATTTTTACCTCGGGTTTTGAACTACTTCTACTTGCGGTTTCTCCCCAATTGATGGTTCGTTAACCGAATCAAATCCATGAACAAATAATGGTTCGGAGTACGAACGACTTGAGCAGATTGATTCTCCTCGGATGAGCGTCCACAACACGGTGGAAAATCTCGGATTCTTTGAAAAAAGATCCTTCGCTTAAACTTAGGGGAATAACGGAACCACCCCTCTTACGAACACTATTCACCGCCTTTTTCTTCCCTATTTTGATTGTCTTCAAAGACAAAAGATCGTTAATCAATCTAATATTACATCGAAATATGACTAAGGGTTTAAGGGTGAAATTTGCTTACCACAAAGATCCTTGTTCCAAAAATGAGAGTCAACCAAAACGTTCCCTTAACACCTTAAATCGATTCCAACGTTCTATGTTACTTACGAACACTTGATTTACGATCTTCATTATCGCACTAAAGTATAAAAAATAAAAACGTTAATAGAATGAACGTTTATTTCGATCTAAGAAAGCCTTTATACCACTATCAAGATTAAACCATGACAACTATTAACTAACATGAAATAAAAAGAATTCTTACCTATTGTCCACGGTTGAAAAGAGACGATTGAGAAAGATGTTTATGAATAGAAAAGATTCGGCTATGATTAACCAAAGAAAAGAGAAAATGGTTCGGCTATGGCTCACTAACATTTGGCCATGAGAAAATTAATGGAGAAGGTATGAGTGAAAAGAAATAAAATATAAGAGAAGGGATGATGATGATGTTTGATTTTCAAAGAGGAGAAAAGAGAAAGAAAAGATGTGCTTAGGAGCAAAGTACATTCGGCAATGGAGAAAGAGAACAAAAAGAAAGGAATGGCCTTTTTGGTACTAGCAATTTCGGCACTATGAAGAGGCATAAAAGAATACTAAAGTGATGAGTAAAAATGACCAAATGGTCAAAAGAATTAGGCTTACCAAAAGATCAAATTCGGCCAAAGGAAAAGAGGTTGAAAAGAGAATTGCAAACCTTTGCACAAAATGCTAGGAATGACCAAAACAAACTCCTAATCCTAGCCAACTACTAGCATATTCGGCCAACTCCCCCCTAGACCACATTGCCGTCCAAATTCATGGTCAAATGGCCATGAATTAGTTTCCAAAACCTTTTCCTTGATACATGCCTTATGTCCCCTTATCTTTCCAAATTTTCTTGATTCCATACTATAAGTTAGCTATTTCCTTATTCCTTTAGTCTACTTACCAAAAATGAAAAGTCCAACCTTACCATATCTATTGCTTGGCCGACACTTGCTATACAAGTGCAAAAATAAAAGTTGTCTAAATGCTATACAAGGGATTCGAACCACTCCCCTCATGCAATATCTCATGCGCCAACACCACCTTGCCATTTACTCATCTTATGTTACTTTTTAACACTTAATTTAACTTAAGTGTCAATGCCACTTGCTCCACTTCAATAAATTCTCAAACTAAAAATTATTCCATACCCGAATAATTCTATACTCTTCTTCAGGACTATAATAGGCATGAAAAGAAATAAGAAAATTTTCCTTCATAATCTAAACACTAAAACATGCAATAAATCGATACTTGAATTTTAGGGTGTTACAGGATGAATGCGGGAGCAGATCGTAAATTTTTTCAAAGTCACAGATTTATCCTAGATCTCTAGACGAACGTAAACTGAAATGAGAAACAATGAAAACAAATTAGTTGTCACAAAAGAGAGTCAAACAAAATTAAAACAAAAGAAAAGATTAAAACTGTCCTTGGATGGAAAGAAATTGTTTTGTGTATGAATGTTTGAAACAACAAGAAAAGATTAAAACTCCTAATTTTAATGTGTTTCTTGATGGAACAAGATAGGAGAACGTCTTTCTTGAAGAAACTTTAACCTAGAACGAAAATCAATAAAATCAGCAAGCCAAAACAGCAAAAACTGACTAAAATAAGCAAGATATGATAAATTAAGGATAGAAAAGAGAAGATGACGTCATAAGAAGCCTTGGAAACATTAATAATCCACAACTCCTTTCAATGGCTCTAATTCCCCCTCCAAGAAGGAGATCTTGGCAAGAAAAAGCTTGAAGATGATTCCCACAACCTGAAAGATTGTTAAAACAACTTCTAAAAGAAATTCAAGAGCAAATCTTGAAGAAAAACTCAAAGAGAGTTGTTATTAACTCGAAAAAACATAAACCAATTGTATGTGTATAAGGATGAACGTCCATGCTACTTATAGGCCCCCAAAATAAGTTTTCCTAACCCTAATAGAATACCTAACATGCCAACTCATCAAATAAAAAAATAAAATAATTCTAAGTGTGGACTTTTAATGGGAATTCAGCCAAAGGAATTAAATGGGCTCTTTGGGCTGAATTCTTACATGATGATCCACCTATTAAAATAAAATTGGACCTATAGTTTAAATATTTTACAAATTGGGCCACTTTGATAATTTGGCCTAATATTCAATTAAATTACTTTCCAAACTTCAGGATGGGCTTGTAGACATCTTAATGGGCCATTTTTTCAAGAACTTGGTCTTGTGATCCGTTTTCTCTCAAAGTTGGCTCATTCAAGCTCGTACATGAAATCCAATGCAGGCGGCTACAAGATTCGGTTTTTTGGACCAAGATTTCCAAGATTTGAAATCTTGATTTTCTTGATTCTTAAAATTGTCTGAAATAGCAATATTGGACCAAGATTCGGTTTCTTGATTTTCTTGAAAATAAGAAAGTGAATCTTGATTTTCTTTTTCAGTCGTGTACGCAGCTAGGGCCTTGGTAAAGAAGTCTTGGATGGTCCCGTTCAATCTTGCTTGGATTTGTTTAGCTTTCGACCTCGTTATTGGGCCTTGAGGAAATTTGAGCCCATCACGATCATGAGCTTGATTTTGGGCCTTGCGACTCATATCACTTGTCGTCCATACATGCATCCTTATATTTAATGTATTCACGAAGAGTCACTTACATCCCTTCTTGTTGTCCATGCATCTATCAAATTATCCTTGACATCCATGCACTTGTTAAGGTCCAATGTATGCTTCGTAAATCACATAAATTCCCTCCAACCATTCATGAATCTTTAATGTCCATTTTGATAACTGAAAAGTAAAGTCCATCACCCTTAAGCATCGTCCATCCAAATGCAAATTCATTCATTAAATCCGGCTATGCATTGTATATTAAGGTGCATGAATTTGTCATGGAATACGATCAGCTACATGAGAAAATATGGCCACACAAATGTACCTAAAAAACAATATAAAAAGGCTCATGAGCTCACAACTAAAACACACAAACAAAGATAACACATAAGATATGAAAGATGTAATACATAGTTATAATACTTAATCGAAATGAAATTAAACATGTTGTGACCACAAAATAAACATGATAATATTTTCAAAAGTCCACACGCAAAATGTTGCATGGACTTGGGTTTTTGTCAGAGACCCAATAAGGATTTGATTCGTCATAATTAGCCCAAACTTGCTGGATCAATGCTTCTTTGAATCTCTTAGTCCTAGCCCATGTCATAGGCCCAAATGGTGTGGAAATGGATAGCTTGGGTTTTAGCCCAATTAACGAACCTAAGATCACATCAGGAGGGTTTGGACAAAAATACTAGGCCCGAAAAATGGGCTTGGGCAAAAAAATTAGGCCCGTTTAAAATTTGTTCAAGTCTCGAGCCTAGCCCGACCCATATTTTAGTTTATAATACTTTATATTATGCTATTTTTATATATTATGTAATTTAGAACTCATTAAAAAAAATAAACCTATACTAAATATATAATACTACTTTAATGTAAATATTAAAATAATGGGAAGATGACTATATAAAAAATTCAATAAATAAAAAATGTATAAAATTATTAAATATTAAAATAAAAAAATATTTTTAAAAAAGAATTAAAAATAATATGGGTGGGCCTAAAATGGGCTTGGGTTAGTTTTTTGCAAATATGGGCGGGTTTGGGCAAAATTTTAGGACCATATTTCAGGTCGGGCCAGGTTTGGGCAACCATAAAGTATGTTAATATCATGCTTAGGCCCGACCTGAACTCAACCTGAACTCAACCTGACCCAACCCATGGCACCTCTATCTACAACATATATATATTGTATACAATCTTTGTGTAAATTGCTTTGATATGCCAGTCAACCGAATATTCGCTTAAGGTGTTAAAATGCATGTAAAGGGGAAATACTTTTTTATTTTAAATCGAATTCAATGATATAATTTATATGTGACTATTCTGATAACTGTAGTAGCATCCTGTAGCTCGGGTCCGACGATCGGATTGGATAAGAGATGTTACGTTGTGTGTCAATTCACACATCCACATTTTAATTTTTTTTTACAACATTTTAAAATTTCCTTAATTCATGATAATGAAAATATATGTTTTGAGTAATTTATTTGACCATAATTAAACTAAAAAGGGAACATGTAATAAATTCTCTCATCACAAACTATAGTTTATACATAAAATGAAATTTAATTAAGTTATTCCTAGAATAAAGATAAACATAATTGCGGGTAAAAATATATTTTTTTAAAACTATGGCATCAGTGATTCTTATCCAAAAGTTATGATTGTAGATATGGAAAAGCAAAAGGAGACTTCCCTATTTCATGTTTGTTGCTAGGTCCATATATATCAAATTATCTAATTTCTAAAAACTTACGTTTATAAGACCCAAAAAATAATAACTTACTTGTATGGCAATACACATGGTTACCAAGAACGTATTAAAGCTTATTTCCTCATTTTCCCATCGACTTTTTGCACGTTTAGGAACATTCAGATTCCCATTTGGAGGGGCCACAGCTGCACTTCCGGGAAATTAAAGGAAAAGAGACAAGTAATTGGCCAGCATCTCTTTGTGGATCATCATAGATGATATGAAAATATATGTGTATATATATGTTCTTGGTCCTACATTGTGAAAATTGAAAGCATGACACATACATGACGTTTCTTCAACATATATACAGAAGTCATAAAATGAAAAGTTTGTCCATATAATAGAACTCGTGAAAACTTCAGGTAAGCATCTCGATATCAGAATCAAATGCTTAAAGGTAGAAAGTTGTGAGAGTCGGTAAGTGACTAATTCATTTATAGAATATTTTACGTTGCTGCAAGCATATTTACTGGATGAATAGTGTCTTTAAAATATTTGATCGAATTTTATTTAGAACTTTATTCTAGGCTTTCGAGCCCTCTTCTTCCTAGAAAATGCAAGAAAACAATCTAGTTTATTTTCCCTTGAAACCTAGCTTAAAAGTTTTAAGGATATTAAGGATCATGACGTCAGAAGTTATGATTTAGTTACTGATCAACTTAAAAGTTTAGTATTATAAATTTTGTTTAATAGATTATTTAAAATCAGAAGCTATGAATTGAAAATTTTAATATTATAAATTTAATTTGGTATTTTATTTAAAATTAAGTATGGAAAATCTTAAATTATGATTTTTTTTATTTTATATGGTTATCTTTATTATTTTAAAATATTTCATATTATTTAAAACAAAATCAAAATTTAAAAGTAAAATATTTAAAAGATAGTAAAATGTTAAAATAAAATAAAAATAATTGAAAAAATCTACATTGAGTTATAAGTGTTATGAATATATTATTAAGTGGATGTCCATCACGATAAAGATAAAGTCTTGATATACTTTAAATTCTAATAGTTATTAGAATTAGATCTCTATTTATTTTATACTTCTTATCACTATAAATAGAGACTCTGATGAAGCATTGTAATCATGCCTTTTGATTAATAAAGTTCATTCTCTGTTGCTTTCATATTTTCTTTGTTCTTTATTCTCTCCATCTTTCTTTATTTTATAACACGTTATCAGCACGATTCTCAAATTTTTTTTTCTAAACCCACCTCGTTCTTATTTTTCATTTGATAACCCTAAAAAAAAATTTTGAAACCCATACCTCAATTGCTTTATATCATTTTCTAATCCCCCGTTGAATTACTTTCATTATTTTTCTCACTTAGCATTCAAATTGGTTGATTGGCTACCCAAAAATTGACGAAAAAAGAGGGGTTCAAACTTGTGCAGCGATTTGCTTAAAGTTCTTGGGAGGAATCGAATTTAATTTCTCTATCGACTTAAGGTAACCCTAAATTTTATATCACAAATTATTTTATGTTATTTCCAATTTTTTTCTTAAATACTTTATTATAATTACATTTGACAAATAATATGATTACTATTATTTTACTAATATTTTTTTAGTGATTATAATGTCAAATCTTGCCAAACTTGAATTTGCCGCCCTAGACATCTCAGGCAAAATTTATTTGTCATGGGTGTTAGATGCTCACGTAGATGCCAAAGGTCTAGGGAATACTGTAGTAGAAAATAAAGAAGCATCTAACCAAGACAAGGCAAAAGCAATGATTTTCATCCGTCATCATCTACATGAAGGATTAAAAGTGGAATATCTCACTGTGAAAGACCCTCTTGAGTTGTGGAAAATTTTGAAAGAAAGATTTGACCATAAAAAATGGTGATCCTCCCTAAAGCTCGTTATGATTGGATGCACTTACGGCTGCAAGATTTTAAGACTGTAAGTGAATACAATTCAGAACTTCTCAAAATTAGTTCTCAACTGAAATTATATGGAGATAACATAACTGATAAGGATTTGTTAGAGAAAACCTTTTCAACCTTTCATGCAACTAATGTGCTCCTACAGCAGCAATACCGTGAAAAAGGTTTTAAAAAATATTCTGAATTGATTTCATGGCTTTTAGTGCTGAACAAAATAATGAGATGTTGATGAAAAATTGTAACAGCCCGATTTAGGGGCTAGTCAGAATAGTGGTTCGGAACCACTAATCCGAGGTTAGAGAAAATTATTTTTATGTTATTCTATAAGTTAGAGCATGTGTAACACCCCAAACCCGGTCAATACACCACGACCGAATCTGGTATGTTACGGGGAAAACGTACTTGAGAGGTTTAGGTTTTTCGTTTAAAAGCAGGATGTAAACACTTCACTATCTAGTGTATTTGAAGAAAATTTGAGTAGGCTTGTTTGAAATCAGGTGGTGTATTCAGAAAACCCAAAAAAATTTTGAAAGCTTAACCAAAAGATGTAGTTAAAACGAGTTTATTCCATTTCATTATTCAAATAGTTTCTTAGTGTTACTTAAGACATTTTAACTTGGTAGAAAATCGAGTTTTGATTTGGAAATCGTTTGAGTTTCTAATGCAAGTCATGGTGAGATACCCGATGGTATAGTTTAAAACACTTTGCGTTATAGTTTTAAATCATTGTCTTTCCAAATTTTAGTAAAATTTCAACCCACTTATTTTGTTAAGGCATATTAAAGTCTATTTAAAGCATAAACATCATAAAGCATAATTTAAAGGCCTTTTACAATCCAAAACAAAACCCAAATAATAAAAAGCAAGCTAAAGTACCCAAATTATAAAGTCTGAGTAAAACTTTATTAAGCGTGGCATGAGCACCACGAGTCCATCTCGGCTCCATGTCCGCGTCTAAGTGTCACTGAAATGTCAAAGGAGAGGGTGAGTCGAATGACTCGAGTGCATAAATCCGCTCCCGATAAAACAACATGCTAACACACATCATACATAGCAACATGATTAATGCAACCCGATCCTAACCATCCATATCGCCTTTTCTACCCCGTGTGGTACCAAACCACTGGTGGTGCCAAACCACTGGTGACCCAAAGTCACGATATCCATAAGTGTGGTGCCAAACCACTGGTGACCCAAAGTCACGAATAATCCAATGATGGGGCCAACCCATCGTGTGATACCAAATCACTAGCAGACGATCCCATATCTCAAAGTGGGGCCAACCCACGGTGGTGTTAACCACAGGGACGAGTCGCAATGAGGTGCCAAACCTCTGGTGTCCCAAAGACACAGTGTGATACCAAATCACTGGTGACCGCAGTCACAAATCCGATGATGGGGCCAACCCATCGTGTGATACCAAATCACTAGCAGAGGATCCCATATCTCAAAGTGGGGCCAACCCACGGTGGTGTTAACCACGGGGGCGAGTCGCAATGAGGTGCCAAACCTCGGTGTCCCAAAGACACGGTGTGATACCAAATCACTTTGGTGACCGCGATCACAAATCCGATGATGGGGCCAACCCATCGTGTGTGATACCAAATCACTAGCGAGATCCATCCCATATCTCAAAGTGGGGCCAACCCACGGTGGTGTTAACCACGGGACGAGTCGCAATGAGGTGCCAAACCTCACGTGTCCCAAAGACACAAATGTGATACCAAATCACTTTGGTGACCAGAAGTCACAAAATCAAGCTGTGGTACCAAACCACCGGAGGTGCCAAACCTCAGGTGTCCCAAAGACACGATGTCCCAAAGACACGGATATCATCATCCTCCTCCACTCATATCACCCATCATCATGCCATACTCATGTGATCATGCATTTCATACAAGTCATGCATATCATGCCAACATGCCAAGCATTATATCTCATAGCATACATAACATAGATCATAATATTGAGTATACATCGGTAGAACTCGTAATGCTACGGACTTACGGATCCGTACATATACCCCACTTGGGTACCAATTAATCCATCATACTATTTTGGTTTTACAAAGCAATCAGAGTTATTAATAATATTACTAAGTATGGGTGTGTTAGTTACACACTGAAAACAAATGACCTTAAACCCCTCGAGCAGATCTAAGCCCCTTGATTAACTTGCTCCTATAATCGGCCAAATAAGAGCATTAGACAACTTATCACATTCGGCCAAGACCATCTAACCCCAAAAGAATCCATATCAAACCCTCACCTTTAAACTTGATTTGGTTTCCCACCAAATCTCGAATCAGCGGTGATTCCCCTTGACAATCAGACCAACCCCTAAAAGAGAAACGGTTAAACTTTAATGATCTTGACTTAATCGAAACCAAAAGATTGAACGATTAATGATAATACCAATCACTTACCACAACCACTGCTTACCAATCGGTTAAAAGAGTCGAAAACTCTTCTTGGTTACTTTTCAATATCCAAAGACCCCCCTTCCAATCGAAAGAAAACAAGAACCCAACACGATTACCACCCTTCTAATATTCGGCCACCAAGGAACTACTAAGAGGGAGGAGAGTTTCGGCCAAGAGGAATAGAAGGAACAAATGGAGACAAACGGCTTGAGCTTTGAACAAAAGACAAGAATAAAAGATAAGTAGAGAGTGGGGACTTTCAGTTTGAAAGCAAATAGGTGAAGAAAGTGTTTTGGAAGATAAGATTCGGCTACCAAAGTTTCAAGAAGAAAAAAAAAAGAATGTTTGAGAAGAGAGAGCTTCGGCTTGCACAATTGAACAAAAGAAGAAATAGTTTCGGCACAAAGAAATGGGAAGATGAATGGAGAATTCGGCTTCACAAATGAACCAAGGAAAAAGGAGATGAAGAGGAGGATACTCGGCTACAAAATGAACACCAAAGATCAAAGATATTTCGGCCGATTTAGGAGTGTGGTATTTCGGTTTTCAAAAGCAAAAGAATGAGAGAAACTCTTTGAGAAAATCGAAGCTTGTTTGACAAAATGAGAGAACTTTTGCTTACCAATTACTTTTGGCCGAAAATGCACAAGGTAGAAAGTGCATTTCGGCACATCCCTCTTCCACACTAAGCCGTCCACTCCCCCACTCCAAACACCCAAAAATTCGGCCAATATCCCTCCATTCACTCACCACCACTCCTTCAAACATGTTTGACCAAGTCTTCCTCCTAAAATCCTCATCACCCTCCATTTGAATGGGAAGACCAAGTCCAAAGTAGAATTCTAATTGCCTTCTACCTCTCCCTCCATGCCGTCCAAAATGGGAACCAAAATGGGGACTCTGCGACTTGAACACAGGATCTCTCCCCTTGTAGATGACGCCACCTCAAGCTCCAAGTGGCACATGCCTTGCCACTTTGCCAGCTCCTCATTTGTGCAACAAAACACCAAATAAAATACATATCCCTCGGCTCCATCAGCTCCTCCTATAAAGCCTAAAAATAAAAAAATTTCCTACCTACTCAGGCACACTCCTAGCCTACAATTAAGCCCCGACACTACACAAACAAAGAACACAAAGACACCAACACATGCAATATCATGCAACAACAAAATAGCCCCTAACCCGGATATTACGGTTCTACCCCCTTAAAATAATTTCGGCCTCGAAATTACACGATCAAAAGAGTTGCGAGTCTTCTTTGTTTCATCATATCCTCGGGTTCCCACGTGGCTTCTTCCACGCCATGATTCCGCCACGCATTACCTTAACCAAAGGCACAGGACTTCTTACGCAGAACCTTCACATCCCGATCTAGAATGCGCGCGGTTCTTCTTCCAAAGTCAAATCTGGATTTACCTCGATCTCTTCCACTGCTACCACATGCGACGGATCCGAACGATAATGTCGAAGCATCGAAACGTGAAATACGTTGTGAATCTGACTAAGCTCTGCTGGCAACTCCAGTTGATACGCCACTGGTCCCACTCGTCTCAAAACCTTATACGGCCCAATAAACCTCGGACTTAGCTTGCCTTTCTTTCCGAACCTTAAAACCTTCTTCCATGGCGAGACCTTCAGAAACACTTGATCCCCCACAGAAAACTCTATGTCTCTCCGCTTAAGATCGGCATAAGACTTCTGCCGGTCCGAAGCTTCCTTCAACCGAGCCTGAATCAACTTAACCTTGTTTTCGGTCTCAGCAACCAACTCGGGTCCTAACAACTGGCGTTCACCTAACTCCGTCCAACACGTAGGTGATCGACACTTCCTACCATACAACGCCTCATATGGTGCCATCTTGATGCTCGCTTGGTAACTGTTGTTGTAGGCAAACTCAGCTAATGGTAGAAACTCTTCCCAACTACCTCTAAAATCCAGGACACAACCTCTCAGCATATCCTCTAAGATCTGAATAACTCTTTCTCGATTGCCCGTCGATTGCGTGAAAAGCCGTCTTTGAAATCCAACCGCTGCACTCCGAGAGCTTTGATGCAACGCTTTCCGAACCTAGGCGTAAATGCGGGATCCCTATCCGAGATTATCGATCTTTGGTACACCGTGCAACCTTACTATCTCAAACGTATAGCCACCAACCTCACGAGTGAATAGTCAACCCTCACCGGAATAAAGTGAGTGATTTAGTCGACGATCCACCACTACCCAAATGAATCCTTCTTGCTTGGCGTAAGCGGTAACCCCATCGACAAAATCCATGGTTATCCTTTCCCACTTCCACTAAGGAATCTTCACAGTGAAGCAAACCCGACGACAAGCGATGTTCACCTTGACCTTCGACAAGTCGCACTTCCCAACAAACTCTGTAACCTCTTTCTTCAAGCCGTGCCACCAAAATCGCTCTCTAAGATCTCTATACATCTTGCTACCTCCGGGATGCATAGCATAAGGATCATATGTGCGTCTGAAGAATCTTCTGTCTCGACTCAACATCTTTAGGCATACAAGCCTTACCTTGGAAACACAGAACCTCATCACTAGACAAGTTTGTAACCCTCCAAACCACCATCTCAGCACTTGCAACCTTCGCGCACTCGTAACCTCATCCTCTAATCTGTTTCTCTCGATCGCTCAACCCAAGTAGGCAACTCGCAACTCGCGAGAATACTCCGTCGTCATACAAACTCAAGTGGGCAAACATCGCTCTTAAGTCCGAAACAACCTTACGGCTCAACGCGTCGCCACCACGTTAGCCTTGCCGGATGATACTCAATCGAGCGATCGTAATCTTTAAGCAACTCAACCCATCTGCGCTGCCTCAAATTCAAATTCTTCAGAGTCAAGAGGTACTTGGACTCTTATGATCGGTGTAGACTATTGATCTCTCTCCGCACAAGTAGTGCCTCCAAATCTTCAACGCAAAGACTACGACCGCTAACTCCGGATCGTGCGTCGGATAGTTGACCTCATGTGGCCTCAAATTTGCGAGATCGTAAGCCACAACCTTACCTTCCTGCATCAAAGACACAACCCAACCCCGTATATGATGCATCGCAGATGACCGTGAATTCCTTACCAGCCTCGGGTTGAATTAAAACCGAGCTTACATTAGAATCTTCTTAAGCTTGTCGAAACTCTCCTGCATTGTTTCTCGGTCAAACAAACGGAACCTCTTTCCTTAACAACTTGGTCATTGGTGCTGCAATCAACGAAACCCTCAACAAACCTTCGGTGAGTATCCGCCAAACCTGTAAAACTCAGAATCTTAGCCGCCCTAGGCGGCTTCCAATCAAAATCGCCTCAATCTTCCGAGGATCTACTCGAATCCCCTCACCACACTACATGACCCAAGAAAGTCACTTCTCTAAGCGAACTCGCACTTACATCGAACTTAGCATAGAGTTTGCTTTTCCCTCAAATCTCTACACACAACTCTCAAATGCGCATCATGCTCTTCCTCTGTTCTTGAATACACCAAGATGTCGCTCTATGAAAACCACAACGAATCGATCCAGATCTTCTTTGAAACACTCTATTCATCATATCCATAAATCTTTGCCGGTGTGTTAGTCAACCCGAATGGCATTACGAGAAAATCGTAGTGCCCATCACCGAGTCCGAACGCTTGTCTTATGGATATCGGCCTCCTTAACCTTTAATCGGTGATACCTGGACCTCAAGTCGATCTTAGAAAATACCATTTGCACCTTCAAATGATCAAACAAGTCATCTATCCGTGGCAACGGATACTTGTTTTTAATCGTCGACTTATTCAATCAAGCGGTAGTCTATGCACATCCGCATCGTACCATCTTTCTTCTTAACAAAGAGTACCAAGCACTTACAGCGAAACACTTGGCCCGATAAAACCTCGATCCAATAACTCCCGAATCCGAGCCTTAAGCTCCACCAATTCCTTTGGCGCCATCCTATACGGAGCAATAGACACCGGCGCAGCCTCCGAATGACAGATCTATCCCGAACTCTACCTCACGATCTGGCGGCAAACCCTGAAGCTCCTCAGAAACACATCAGCAAATTCCTTAACAAGACGGACCTTCTCTACAGCAGACTCTTTAGCCTCCAAGGCATACACATGAACCACATACGCCTCACAGCCCTTCCTGACCATCTTCTCGCGCTTGAGCAAATACCACATTTGATAAGTAATCTCTCCTATTACCTATCATAGCCACTTCATCACCCTCAACCGTCTTAAGAACCATGCGCTTAGCACAAGATCCAACCTCGCTGGTACTTAACCAACCAGTCCATCCCAAGAATCAGATCGAACTCCCCAAACGACAGTTCCATCAGATCAGCAAACACTACCCCTTGGAGTTCTAGGGGTACATCTCTAAACAGCTTATCTACTACCACAGAGTGACCTAAAGGGCTAATTACAGTCATCTGCCTAGAAGATATCTCAGAGTCTAAGTCCATGGACTCTACTATACTAATCGCCATGTAAGAATGCGTCGAACCCACATCAATCAAAGCGGTAAAAGGAGAACCAAAGATCAAGAACGTCACAGGTTATGACGTCCGGTGCGTCGCGCCTCCTCTCGGCGCCTTGCGCATACACTAACCCAGTATGCGGCGTCGAGAACTACCCGCACCTCTGCCCGGTGCTCCACGGCCCCGACCAGATCCATTACTACCTCTGCCATTACCACGGCCCCTCTGCGGTGGCGGTCCACTACTCTGAATCGAGTACGGCCCGACTCTCGGGCCCGAGATCTCGGCCAACTTACGCGGGCGGTCCCTCACGCGATGATCCGAGAGAACCACACTCAAAACAACCTTTTCCACCGGTCCAAAGAGCCTCCCCATGATATCTCCCACAATGGTTACACCGCGGCGGTCCCCGACTAACAAAGAACAACCCTACCAGACTGATTCGGCCCACTCTGTCTAGCCCTTTTCTGAGGATTACCCGACGATCCAGAAGACCCAAAGCTCCTCTTATGCCTGTTCCTGTCCATACCCTGCCTCACGGACTCCTTAACACCCTCGGCTACCTTAGCCTTCTCAACCAGACAAGAAACTCACGCTCCCGCGAGGAGCAATCGCCAGCCTCAACTAGTCTCTCAGACCATCCTCGAAACGAACACACCTCTCGTGTTCAGTAGCCACAATACCCCTAGCATACCGGCTCAGCTTCAAGAACTCAGCCTCATACTCGGAAACAAACTTACTCCCTTGGACAAGCCTCGAAATGCCTTTACTGGAGTCAATATAACTAGCCCCAATGTACTTCTTTTGATACGCACCTGAAATAATCCCATGTCAGATCCTCTGCTGCCACACTGTCCCGAACCGTGAGCCACCACTGATATGACTCATCCCGGAGAAGCGATACTATGCCCTTCAACTTCTTCGGCGGTCAAGTCCGTGTCATCCATGATCCGCTCCGTTGCCTCCAGCCAATACTCAAGATCTTGCCGGAGCAACACCGAAAACACCTCGAAAGAATTCGGCCCCGCTTTGCGGAGTCGCTCGAGAACAATTTCCCTAACTCCTGCACCACCACCTACACCAGCTACCCTTTCCAACACTCGCAAAGATCGCTTTGTGACACTGCGTCATCCCCACCCGATCTTGAAAGTGGTGGTACCGGTATCTCATTTTCGACCCACGACCGGACCTACGGGTTCGAAAACGATCATCCTACCACGACCTGCGTCCACGACCACGTCCACCTCTAGCGCTCATGACTAAATTCTCTACGTGATCGATTTAGGAGTTTTATGCATCGATATTTATTCCACTGCTTTTAAAGCAAAGTCTTATGAATAGTAAAGAAGCTTTGTTTTCGCGAGTTCACGAGAATCCTATCGATTTGATTTCTAAAGTAATCCACTATTGCAATCATCCGATCACATCAATAAATCACAAGCAATAGTAAGGGGTACTTACAGGCGAATCAGTGCAGGAGACTCGGTGTCATGCCCTTCAAACCATTTATTTCAAACAAAACACTTAAAACAGGACTTTTGAAAGCATTTTGGGCCTCGGGCCCACAAAATGAGCCTTTGAACTTGGCTCGATACCACAATTGTAACACCCCAAACCCGGTCAATACACCATGACCGAATCGTATGTTACTGGGAAAACGTGCTTGAGAGGTTTAGGTTTTTCGTTTAAAAGCGGGATGTAAACACTTCACTATCTAGTGTATTTGAAGAAAATTTGAGTAGGCTTGTTTGAAATCGGTGGTGTATTCAGAAAACCCAAAAAATTTTGAAAGCTTAACCAAAAGATGTAGTTAAAACGAGTTTATTCCATTTCATTATTCAAATAGTTTCTTAGTGTTACTTAAGACATTTTAACTTGGTAGAAAATCGAGTTTTGATTTGGAAATCGTTTGAGTTTCTAATGCAAGTCATGGTGAGATACCCGATGGTATAGTTTAAAACACTTTGCGTTATAGTTTTTAAATCATTGTCTTTCCAAATTTTAGTAAAATTTCAACCCACTTATTTTTTTAAGGCATATTAAAGTCTATTTAAAGCATAAACATCATAAAGCATAATTTAAAGGCCTTTTACAATCCAAAACAAAACCCAAATAATAAAAAGCAAGCTAAAGTACCCAAATTATAAAGTCTGAGTAAAACTTTATTAAGCGTTGCATGAGCACCAGAGTCCATCCTGCTCCATGTCCGCGTTTAAGTGTCACCTGAAATGTCAAAAGAGAGGGTGAGTCGAATGACTCAGTGCATAAATCCCGCTCCCGATAAAACAACATGCTAACCCACATCATACATAGCAACATGATTAATGCAACCCGATCCTAACCATCCATATCGCCTTTTCTACCCCGTGGTACCAAACCACCGGTGGTGCCAAACCACCGGTGACCCAAAGTCACGATATCCATAAGTGTGGTGCCAAACCACCGGTGACCCATAGTCACGAATAATCCAATGATGGGGCCAACCCATCGTGTGATACCAAATCACTAGCAGACGATCCCATATCTCAAAGTGGGGCCAACCCACGGTGGTGTTAACCACGGGGGACGAGTCGCAATGAGGTGCCAAACCTCCGGTGTCCCAAAGACACGCGCAGTGATACCAAATCACCGGTGACCGCAAATCCAAATCCGATGATGGGGCCAACCCATCGTGTGATACCAAATCACTAGCGACGCGATCCCATATCTCAAAGTGGGGCCAACCCACGGTGGTGTTAACCACGGGGACGAGTCGCAATGAGGTGCCAAACCTCTGGTGTCCCAAAGACACAAGTGTGATACCAAATCACTCGGTGACCGCGATCACAAATCCGATGATGGGGCCAACCCATCGTGTGATACCAAATCACTAGCGACGATCCCATATCTCAAAGTGGGGCCAACCCACTGGTGGTGTTAACCACGGGGGACGAGTCGCAATGAGGTGCCAAACCTCCGTGTCCCAAAGACACAAATGTGATACCAAATCACCGGGTGACCAAAGTCACAAAATCAATCGTGGTACCAAACCACTTTGGAGGTGCCAAACCTCTGGTGTCCCAAAGACACGGTGTCCCAAAGACACGGATATCATCATCCTCCCTCCACTCATATCACCCATCATCATGCCATACTCATGTGATCATGCATCTCATACAAGTCATGCATATCATGCCAACATGCCAAGCATTATATCTCATAGCATACATAACATAGATCATAATATTGAGTATACATCGTTAGAACTCGTAATGCTACTGGACTTACCCTTGATCCGTACATATACCCCACTTGGGTACCAATTAATCCATCATACTTGCTTTTGGTTTTACAAAGCAATCGAGTTATTAATAATATTACTAAGTATGGGTGTGTTAGTTACACACACAGGAAAACAACGACCTTAAACCCCTCGACAGATCTAAGCCCCTTGATTAACTTGCTCCTATAATCGGCCAAATAAGAGCATTAGACAACTTATCACATTCGGCCAAGACCATCTAACCCCAAAAGAATCCATATCAAACCCTCACCTTTAAACTTGATTTGGTTTCCCACCAAATCTCGAATCAAGCGATGATTCCCTTGACAATCACCAACCCCTAAAAGAGAAACGATTAAACTTTAATGATCTTGACTTAATCGAAACCAAAAGATTGAACGATTAATGATAATACCAATCACTTACCACAACCATCGCTACTTAATCGGTTAAAAGAGTCGAAAACTCTTCTTGGTTACTTTTCAATATCCAAAGACCCCCTTCCAATCGAAAGAAAACAAGAACCCAACACGATTACCACCCTTCTAATATTCGCCACCAAGGAACTACTAAGAGAGAGGAGAGTTTCGCCAAGAGGAATAGAAGGAACAAATGGAGACAAACGGCTTGAGCTTTGAACAAAAGACAAGAATAAAAGATAAGTAGAGAGTGGGGACTTTCAGTTTGAAAGCAAATAGGTGAAGAAAGTGTTTTGGAAGATAAGATTCGGCTACCAAAGTTTCAAGAAGAAAAAAAAGAATGTTTGAGAAGAGAGAGCTTGGCTTGCACAATTGAACAAAAGAAGAAATAGTTTCGGCACAAAGAAATGGGAAGATGAATGGAGAATTCGGCTTCAAATGAACCAAGGAAAAAGGAGATGAAGAGGAGGATACTCGGCTACCAAATGAACACCAAAGATCAAAGATATTTCGCGATTTTAGGAGTGTGGTATTTCGGTTTTCAAAAGCAAAAAGAATGAGAGAAACTCTTTGAGAAAATCGAAACTTGTTTGACAAAATGAGAGAACTTTTGCTTACCAATTACTTTTGGCCGAAAATGCACAAGGTAGAAAGTGCATTTCGGCACATCCCTCTTCCACACTAAGCCGTCCACTCCCCACTCCAAACACCCAAAAATTCGGCCAATATCCTCCATTCACTCACCACCACTCCTTCAAACATGTTTGACCAAGTTTTCCTCCTAAAATCCTCATCACCCTCCATTTGAATGGGAAGACCAAGTCCAAAGTAGAATTCTAATTGCCTTCTACCTCTCCTCCATGCCGTCCAAAATGGGAACCAAAATGGGGACTCTGCGACTTGAACACGGATCTCTCCCCTTGTAGATGACGCCACCCTCAAGCTCCAAATGGCACATGCCTTGCCACTTTGCCAGCTCCTCATTTGTGCAACAAAACACCAAATAAAATACATATCCCTCAGCTCCATCAGCTCCCCTCCTATAAAGCCTAAAAATAAAAAAATTTCCTACCTACTCAGGCACACTCCTAGCCTACAATTAAGCCCCGACACTACACAAACAGCAACACAGCACACCAACACATGCAATATCATGCAACAACAAAATAGCCCCTAACCCGGGATATTACAGCATGATAGTATATGTGTATGAAAATTTTGGTGCTTTAATTTTAGCGATTTCATGCTTAATCGCGAAAAAGGACTAAATCGCATAAAGTACGAAAGTTCTATTTAAAAATCTAAAGGTGTCTAATAGTCATAAAATATTAATTGGAGGTCTTTAAAGGGCAATTAGCCCCTTAAATGAAGATGATGGCCGGCCAAGGGGACAAGAAAATTAAAATTGTCAAGGGTTGGTGACTTTAGTTGACTAAATGAATAAAATATGATTAAATAAAACAAAGGCTATCATCTTTTCATTTTCCTTTCTTCTTCCACCGAATATTCAAGCAAGAATAGGGGTTCTTGAAGCTTAAAATTTAAGCAAGCTCTTCACCTTACTAGTAAGTGATTTTAATGGTTTTTCTTGATGATATTTGTACTTTTGGGACCCCTAAAGCTTAAGCTTTCTAATGGGGGGACTATTTTGCAAGATGGTGAAAAGTTTAGGGTTTTTCCATGAGAGATTGTATGTGATTTGCTGCATTTTTATGGAAGAAAATGAGTCTTAGTTGTTAGATGAACAACTTTTGTGAAAGGTGTTACCATGAAAACACCTAAATGGACCTTTTTGTAAAGGTTATAAAATTTGTTGTAAATGTGTGAAATGTTGGGTTTTGATGATAGCCTTAAGAGAAATAAATGTTCACCTAGGCTTGTTAAAGGTAGAAATTTGATTAGAATTGATTTCTGAGCCTAGGGGTAAAATGGTCACTTTGCCAAAATCTAAGGGCAAAATAGTAATTTTGCCAAAGCATGATTATTGAAATGCAATTATTATTGTGATATTAAAATGAGCTAAATTGCTATTATAGAGCAAGAAGAACCAAGAATCAACCTCGATCGAGGAAAGAACAAAATAGCGGACTAAATCGACAATCTAGCCTATTTTGAAATCGAGGTAAGTTTGTATGTGATAAATTCAACATTCATGCTAGTATGCTTGAGAATATTTGATATTATAATGATGCATGATATTCTATGAAATTGAGAATTGATGTTGAATGAAAAAGATAATAATAAAAAAAAGGTTGAGATGTTGAAGTCCCGGTTGGACTATAATAAATGTGAAAACACTATCATCGAGACATGAGATGGATAAGGTCCCGTGTAAGACCATGTCGAGGGCATGGCCTCGGTACCGAATTGAGATTTCATGTAAGACCATATCTGGGATATGGCTTCGACATTGACTATAAACAAAAAAAAAAAAAGAAATCGTACAAGACCATATTTGGGATATGGCGTCGATATTGATGTGAGGTTCTGTATAAGACCATATCCGATATATGGCATCGGTATTCAGAGATGATCCATGTGAGACCACATCCGGGATGTGGCATTGGCTTCGTGTTTATGCTAATGATGATGAATATGCATATTTGAGTATCCCTAGTGAAATAGTGAGATAAATAGATAAGCTTGGAAATGGGAATGAGATTAGTACTAAAGTCATGTGATTGAGTGAATACAGGTACCCGTGAATAATTCACGAAGAATGTTTACGATATGTGGCATGGTATATGCTAGATAAGAACAAGTAAGAGTAAGTTATGGCAAAGTGCTTATGACTTTGTGTGGTTATCTAATGTCATGAATTGATGTTATTATGAATGTATTGTTGCTATTATTTCCATGCAAACTTACTAAGCTTTATGCTTACCCCTCTCATTTCCCTTTTCCTTGTAGTATTGCCAAGTTAGCTCGAGAAATTGGCAGACATCAGAGTTTGGAGATCACACTATCGACCACTTTTTGGTACAGCCAAATTAGATTTATTTTGAGTATGGCATGTGTAGGACTTGGGTATTTTGTTATGTTATATTTGCAAGCCAAAAGTGTTGGCTATTTATGTTAGCAAATTCATTTTGTATATGGTCATTGAAGTTGGGCCAATACTTGACAAGTTTATATATATTCATTGATTATGAATCATGAAGTTTATGCTTGTGTGGATGTTTGATTTGAGTTGGTATAAGTATGGTTGCTATGTAGGGTGGCATTTGGCTTGGAATATAGCCTTTTTAATGTCCACACGGGTAGACACACGAGCGTGTGTCTAGGCCCTGTGTGACACACGGTCAGCCCCATGGGCGTGTTAATTGGCCGTGTGTCCCCTTTGCATGCTAGGTTTACAAGTCAGTACGCTCAGTAGTAAACACATGGGCAGAGACACCGCTGTGCGTCTCAGCCGTGTGGGAGACACGGCCATGGACATGGGCGTGTGCCCAGGCTGTGTGAAGTCTGCACCTATGTAACAACCCAGTTTAGACCCTAGTCAGAATAGTGGTTTCGAGACCACAAATTCGAGGTTGGAAAAATATTTTAATATTATTTTTCGTTTTTATAATATGTTATTGAGCATGTGTGAAAGTACTGTGTGAAAATTTTATCGATCGTGTGCTTAATTTGCAAAAAGGACTTAATCGCATAAAATGTAAAAGCTGAGTGCCAATTGTTAAAGTGTCTATTTGGCATGGCTTATTAAGTGAGAAGTCCTTATGTTGATATAATACCATTGAAATATTAGATGGACATAAAAACCAATGGATAGTGGATTTTAAAAGGAAATAAAAAGGCTAAAGTGGTAATTAATGTAACATCCTAAAAAATTGAATTTTATATGTTGCATTATTTTGGTGCTCAGCTAGTTAAACTATCCAATGTGTGTATTTTTATAGTCTCGAGAAGGCTCGGGATTTATTTGGATTTGGAATAAATTTTGGTAATTAGTACTTTAATGAAATGGAACAAGTGACCTTAAAGCTTAAGGTAATTAAGTGGTAAAAGTTAGCATAAGTGAGCTAGTAGTAAAGAGGAGATGGCGCCATATGTGTTCCTTGAGGGGAAGGGGTTCGAATCCCTTGATGTACATATGAGAATGTTATTTTTTGCTTTCCTTCCTCATAGTGTCGGCCAAGCCTAGTACATATGGTAAGTTGGACTTTTATTTTTATGGTAAGGTGGCTAAGAGAAAAGGCAAGTTTTAATTTTAAGGAAGGGAATCAAATGAAAAAGGCATGAAAGGGGAACACAAGGCTTATAACAAGGAAAATGTTATGGAAAGTTTGGGGTGGCCAAACTTTGACCTTGTGGCCATGCACTTGGACGGTTTTAGGGGCTAGGGGGTGGCTGAATTTTTGATGGCTTTTGGTAAGGATTAGGTGCTAGTTGGTCACTTTGGCATTTTGGCATTTTGGTGTTTCTCTTCAAAGTTTTTCTCTCTAATTTTCTCTCCCTAGTCGAATGTATCATGAACAATAGGTAAAACTTTGCTTTCTTTTGGCCATTTCATTTTTGACCATTTCAGTCTTATTTGTTCATTCTCTTCAAACCATTTCCTCTTTGTGCCGAAACCACATAACCTTGAAGGGCCATTATTCTTTTCTTCTCTTTCTTCTTTGCCGAATGCACATTAGTCTCAAAACCTTTTATTTATTCATCTTCCATTCTTGAAAAGAACCAAAATCTAAACACCTTATTTTCTTCTTCTTTTGTTTCTTGCAAAAACTCTCAACATCATTCCCTCTTTAATAATCACCATGGCCGAATATCATTAAGCATCATCCTCTCCAATTTTTCACTATAGCCGAACCTTTTACTTCACACATAATTCCTTCTCAACCGTTTTTCTTCTACTCACAGTTTGATCAATTAAAACTTAGTGGAAGGCCGAAACTTGGAGTGTCCGAAGTCATCGTGTTATCATTAGGATTCGGTTCAAAAACCTAAGGTAAGGATTACTTTCTAGGATTTCATTTTACTTATTATTGAAGATAGGGCGATTAACCGATTTTTATCTTAGGGACTCTATCACTCGATTCTCATCCTTTGAACGAAAGGATTTTGTGGTGTCGACTTCACTCATTAAGACCAATCATTTTAATTCTGAAGTATTAGTTTGGACTAATATTCATTTGTCAATGGAGGCAAACAAGATTGAATCAAAAGGAGTGGTGAATAGTGATCGAAAAGGAGCGGATTCGCGATCCTCTAGATTCAAACGAAGAAATTCGTTTGGTGTCCGGGATTTTCCACCGGGTTGTGGACCCTCATCCGGTGAGAATCAACTATTCGAGGTTGTTCACGATTCTGAACCATTAGCTATTCGGGATTTTCCAACGGGTTGTGAACCACAACCAGTGGAGAACCTAAGAAATAGTAGTTATTCATGATTCAGAGGGTAAAAATCCTAGACCGTTTATATTAGAATAAATTATTATAAGTGTTAATGATCTAATCAAGCATTAAAAATATTCTAGGTGTTGACGATCAAGATAGTGTAGTGCTCACCATAATCAGGTGTGTAATCTCACACCGTATTCCATGGGTTAGATAATTATATCGTGTTAATCGTTTGATTAAATCACATGTTAGTGACATCGGGAAAAATGGCATAATTATTACTAAAATGGTAAAGACTATGAAATCGATATTAAGACTGTAAAAATTACGAGATTACCCTTAATGGGCTAAATGTGATATGGGCCAAATGTGATATTTGATATATGGGCCAAATGTGATATTTGATATATGGGCCAAATGTGATATTGTAACACCCCAAACCCGGTCAATACACCACGTCCGAATCTGGCATGTTACGAGGACAATCGCGTTTGAGGGGTTAGCTTTCAGGTTAAAGATTCGATGAAAAAAAACTCTTTGTTATATTTTATACTTGTCGAAATCTTGGGCATGATTGCTTTGTCATATTTTAATGTTTTAGGGTGATACCCGATGGTAAAGTTTAAAACGTATCGCGTTGTAGTTTGAAAACCTCATCTTTCCAAGTTTTATCCAATATTAGTCCAATTCTTTGTTAAGGCATATTTAAAATCCAATACAAGCATGTAAATAACAAAAACATAAAGTTAAAAGGCCTTTTACAATCCGAATAAAAACCCAAGTGAAAATAAATAAAATATAGTACCAAGTTTTAAAACAATTGCAACCTCGATTTTTATTCATGGCATGAGCACCTCGAGTCCACCCGGCTCCATGTCCGCAATCTAAGTGTCACCTGAAACGATAAGGGAGAAGGTGAGTCGCAAGACTCAGTGCATAAATCCCCCTCCCGGTAATGTAACATGCTAGCACACATCATATCATAGCAATATAATTAATGCACCCGACCTAACCATCCATAACACCTTTTCTACCCCGTGTGGTACCAAACCACTGGTGGTGCCAAACCACTGGTGACCCAAAGTCACGATATCCATAATTGTGGTGCCAAACCACTTTGGTGACCCAAAGTCACGAATAATCCAATGATGGGGCCAACCCATCGTGTGATACCAAATCACCGGCGTCAATCCCAGTATAATCACCGTGGGGGCCAACCCACAACGTGGTGCTAAGCCACCGGGACGAGACGCTATGAGGTGCCAAACCTCTGGTGTCCCAAAGACACGAATGTGATACCAAATCACTGGTGACCGAAGTCACGAATCCAATGATGGGGCCAACCCATCGTGTGATACCAAATCACCGCGTCAATCCCGTATAATCAATGCATGGCCAACCCATCGTGGTGCTAAGCCACTTTGGGACGAGACGCTGAGGTGCCAAACCTCTGGTGACCCAAAGTCACAATAATCAATCTGTGGTACCAAACCACTGGTGGTGCCAAACCACTAGTGTCCCAAAGACACGGATATCATATTTCCCCCTCCTCTCATATCACCCATACATGTCATACTGATGCAAATCATGTAAATCATGCAAACATGCTAATATGTTTAATATCGTATCTCATATCACATACATCCGCAATCATGATATCTTATACCATTAATAGAACTCATAATGAGACGGACTTACCCGGATCCGTACACATACCCCATCGGGTACCATGTAAAACCATCATCTTTTGCTTTGGCCTTACCAAGGCAATCGATTAATTAAATATATTACTATGTAAGAAGTGTGTTAGTTTACACACCGCTAACACGCGAGCTTTAAACTCAACAAATCGATCTACAATCTTAACACACCTTGCTCCTAGAATCGGCCAAACATAGGATTAGTCACTTATACCATTCGGCCAAAACCAAATAAACCAAAGGGGTTAACATTCAACCCTTACCTTGCAAATGGGTTGGTTTCTACCAAACCCCGAACCAAACGGTGGTTCTTCCGACAATCGGCCTTCCTCTAAAACACAAATAATCAGGTCTCACAAGGCTATGACTTTAACGAAAACAAAAGAATAGACTAAAAGAACTCGTTCTTACCACCACCTACCTATTGCTTTACAGAGAAAGAAGGCCCCTCTCGATTGCTCCCAAAATCCAGAAGTCCTACAATCCAATCGGTTACAACACAAGAGATTAACACCCTTCAACCAATGCCGAAATTGGCCCTTAATCAAACCCAAATCGATTGAGAAAAAGAAAGAGAGAAAATGACCATTCGGCCAAACTCTTACCTACCACCAACCGAAAGAAAACAAGAACCCAACACGTTCACCACCCTTCTAATATTCGGCCACCAAGGAACTACTAAGAGAGAGGAGAGTTTCCGGCCAAGAGGAATGGAAGAAACAAATGGAGACAAACGGCTTGAGCTTTGAACAAAAAGACAGGAATAAGAGATGAGTAGAGAGTGGGGACTTTCGGTTTGAAAGCAAATAGATGAAGAAAGTGTTTTGGAGGATAAGATTCGGCTACCAAAGTTTAAGAAGGGAAAAAGAAAAATGTGAGAAGGAGAGATACTAAATTTGGCTTGACACAAAGTGAAGAAGCAAAGAAATGGAAGGGTGAATAGAAAAAGAAGCAAAACACAATTGTGTCTTCAAGATGACATTCGGCTATCAATGAAAGTCAAGAGCAAAGAACAAAGCAAATTCGGCAAAGGTTGTCGAGATTTCTGGTTTCAAGAAAGAAAATGAAAAAAAATGAGATAAACACTATTTAGAAAATTCGGCTAACAAAAGACCAAAGAAAGAACTTTTGCTTGACACTCCAAAGACCGAAAATGCACAAAAGCCTAAGTGAATTTCGGCTAACACCCCCCTAACTCACTCACCCAACCGGCCACTCCCCAAAACTCTCCTAAAATTCGGCCACATCTCCCCCAAACACTCCACACCACCACTTCAAATTAGTTTGAACTAGCCTCCTTCCTAAATTCACTCTCCACCCACCATTTGAGCATTTGACTTGGTCTTAGGCAGAGTTTGAACTGCCTACAACTCCTCCCATCCATGCCGTCAAAATGAGAGCAAAAATGTGGGATTTTCGCAACTTGAACACAGGACCTCCTCCCCTGCAAGTGATGCCAAACACAAGCCCCAAGTGGCGCATGCTTTGCCATCTTACTAGCTCAACTCTTGTGCTAACCTTTCACCTAAAATTATTTATAAACCCCACTCCTTGACTCCTCTCACATAAAACTTATAACCAAAATTTTTCCTACCACTCCGCTTATACTAAGCTTACAACTAAGCCCCAAAACAACACAAAAGCAACATTGCAAAACAACCACATGCAAAACAATGCAATAACAAAATAGCCCCTATCCCTGGATATTACAGTTCTACCCCCCTAAAAAAAATAATTTCGGCCTCGAAATTACCTGATCAAAAGAGTTGAGGGTACTGCTATCTCATCACATCCTCGGGTTCCCACGTAGCTTCTTCCACGCCATGGTTCCGCCATAGCACCTTTACCAGAGGCACTGACTTCCTACGCAAAACCTTTACATCCCGATCTAGGATCTGCACAGGTTCCTCCACCATGGTCAAATCTGGATTCACCTCGATCTCTTCCACTGCTACGACATGCGATGGATCTGAACGATAACGCCTAAGCATTGAAACGTGAAATACATCGTGAATCTGACTCAACTCCGCTGGCAACTCAAGCTGGTAAGCTACTGGTCCCACAATTGGCGTTCACCCAACTCCGTCCAACATGTAGGTGAGCGACACTTTCTACCATACAACGCCTCATAAGGTGCCATTTTGATGCTTGCTTGGTAACTATTATTGTAGGCGAACTCAGCTAATGGTAGAAACTCCTCCCAACTACCTCCGAAATCCCAGAACACAACCTCTTAGCATATCCTCTAAGATCTGTATAACCCTTTCCATTGCCCGTCCGATTTGCGGGTGAAAAGCCGTCTTGAAATCCAAGCGCGTACCCAAAGCTCGATGCAACGCTTTCGAACCTTGACGTAAATCGGGATCCCTATCCGAGATAATCGATCTCGCACACCGTGCAATCTCACTATCTCGACACATACGGCCTTCGCCAACCTCCTCGAAGTGAGTAATCAACCCCCTACGGAATGAAGTGAACTCGATTTAGTCGACGATCCACAATTACCCGGTCGAGTCTTTCTTGCTCGGCGTAAAAGGTAATCCAGCCGACGAAATCCATAGTTATTCTTTCCCACTTCCATTGTGGAATCTTCACCGGAAGCAACAACCCGACGGCAATCGATGCTCACCTTGACCTCTTGACATGTCGACACTTCCTACAAACCCCGTCACTTCTTTCTTGGACCCGCCACCAAAATTGCTCTCTTAGATCTCTATACATCTTGCTTCCTCCAGGATGCATAGCGTATGGGCTGCTATGTGCATCTGAAGAATCCTCCGCCTCGACTCAACGTCTTTCGGCATACAAGCTCGCCTTGAAAACACAACACTCCATCACTAGATAAATCGTAACCTCCAAACCACCATCCTGCACTGAGACCTCTGCGCACTCAAAACCTCATCTTCCAACTGTTTCTCTCTGATCTGCTCAACCCAAGTAGGCTTAACGTGCAGCTCTGCCAGAATACTTCCGTCGTCATACAATCTCAGATGGGCAAACATCGCTCTTAAGTCCGAAACAACCTTACGGCTCAACGCGTCTGCCACCACGTTAGCCTTGCCCGGATGATATTCAATCGAACAATCATAATCCTTGAGCAATTCAATCCATCTACGCCGCCTCAAATTCAAATCCTTCGAGTCAAAAGATACTTTAGACTCTTGTGATCTCGTGTGTAGACTATCGATCTCTCTCCGTATAAGTAGTGCCTCCAAATTTTCAAGGCGAAGACTACAGCGCTAACTCCAAGTCGTCGTCCGATAATTGACCTCATGTGGCCTCAATCTGCCGAGATCGTAAGCCACCACCTTACCTTCTGCATCAAAGACACAACCCAATCCGTATGTTATGCATCGCAATACACCGTGGAATTCCTTCCCACCTCAAGTTGAATTAAAACAGGAGCTTGGTCAAAATCTTCTTTAGTTTGTCGAAACTCTCCTGCTGCTTCTCGATCCCAAACAAATGGAACCTCTTTCCTTAACAACTTGGTCATTGGCACTGCGATCAATGAAAAACCTTCTACAAATCTTCTGTAGTATCTGCCAAACCCAGAAAAACTCAGAATCTCGACCACCGACTTAGGTGGCTTCCAATCCAAAAGCGCCTCAATCTTCCGAGGATCTACCCTAATCCCTCGGCCGACACTACATGACCCAAGAATGTCACCTCCCCGAGCGAACTCGCACTTACTAAATTTTGCATAAAGTCATTTCTCCTCGAGAATCTGCGATACTATTATTCGCAAGTGTGCATCATGCTCCTCCTCTGTCTTTGAGTATACTAAGATGTCGTCAATAAAAACCACTACGAACCGATCCAAATCTCTGAAACACCCTATTCATCATATCCATGAATGCCGCCGGTAGCGTTAGTCAACCCAAACGGCATTACCGTAAATTCGTAGTGCCCATACCGAGTACGAAATGCTTTGTCTTGTGGATATCCGCCTCCTTCACCTTCAATTGGTGATACCTGACATTAAATCAATTTTTGAGAATACCGCACCCTTCACCGATCAAACAAGTCATCTATCCGCTGCAACAGATACTTGTTTTTGATCGTCGACTTGTTCAATCAAGCGGTAGTCTATACACATCCGCATGGTACCATCTTTCTTCTTAACAAAGAGTATCGGCGCTCCCAAGGTGAACCACTTGGCCTAATAAAGCCTCGATCCAACAACTCCTGGATCTCGAGCCTTTAATTCCACTAACTCCTTTGGCGCCATCCTATACGGAGCAATAGACACCGGCGTAGTTCCGTTAATGATCTATCCCGAACTCTACCTCACGATCCGTGGCAAACCCTAAGCTCCTCGAGAAACACATCCGCAAATTCCCCAACCGTCCGAACTTTCTCTCTGTGAGACTCTTTAACCTCCAAGGCATACACATGAACCACATACGCCTCACAACCCTTTACGACCATTTTCTCGGCCTTGAGCGGATACCACATTAGATAAGTAATCTCTCCTATTACCTATCATAACCACTCCATCACCCTCCGACGCTTTAAGAACCATGCGCTTAGCCGCGCAATCCAACCTCGCCTGGTACTTAACCAACCAGTCCATCCCAAGAATTAGATCGAACTCCCCAAACGACAGTTCCATTAGATCGACCAAAAACACTACCCCTTGGAGTTCTAGGGTACATCCTTAAACGACTTATCTACAACTACTGAGTGACCTAGAGGGCTAATTACAATCATCCGCCTAGGAGTAGTTTCTGAGTCTAAGTCCATGGTCTCTACTATACTACTAGCCACGTAAGAATACGTCGAACCCACATCAATAAAAGCGGTAAATGGAGAACCAAAGATCAAGAACGTACCGGTTATGACGTCCGGTGCATCGCCCTCCTCTTGGCGCCTCATTGCATACACTAACCCAGGCCGTCGGCCTCGGTATTACTGCACCTCCGCCGGTGCTCCACGGCCCCGACTGTAACCATTACCTCCTCTCGCCATTACCACGACCCTCTGCGGTAGCGTCCATTATTCTGAATCCGAGTCGACCACGACTCTCTGATGAACCCTAGCCAACTTACGCGGGCAGTCCCTCACACGATGATCCAATGAGCCACACTCGAAACACCCTTTTCCACCGGTCCAACATCCTCCCCAATGATATTTCCCACAACGGTTACACTGCGGCGGTCCCTGACTAGCAGTAACAAACCTACCAGACTGATTCGGCCCACTCTGCCTAGCCCTTTTCTGAGGATTACCTGATGACCCAGAAGATCCAAAACTCCTCTTATGTCTGTTCCTATCCATGCCCTGCCTTACCGACTCCTTCACTCCCTCAGCTACCTTAGCCTTCTCAACCAGGACAACAAACTCACGCTCCTGCTGTGGAGCAATCAGCAACCTCAACTCGTCTCTCAGACCATCCTCAAAATGAACACACCTCTCGTGTTCAGTAGCCACAATGCCCCTAGCATACCAACTCAGCCTCAAGAACTCAGCCTCGTACTCTGACATAGACTTACTCCCCTGAACTAACCTCAGAAATGCTTTTCGCTGTGCGTCAATGTAGCTAGCTCCAATGTACTTTTTCTGATAAGCAGCCCTAAAATAATCCCAAGTGAGATCCTCCGCTGCAGCCCGTCTCGAACCATGAGCCACCACTGGTATGACTCATCCCGAAGAAGCGATACTATGCCCTTGACTTCTCCTCGCGATCGGGTTTAAATCATCCATGACCGCTCTGTCGCCTCCACCGATACTCGATCGTCTGCCGAGCAACACCGAAACACCTCGAAATACCTCGGCCCGTTCGCCGAGTCGCTCGCATAGATTTCCGACTCGCGCCTCCACCTACTCGGCTACCCTTTCCAAAACCCGCGGCGACGCTGCGACAACGCATCATCCCCGGTTTGATCTTGAAACTCACCACCTCCGGTTGGTGGCGGTGCACCGTATCTCATTCTCGACCCGACCGGATCCTACGGGTTCAAATCGTCATCCTACCACGACCTGCGTCCACGACCGCGTCCACCTCGAGCACTCATGACTAAAATCTCTACGATCGATTTAGGAGTTTTATGCATCGATAATTATTCCATTGTTTTAATAGCAAAGTCTTATAAATATTAAAGAAGCTTTGTTTCCATGAGTTCACGAGAATCCTATCGGTTTCTGGCTTCTCTGATAATCCACTATTGCTAATCATACAATCCCATCAATATCAAAATCACAAGCAATAGTGAGGGTACTTACTGCGAATGAAGTGCGTGGAGACTCGGTGCCATGCCTTTTTCAACCACATATTAAAAACAAAACTCTTAAAACAACTTTTCAAAACATTTTGGGCCTCGGGCCCACAGCCGAGCCTTTAAACTTGGCTCTGATACCACAATTGTAACACCCCAAACCCGGTCAATACACCACGTCTGAATCTGGCATGTTACGAGGACAATCACGTTTGAGGGGTTAGCTTTCAGGTTAAAGATTCGATGAAAAAAAACTCTTTGTTATATTTTATACTTGTCGAAATCTTGGGCATGATTGTTTTGTCATATTTTAATGTTTTAGGGTGATACCCGATGGTAAAGTTTAAAACGTATCGCGTTGTAGTTTGAAAACCTCATCTTTCCAAGTTTTATCCAATATTAGTCCAATTCTTTGTTAAGGCATATTTAAAATCCAATACAAGCATGTAAATAACAAAAACATAAAGTTAAAAGGCCTTTTACAATCCAGAATAAAAACCCAAGTGAAAATAAATAAAATATAGTACCAAGTTTTAAAACAGTGCAACCTCGATTTTTATTCATGGCATGAGCACCTCGAGTCCACCCGGCTCCATGTCCGCAATCTAAGTGTCACCTGAAACGATAAGGGAGAAGGTGAGTCGCAAGACTCAGTGCATAAATCCCCCTCCCGATAATGTAACATGCTAGCACACATCATATCATAGTAATATAATTAATGCACCCGACCTAACCATCCATAACACCTTTTCTACCCCGTGTGGTACCAAACCACTGGTGGTGCCAAACCACTGGTGACCCAAAGTCACGATATCCATAATTGTGGTGCCAAACCACTTTGGTGACCCAAAGTCACGAATAATCCAATGATGGGGCCAACCCATCGCGTGTGATACCAAATCACCGGCGTCAATCCAGTATAATCACCGTGGGGCCAACCCATTGTGGTGCTAAGCCACCGGGGCGAGGCGCTATGAGGTGCCAAACCTCCGGTGTCCCAAAGACACGAATGTGATACCAAATCACTGGTGACCGAAGTCACGAATCCAATGATGGGGCCAACCCATCGTGTGATACCAAATCACTGGCGTCAATCCCGTATAATCAACTGCGGGGCCAACCCATCGTGGTGCTAAGCCACCGGGGCGAAGGCATTTGAGGTGCCAAACCTCTGGTGACCCAAAGTCACAATAATCAATGCAGGTACCAAACCACCGGTGGTGCCAAACCACTAGTGTCCCAAAGACACGGATATCATATTTCCCCCTCCTCTCATATCACCCATACATGTCATACTGATGCAAATCATGTAAATCATGCAAACATGCTAATATGTTTAATATCGTATCTCATATCACATACATCCGCAATCATGATATCTTATACCATTAATAGAACTCATAATGAGACGGACTTACCGGATCCGTACACACATACCCCATCGGGTACCATGTAAAACCATCATACTTTTTTTGGCCTTACCAAGGCAATCAGTTAATTAAATATATTACTATGTAAGAAGTGTGTTAGTTTACACACTGCTAACACGCGAGCTTTAAACTCAACAAATCGATCTACAATCTTAACACACCTTGCTCCTAGAATCGGCCAAACATAGGATTAGTCACTTATACCATTGGCCAAAACCAAATAAACCAAAGGGTTAACATTCAACCCTTACCTTGCAAATGGGTTGGTTTCTTACCAAACCCCAACCAAACGGTGGTTCTTCGACAATCGGCCTTCCTCTAAAACACAAATAATCGGTCTCACAAGGCTATGACTTTAACGAAAACAAAAGAATAGACTAAAAGAACTCGTTCTTACCACCACCTACCTATTGCTTTACAGAGAAAGAAGGCCCTCTCGATTGCTCCCAAAATCCGAAGTCCTACAATCCAATCGGTTACAACACAAGAGATTAACACCCTTCAACCAATGCCGAAATTGGCCCTTAATCAAACCCAAATCGATTGAGAAAAAGAAAGAGAGAAAATGACCATTCGGCCAAACTCTTACCTACCACCAACCGAAAGAAAACAAGAACCCAACACGTTCACCACCCTTCTAATATTCGCCACCAAGGAACTACTAAGAGAGAGGAGAGTTTCCGGCCAAGAGGAATGGAAGAAACAAATGGAGACAAACGGCTTGAGCTTTGAACAAAAAGACAGGAATAAGAGATGAGTAGAGAGTGGGGACTTTCGGTTTGAAAGCAAATAGATGAAGAAAGTGTTTTGGAGGATAAGATTCGGCTACCAAAGTTTAAGAAGGGAAAAAGAAAAATGTGAGAAGGAGAGATACTAAATTTGGCTTGACACAAAGTGAAGAAGCAAAGAAATGGAAGGGTGAATAGAAAAAGAAGCAAAACACAATTGTGTCTTCAAGATGACATTCGGCTATCAATGAAAGTCAAGAGCAAAGAACAAAGCAAATTCGGCAAAGGTTGTCAGTACTTTCGGTTTCAAGAAAGAAAATGAAAAAAAATGAGATAAACACTATTTAGAAAATTCGGCTAACAAAAGACCAAAGAAAGAACTTTTGCTTGACACTCCAAAGACCGAAAATGCACAAAAGCCTAAGTGAATTTCATTCTAACACCCCTAACTCACTCACCCAACCGGCCACTCCCCAAAACTCTCCTAAAATTCGGCCACATCTCCCCCAAACACTCCACACCACCACTTCAAATTAGTTTGAACTAGCCTCCTTCCTAAATTCACTCTCCACCCACCATTTGAGCATTTGACTTGGTCTTAGGCAGAGTTTGAACTGCCTACAACTCCTCCCCTCCATGCCGTCAAAATGAGAGCAAAAATGTGGGATTTTCGCAACTTGAACACAGGACCTCCTCCCCTGCAAGTGACGCCAAACACAAGCCCTAAGTGGCGCATGCTTTGCCATCTTACTAGCTCAACTCTTGTGCTAACCTTTCACCTAAAATTATTTATAAACCCCACTCCTTGGCTCCTCTCACATAAAACTTAAAACCAAAATTTTTCCTACCACTCAAACATACTAAGCTTACAACTAAGCCCCAAAACAACACAAAAGCAACATTGCAAAACAACCACATGCAAAACAATGCAATAACAAAATAGCCCCTATCCCTGGATATTACAGATATTCGATATATGGGCCAAATGTGATAATTGATATATGGGCCAAATGTGATATTTGGTATATGGGCCAAAAAGAGTGATATGGGCCAGATTGTGGAAATTTTTATAATGGGCCATATTGTTCGTAATAATTATATGAATGGATTGTTGTAAATGAATATGCATATTATATGCATGATTTGCATGGGTTGGGATATTGACGAAGAGAAGTTCTTGTAGCTTTGGTACAAAATTCTGGTGGCTCTGCCACAAATCTAAAAAATGGAAAATGCCATGAAAACTCTGTAAATCTGGTGGCTTGTCCACAAATTGATAAATGGCTTAATGCCTATTTTGGTGTGTTGGCGGGGTGGGTGACTAAAGCTCCCCACAGGTGTGCTGGTTGGTACGGGTGGTGTGTAGCGGATGGAAATTAGGTTTGGTTTGGGAATTGCATATTACATTCATTTTAATACATGTTATTATGTTATATTTGTATTGGGCTTTGGCCCAATAAATGCTAAATTGGATTTTGGCCCGTGGACGATGGTAAGTGGTTTACACACTGAGTTCTAAGTAACTCACCCCCGTTTTCCTTACCCTTCTCAGGTAATGATCAATGATGGAGGCTTGGGCCGGGGACGACTCAGTGGAGGCCATACTACAAATAATGGGTTATTTACATTACGGATTTCTTTTTAAGTACTTTTTTATTAATTTTTGCTATTTAAGCTAAGTTGTAATAAGGCCTCTGGTAATATTTTTATGGATGTTTTACTTGTGGATGGATTTTATAATACGCTTAAAATACTTAAGTGGGATTTCTTTTCTAAAAATAAAAATAAATGTACGAATAGGATTTTATTCTTATATATTTTTAACTAGAAAATTTTTCTGTAACAATATTTTAAATCTTTGTTTTCAAATTACTTTCGAACTCTTTAAATTTTCTCAAAATAGTAAATCCAATTTTCCTAAGTTTCAATTTATACGACTCAAATTATTAGATTTAGTAATCAACCTTAGTTTTTAATAACTCCATGTCAAAATGTTTTTTTTTAAATCCGATTTCTTTAAAAGACTAGATGTATATTCATTTTGTGTGGCATGTCAAATCTGGTCTTAACACATAGACCGGGTTTGGGGTGTTACAATTAAGGTATTAATGTTAAATAAATTAAAACAAGACAAAATGTTCATTTTTCTTATGCATTTTCACCACTGAATATTGAAGAAAGGAATAGCCCTTGAAGCATTTTAGGTTTCGACACACTCATAGCTCAATTAAGGTATGTTTTGAGCTCAGTTTTTAGTGATTTCTACGTTTTTGTGATCGTTGCTTTGTGTTCTAGCTAGCCCATGCTTTAATTTTAGAATTTGATGGTGATTTTGAGATATGCCATCGATGAATGTTGGAGCTTTGTGATATTTGATGATGAAATATGAAAGATATATGAAAGATTAACATATTTTGCCTTTGAATTTTTGGTGAAATTGAGTAATTTGGGCTAAATTGTGAAAATAAGAAATTGGAGGACTAAAATGTGAAATAAATGAAATGTGTGGGCTTGTATGGATATAAGAAGAATTCGGCTAGGCATGGGAGAAATGAAATTATGTGTATTTGATGATTTTAGGAAATAGGGACTAAAGTGTCGAAATGTGAAAATGTGAGGGCTATTTTGTAATATGCCCTAAATATGTGTGTTTGGACTAAATTGAATGATTTGGTGATTGAATGAGCTAAATTTGAATATGTATAGATCATGAAAAGAGAGATTTGGATCGAGATCGAGGCAAAGAAAAAGTATGTAATATCCCGGGTTAGGGGCTATTTTTGTTATGGCATAATTTGCATGCTAGGAGCTTGCTATGTTGCTGTTTTGGTGTCTTAGGGGCTTAATTGTAGGCTAGGACTATGCCTGAGCAGGTAGGAAAATTTTAGTTTTTAAGCCTTAGGTGAGAGGAGCTGAGGGAGCTGGGGTTTTATATTTTATTTGGTGTTTTAGAGTACAAAGAGAGAGCTGGTGGAGTGGCAAAGCATGCGCCACTTGGAGCTGGTGTTGGCGTCAATTGCAGGAGGCAGAGGTCCTGAGTTCAAGCTACGAAATTCCCCATTTTGGCTTCCATTTTGGCGGCTCAAGGAGGAGGAGTTGTTGGTAGTTCAAACTCTACCATGGACCAAGTCAAAGTATTCAAAAGAAAGGTGGAGAGTGAATTTAGGAGGAAGACTAGTTCAAACTAGTTTGAATGGATGGCTTGGAGTGTATGTTGGTATGGTGGCCGAATTTTAGGAGAGTTTGGGGGAATGGACGGCTTGGTTTGTAGGGAGTGGGAATGCCGAAATTCTTGTGGCATTTTTGTGCTTTTCGGCCAAAAGTTTATGGGTAAGCCAATTCTCCTTTTGTCAAAACTATCCGAAATTTCATAGGTATTTCTCCATCTTTTCTCTTGGAAACCGAAAGTCCAAATGAACCCTTGCCGAATTTG
Organism: Gossypium sturtianum; assembly: GCA_025698515.1. NCBI lineage: Eukaryota > Viridiplantae > Streptophyta > Magnoliopsida > Malvales > Malvaceae > Gossypium > Gossypium sturtianum. Next base: position 79,633,243 of record CM046943.1, on the reverse strand, counting down.
CTTGCTTTCTCTCAATCTTCTTGGTAGCCGAATATTCTTTCCTCCCTACCTTTCTTCTTCATTTGTGTAAACCAAAAATAGTTCTCTCTTCCTCTCATACTCTCTTTTCTTGTTTTTGAAATCTCCTTAGCCAAAACACTATTCTCCAAAACACCTTCCTCCATTGTTCCTTCTCTTGTCAAACCAGAAAGTATCTTTCTTTCTCTTTGTTTCATTTTGTTAATTGGCCGAATCTCTCTTCTCTCTAGTAGTGTTCACTTGGCCGAATCTTCTTTTCCTCCCTAGTTCTGTTCTTGGCCGATTGTTAGGTGGAGTGTGGGCTTTTGCTTTTGGCGGTTGGTTCAAGCTTTGGAGAAGGTATTTAGGTAAGGCCGAATGCTTATGGTCTTTCTTCGCTCTCTGTCGTCATCTTCAAAGGGGTAAGTGTTGGTTTTGGTGTTTGTTTGATGGCATATTGATCGTTGGTTGGAATCGTTTTGTCATAGGGTATCCTGGATTTCAAGCGTGCAAGCAAAGTAATTATCTTTGGGTAAGCAATTGGTAGGTGGTGGTAAGAGGTTGGATGTTGGCTTATTCTTTTAGTTTCGGCTTGTGAGGCTAATTGTTTATGTTTTAGGGGTGGCCGTTTGTCAAGTGGAACCATTGGTTGGTTCGGATTTGGTAAGAAACCAAATCAATCGTGAGGTAAGGTTAATCGATAACCCTTTGGTTTAAAATGGTTATAGCCGAATGGTATGAGTGCTAATGCATGGTTGGCCGATTGTTTTAGGAGCAAGAGGATCAAGGGTCTTAGTTGGTTCTTCTGTTAAGGCTTGCGGTGTGTACATTTGCACACTACTTCGTTATTATTTATATATATTGTGTGTTGTTTGATTCCATGAAAAGGTGGATTAAGTGCCATTAAGGTATGAGGCAAAAGGGTCGGTAAGTCCTCGTTGTGATGCTTTTAGTAAGCATCTTTGTATTTGCTATGAGTTGTCATGTTGATGCTTTTGGTAAGCATAGTATATCCAATATGTGTGCTATGATACTTTGGATTGTGATAAACAATATGTATGTTGCTTGACAAGCATGATGTATATTTCTCATTAAATGCATATTAGTGGTTGATATGGGTTGTATGCAGTGGAGGGGCGTGATTTTTGTCTTGTGAGCACCGATGTTTTGGTAACACAACTTTGTGACTTTGGGTCACGGAGGTTTGGCACCTCCAGAGGTTTGGCACCTCAACGCCTCGTCCCCGTGGTTTCGCACCATTGTGGGTTGGCCCCACAAGGCGGTATTGAGGATTGACGCCCGGTGATTTGGTATCACACGATGGGTTGGCCCCATCATCCGATTTGTGACTTCGGTCACGGTGGTTTGGTACCACATTTGTGTCTTTGGGACACGGAGGTTTGGCACCTCATTGCGACTCGTCCACGTGGTTAACACCACCGTGGGTTGGCCCCACTTTGAGATATGGGATCGTCTGCGCTAGTGATTTGGTATCACCACGATGGGTTGGCCCAATCATCGGATTTGTGGCTCGCGGTCACGGTGATTTGGTATCACACTTGTGTCTTTGGGACACCGGAGGTTTGGCACCTTATTGCGACTCGTCCCCTCGTGGTTAACACCACCGTGGGTTGGCCCCACTTTGAGATATGGGATCGTCTGCTGGTGATTTGGTATCACGCGATGGGTTGGCCCCATCATTGGATTATTCGTGACTTTGGGTCACCAAATGGTTTGGCACCACACTTATGGATATCGTGACTTTGGGTCACGGTGGTTTGGCACCACCAAAGTGGTTTGGTACCACACGGGGTAGAAAGGTGATATGGATGGTTAGGATCGGGGTGCATTGATTATGTTGCTATGATATGATGTGTGTTAGCATGTTGTATTATCGGGAGTGGGATTTATGCACTGAGTCTTGCGACTCACCCTCTCCTTTGACGTTTCAGGTGACACTTAGATACGGACATGGAGCCGGGATGGACTCGAGGTGCTCATGCCATGCTTTAATAAAAATTTGCTCAGACTTTATAAAATTCGGTACTTTAGCTTATTTATTACTATTCGGTTTTGTTTTGGGTTGTAAATGGCCTTTAAATTAGGTTTTACTATGTTTATGCTTAAAGTAGCTTTCTAATATGCCTTAACAAAATAATTGAGTTAAAATTTGCTAAAAACTTGGAAGGACAACGGTTTCAAAACTATAACGCAATGTGTTTTAAACTATACCATCGGGTATCACACTATGATTTGGTATCAAGGAAACTCAAATGATTTTCAAACCTAAACTCGATTTCCTACTAAGTCTAAATGTTTGAGTAACATCAAGAAGCAACTTGAATTTCTAAATGAAATAAACTTGTTTAACTTCTTAATTGATTAAGTTTCCGAAATCTCTGAGTTTTCAAAATGATGCATTTAGTTTTCAACAATCATGCCCAAGATTTCTACACGTTCAAAACTTTTCACAAAATTTTCATCAAGTTTTTAAACGAAAACCCAACTTCTCAAATACGTTTTCCTCGTAACGTGCAGTTCGGTCGTGGTGTCTTGACCGGGTTTGGGGTGTTACAATTGTGGTATCGAGCCAAGTTCAAAGGCTGGCACTGTGGGCTGAGGCCCAAAATGCTTTCAAAAGTCTGCTTTTAAGTGTTTTGTTTGAAATAAATGGTTTGAAGGGCATGACACCGAGTCTCCGGCACCAGTCCGCCTAGGTAAGTACCCCTTACTATTGCTTGTGATTTATTGATGTGATTAGATGATTGCAATAGTGGATTACTTTAGAAACCAAAATCGATAGGATTCTGTGAACTCGCGAAAACAAAGCTTCTTTACTATTCATAAGACTTTGCTTTAAAACAGTGGAATAAATCTTGATGCATAAGACTTCTAAATCGAGATCGTAGAGAATTTAGTCATGAGCGCTAGAGGTGGACGTGGTCGTGGGCGAGGTCGTGGTAGGATGACGGTTTACGAACCCGTAGGATCCAGTCGAAGTCGAAAAATGAGATACGGTATCGCCACCAGGTGGAGGTGGTGAGTTTCAAGATCGACCGGGGATGACGCAGCGATGTCACGAGCAATCTTTGAGTGTTGGAAAGGGTAGCCGGTGTAGGTGGTGGTGCGGGAGTTAGGAAATCTGCTCTGGCGACTCCGCAAACGGGTGAATTCTTTCGAGGTGTTTACGGTGTTGCTCCAAAGATCGCTTGAGTATTGGTGGAGGCAACGGAGCGGATCATGGATGATCCGGACTTGACTCGCGAGGAGAAGTCAAGGGCATAGTATCACTTCTTCGGGATGAGTCATACCAGTGGTGGCTCACGGTTCGGGACGAGTGTGGCGATGAGAGGATCCGACGTGGGATTATTTCAGTGCATTTGAGAAAAAGTACATTGGAGCTAGCTACATCGGCGCCAAGCAAAAGCATTTTGAGGCTAGTCCAGGAGTAAGTCTATTTCCGAGTGCGAGGTGAGTTCTTGAAGCCGAGCCGGTATGCTAGGGGTATTGTGGCTACCGAACACGAGAGGTGTGTTCGTTTCGAGGATGGTCCGAGAGACGAGTTGAGATCTAGCGATTGCTCCTCGGCGGGAGCGTGAGTTTGCTTGTCTTGGTTGAAAAGGCTAAGGTAGCCGAGGGTGTTAAGGAGTCCGTAAGGCGGGGCATGGACAGAACAGGCATAAGAGGAGCTTTGGGTCTTACGGGTCGTCGGGTAACCCTCGAGAAAAGGGCTAGACAGAGTGGGCCGAGTCGATCTGGTAGGGTTGTTCTTTGCTAGTCGGGGACCGCGGCGGTGTAACCATTGTGGGAGATATCATTGGGAGGCTTTCTTTGGGCCGGTGGAAAAGGTTGTTTTGAGTGTGGTTCTCGGATCATCGCGTGAGGGACCGTCCGCGTAAGTTGGCGAGATTCGATCCGAGAGTCGTGGCCGTACTCGATTCGGGAATAATGTACCGCCACCGCAGAGGGGCCGTGGTAATGGCGGCAGGTAGTAATGGATCCGTCGGGGCCGTGGAGCACCGGCGGGTGCGGTAGTTCGACGCCGAGGCGGCTGGGTTAGTGTATGCGGCAAGCGCCGAGAGGAGGCGGCGCGACCGGACGTCATAACCGTGCGTTCTTGATCTTTGGTTCTCCTTTACTACTTTGATTGATGTGGGTTCGACGCATTCTTACATGGCCGATGAGTATAGTAGAGACCATGGACTTAGACTCGAGATATCTTCTAGGCGGATGACCGTAATTAGCCCTTTAGGTCACTCTGTGGTAGTAGATAAGTCGTTTAGAGATGTACCCCTAGAACTCCAAGGGTAGTGTTTGTCTTGATCCGATGGAACCGCCATTTGGGGAGTTCGATTTGATTCTTGGGATGGACTGGTTGGTTAAGTACCGTGCGAAGTTGGATTGCGCGGCTAAGCGCATGGTTCTAAAGACGATCGAGGGTGATGAAGTGGCTATGATAGGTAATAGGAGAGATTACTTATCTAATGTGGTATCTCGCTCTAAAGGCGAGAGAAGATGGTGAGAAAGGGTCGTGAAGCGTATGTGGTTCATGTGTATGCCTTGGAGGCTAAAGGGTCTGCTTTGTAGAAAAAAGTCCGAACAGCTTAAGGAATTTGCTTGATGTGTTTCGGAAGAACTTCCGGGTTTACCGCCGGATCGTGAGGTAGAGTTTGGGATAGATCTCATTGCCGGAGGCTGCGCCGGTGTCTATTGCTCCGTATAGGATGGCGCCAAAGGAATTGGTGGAGCTTAAGGCTCGAGATCCAAGAGTTGTTGGACCGAGGTTTTATCGGGCCAAGTGTTTCACCGTAAGGTGCGCCGTACTCTTTGTTAAGAAGAAAGATGGTACAATGCGGATGTGCATAGATTACCGCCACCGAATAAGCGACGATCAAAAACAAGTATCCGCTGCCACGGATAGATGACTTGTTTGATCACCGGGAAGTGCAATGGTATTTTCTAAGATTGACTCGAGGTCAGGTATCACCAGTTAAAGGTGAAAGAAGCGAGATATTCACAAGACAGCGTTTTGGACTCGGTATGGGCACTACGAATTTACGTAATGCCGTTCGGGTTGACTAACGCTGGCGGCAAAAAGATTCATGGATATGATGAATAGGGTGTTTCAAAGCAATATCTGGACCAGTTCGTGGTAGTTTTTATTGACGACATCCCGGTGTATTCAAGAACGTAAAGAAGAGCATGATGCACATTTGCGTGTGGTATGATTTTTGAGGAGAAGCGACTTTACGCTAAGTTCGATAAGTGCGAGTTACGCTTAGAAAGTGACTTTCTTGGGACATGTAGTGTCACCGAGGGGATTAGAGTGGATCCTCGAAAAATTGAGGCGCTTTTGGATTGGAAACCGCCTAAGTCGATGGGTTGAGATTCGAGTTTTACTGGTTTGGCGGATACTACCGAAGGTTTGTAGAGGGTTTCTCGTTGATTGCGGCACCAATGACCAAGTTGTTAAGGAAAGAGGTTCCGTTTGTTTGGGTAGAAACAAAGAGAGAGTTTCGACAAGCTTAAGAAGATTCTAACAGAAGCTCGGCTTTGATTCAACTTGAGGCCGGTAAGGAATTCACGGTCTCATCGCGATGCATCACATACGGGGTTGGGTTGTGTGCTTTGATGCGGAAGGTAAGGTTGTGGCTTACGATCTCGGCACCGAGGCCACATGAGGTCAACTATCCGACGCACGATCCGGAGTTAGCGGTGTAGTCTTTGCGTTGAAGATTTGGAGGCACTACTTGTGCGGAGAGAGATCAATAGTCTACACCGATCATAAGAGTCCAAGTACCTCTTGACTCGTAAGATTTGAATTTGAGGCGGCGTAGATGGGTTGAGTTGCTTAAAGATTACGACTCGTTCGATTGAGTATCATCCGGGCAAGGCTAACGTGGTGGCAGACGCGTTGAGCCGTAAGGTTGTTTCGGACTTAAGAGCGATGTTTGCTCATTTGAGTTTGTATGACGACGGGAGTATTCTGGCAGAGTTGCAGATTAAGCCTACTTGGGTTGAGCGGATCGAGAGAAAGCAGATAGAGGATGAGGTTCTAAGTGCGCGGAGGTTGCAAGTCTGAGTGGTGGTTTGGAAGGTTACAACTTGTCTAGTGATGGGGTGCTGTGTTTTCAAGGTAAAGCTTGTATGCCCAAGGATGTTGAGCTGAGGCAGAGGATTCTTCAGGACGCACATAGTAGCCCTTATGCTATGCATCCTGGAGGTAGTAAGATGTATAGGGATCTCGAGAGAGCGCTTTTGGTGGCACAGTGCGAAGAAAGAAGTGACAGAGTGTGTTGGGAAGTGTCCGACATGTCGTGAGTCAAGGCCGAACATCGATTGCCGTCGGGGTTGCTTCACTGTGAAGATTCCTCGATGGAAGTGGGAAAGGATAACCATGGATTTCGTCGGTGGGTTACCACTTCGCCAAGCAAGAAGGATTCGATTTGGGTAATTGTGGATCGATCGACTAAATCAGCTCATTTCATTCCGTGAGAGTTGACTACTCACTTGAGAGGTTGGCGAAGCCGTATGTTTTGGAGATAGTGAGGTTGCACGGTGTGCCGTGATCGATCATCTCGGATAGGGATCCCGATTTACGTCAAGGTTCGAAAGCGTTGCATCAGGGCTGGCACGCAGCGGTTGGATTTCAACAAGGCTTTTCACCCGCAATCGACGGACAATCGGAAAGGGTTATTCGGATCTTGGAGGATATCTTTGAGGGGTTGTGTTCGGATTTTAGAGGTAGTTGGGAGGAGTTTCTACCCTTAGTGAGTTTGCCTACAACAACGATTACCAAGCGAGCATTTAGATGGCACCATATGAGGCGTTGTATGGTAGGAAGTGTCGATCACCTACGTGTTGGACGGAGTTAGGTGAACGCCATTGTTAGGACCCGAGTTGGTTCTTTGAGACCGAAAACAAGGTTAAGTTGATTCGAGCTCGGTTGAAGGAAGCTTCGGATCGGCGAGAGTCTTATGCCGATCTTAAGCGGAGAGACATAGAGTTTTCTGTAGGGGATCAAGTTTTTCTGAAGGTCTCGCCATGGAAGAAGGTTTTGAGGTTCGGAAAGAAAGGCAAGCTAAGTCCGAGGTTTATTGGGCCGTATAAGGTATTGAAACGAGTGGGACCAGTGGCGTATCAGCTTGAGTTGCCAGCAGAGCTAAGTTAGATCCACGACGTATTTCACGTTTCGATGCTTCGACGTTATCGTTCGGATCCGTCGCATGTGGTAGTAGTGGAAGAGATCGAGGTAAATCCAGACTTGACTTTGGAAGAAGAACCTGTGCAGATTCTAGATCGGGATGTGAAGGTTCTGCGTAAGAAGTCTGTGCCTTTGGTTAAGGTACTGTGGCGGAATCATGGCGTAGAAGAAGCTACGTGGGAACCCGAGGATATGATGAGACAAAATACCTCAACTTTTTCTACGACCGGGTAATTTCGAGGTCGAAATTATTTTAAGGGGGTAGAAACCGTAATATCCCGGTTAGGGGCTATTTTTGTTATGGCATAATTTGCATGCTAGGAGCTTGCTATGTTGCTATTTTGGTGTCTTAGGGGCTTAATTGTAGGCTAGGACTATGCATGAGCAGGTAGGAAAATTTTAGTTTTTAAGCCTTAGGTGAGAGGAGTTGAGGAGTGGGGTTTTATATTTTATTTGGTGTTTTAGAGTACAAAAGAGAGGCTGGTGGAGTGGCAAAGCATGCGCCACTTGGAGCTGGTGTTGGCGTCAGTTGCGGAGGCGAGAGGTCCCGAGTTCAAGCTGCGAAATTCCCATTTGGCTTCCATTTTGGCGGCTCAAGGAGGAGGAGTTGTTGGTAGTTCAAACTCTACCATGGACCAAGTCAAAGTATTCAAAAGAAAGGTGGAGAGTGAATTTAGGAGGAAGACTAGTTCAAACTAGTTTGAATGGATGGCTTGGAGTGTATGTTGGTATGGTGGCGAATTTTAGGAGAGTTTGGGGGAATGGGCGGCTTGGTTTGTAGGGGAGTGGGAATGCCGAAATTCTTGTGGCATTTTTGTGCTTTTCGGCCAAAAGTTTATGGGTAAGCCAATTCTCCTTTTTGTCAAAACTATCCGAAATTTCATAGGTATTTCTCCATCTTTTCTCTTGAAACCGAAAGTCCAAATGAACCCTTGCCGAATTTGCTTGCTTTCTCTCAATCTTCTTGGTAGCCGAATATTCTTTCCTCCCTACCTTTCTTCTTCATTTGTGTAAACCGAAAATAGTTCTCTCTTCCTCTCATACTCTCTTTTCTTGTTTTTGAAATCTCCTTAGCCAAAACACTATTCTCCAAAACACCTTCCTCCATTGTTCCTTCTCTTGTCAAACCGAAAGTATCTTTCTTTCTCTTTGTTTCATTTTGTTAATTGGCCGAATCTCTCTTCTCTCCTAGTAGTGTTCACTTGGCCGAATCTTCTTTTCCCTCCTAGTTCTGTTCTTGGCCAATTGTTAGGTGGAGTGTGGGTCGCTTTTGGCGGTTGGTTCAAGCTTTGGAGAAGGTATTTAGGTAAGGCCAAATGCTTATGGTCTTTCTTACATTCTCTGTCGTCATCTTCAAAGGGGTAAGTGTTGGTTTTGGTGTTTGTTTGATGGCATATTGATCGTTGGTTGGAATCGTTTTGTCATAGGGTATCCTGGATTTCAAGCAGCAAGCAAAGCAATTATCTTTGGGTAAGCAATTGGTAGGTGGTGGTAAGAGGTTGGATGTTGGCTTATTCTTTTAGTTTCGGCTTGTGAGGCTAATTGTTTATGTTTTAGGGGTGGCCGTTTGTCAAGTGGAACCATTGGTTGGTTCGGGATTTGGTAAGAAACCAAATCAATCGTGAGGTAAGGGTTAATCGATAACCCCTTTGGTTTAAAATGGTTATAGCCGAATGGTATGAGTGCTAATGCATGGTTGGCCGATTGTTTTAGGAGCAAGAGGATCAAGGGTCTTAGTTGGTTCTTCGGTTAAGGCTTGCGGTGTGTGTACATTTTGCACACTACTTCGTTATTATTTATATATATTGTGTGTTGTTTGATTCCATGAAAAGGTGGATTAAGTGCCATTAAGGTATGAGGCAAAAGGGTCGTAAGTCCTCATTGTGATGCTTTTGGTAAGCATGTCAGATCTGCTATGAGTTGTCATGTTGATGCTTTTGGTAAGCATAGTATATCCAATATGTGTGCTATGATCTTTGGATTGTGATAAACAATATGTATGTTGCTTGACAAGCATGATGTATATTTCATTAAATGCATATTAGTGGTTGATATGGGTTGTACGAGTGGAGGGGATGATATTTTGTGTCGACGAGCACCAAGTGTTTTGGTAACACAACTTTGTGACTTTGGGTCACGGAGGTTTGGCACCTCCAGAGGTTTGGCACCTCGGCGTCTCGTCCCCGTGGTTTCGCACCACGGTGGGTTGGCCCCACAAGGCGGTATTGAGGATTGACGCCAGGTGATTTGGTATCACCACGATGGGTTGGCCACATCATCCGATTTGTGACTTCTGTCACGGTGGTTTGGTACCACATTTGTGTCTTTGGGACACCGGAGGTTTGGCACCTCATTGCGACTCGTCCCCATGGTTAACACCACCGTGGGTTGGCCCCACTTTGAGATATGGGATCGCCTCGCTAGTGATTTGGTATCACACGATGGGTTGGCCCCATCATCGGATTTGTGATCGCGGTCACCGGTGATTTGGTATCACACTTGTGTCTTTGGGACACCGGAGGTTTGGCACCTCATTGCGACTCGTCCCCGTGGTTAACACCACCGTGGGTTGGCCCCACTTTGAGATATGGGATCGTCGCTAGTGATTTGGTATCACGTGATGGGTTGGCCCCATCATTGGATTATTCGTGACTTTGGGTCACCAAAGGTTTGGCACCACACTTATGGATATCGTGACTTTGGGTCACCAGGTGGTTTGGCACCACCGGTGGTTTGGTACCACACGGGGTAGAAAGGTGATATGGATGGTTAGGATCGGGGTGCATTGATTATGTTGCTATGATATGATGTGTGTTAGCATGTTGTATTATCGGGAGTGGGATTTATGCACCGAGTCTTGCGCGACTCACCCTCTCCTTTGACGTTTGGTGACACTTAGACGCGGACATGGAGCCGGGATGGACTCGAGGTGCTCATGCCATGCTTTAATAAAGATTTGCTCGGACTTTATAAAATTCGGTACTTTAGCTTATTTATTACTATTCGGTTTTGTTTTGGGTTGTAAATGGCCTTTAAATTAGGTTTTACTATGTTTATGCTTAAAGTAGCTTTCTAATATGCCTTAACAAAATAATTGAGTTAAAATTTGCTAAAAACTTGGAAGGACAACGGTTTCAAAACTATAACTCAATGTGTTTTAAACTATACCATCGGGTATCACACTATGATTTGGTATCAAGGAAACTCAAATGATTTTCAAACCTAAACTCGATTTCCTACTAAGTCTAAATGTTTGAGTAACATCAAGAAGCAACTTGAATTTCTAAATGAAATAAACTTGTTTAACTTCTTAATTGATTAAGTTTCCGAAATCTCTGAGTTTTCAAAATGATGCATGAATTTTTCAACAATCATGCCCAAGATTTCTACACGTTCAAAACTTTTCACAAAATTTTCATCAAGTTTTTAAACGAAAACCCAACTTCTCAAATACGTTTTCCTCGTAACGTACCAGATTCGGTCGTGGTGTCTTGACCGGGTTTGGGGTGTTACAAAGTACTCGATTAACTGACTAGTCTCGGTATATTTACGTTCGAGATAAGTTTGGATATAATACGTGTTATTATGTTTATGTTTAAGTGCTATGAAATGAATAATTATGTGATTACTGGATTAGAACTTTTAAATGTGAAATTGAGAAATGTGGCACTAAGTGTGCGTAATTGGATTGAGACAGAGGTGATTAGCACTGTGTGTGCGAAATAATAGAAGCTTCAGCTTTATTGATTTGGCACTGTGTGTACGATACCGAGTTAGAATCAGTTTAAAGTAAAGGCACTAAGTGTGCGATAATATTTAAGCTTCGGCTATGAATTTGGCACTAAGTGTGCAAATAAATTGAACGAATAACAAAGGTTGATCAAAATGAAGTATTGAGCATTAAATAGCATGAATGATTGATAACTAAGTGTTGGCTAAGGTACGTACGGAACCTATGTGGTTGATGAAATTTTAAATGGATTTATGGAATGTTGAGTGAGCATATTAGCTATGGATGATATGGTGTATATATTTGTGAGTTGATCTATGTGATGGATTAACTTTGTATATTGTAATTGTATTATTGAATTAAATGTATTAAATTACGAACTTACTAAGCTCTAAAGCTTACTGTGTGAAGTGTTTCTCTGTTTTACAGTGTCTTTAAAGCTAGCTCGTATCTGGGAATCGTCAGCGACTCAATCACACTATCGGCTAACTATTTTGGTACTTTTGGAAGATGTATATATATGGTATATGGCATGTATAGGCTAGTTGATATAGCATGTTTTGAAGTGTATGAACTTTGCCATGTGATATGGCTTGAAAGTTGAATAATGTTAGTATATATGAGAGGAATTATGTGAATGATTAATATAGTATGTTTTATGCTTAAATGGTTGATGAGAATTGAGGTTTTATCATGAATTTGTGGTATGGGTTATATGATGTTTGACTTATAGGATTTGGAATGTGGAATTGGTATTTTAGATAGACTTATTCAGTTGAATTTGAGCATAGGAACAAATGATGTAGCTGATGATTAATTGAAGCTTATATTGGTATGTTTTGATTGCCATTTGAGGTATAAATGCTTATGAATTGAGGCCTGTAGGTGAATTTAAGTGTGGGTGGCAAGTTTGGCCTTGTAAATGGCCTATAATTGCCCACACAGTTGAGCACAGAGGTGTGTGGCTCCACCGTGTTATTCGAGTCTGCAAGTTGAAGCAAGTCAGGCTCGACCACGGGCTGGACACACGGGCGTGTGACTGGCCATGTGATGCAAGTTAGGCTAGACCACATTTGAGGCACACGGGCATGTCTCAGGCCGTGTGGACAAGTCAGTATGTATGCCCTATTTTGCCACGGGTTGGACACATGGGCGTGTCTGAGGCCGTGTGAGGCACACGGCCTGACCACACGGGTGTGTCACCTCTGTAACTTTGAAAATGTTTGATTTTCGAAAAAATTTTGTATGATCCCGGTTTAGTCTCGACCCCTTTTTAGTGTTTGTTTAAGGTCTCTTAGACCTTGTTAAGGGATTGTATGCATATATTTTGATATGTTTGAGTGATGAAATACTTTGTGTTGAAAATGATTGTAAACATTCCGGTTTGTTTGGTAATACTCCTTAACCCTAATCCAGCGACAGTTACGGGTTAGGGGTGTTACAACCTAAAATTTGGAATTTAATTCGACACACGGTCTAAGGACATGGGCGTGTGCCTTGGACGTGTGCCTTGGCCGTGTGACCATAGTGAGGTGATGACGTCATAAACAGAATGCCAAGGTTTTGGCACACGGGCTAAGACACGGGCGTGTCGAGGCCGTGTGAGAGACACGGGCAAGGAGCACAGGCATGTGTCAGGGGCGCACGGGCGTGTCCCTTGGGCAACATGGGCGTGTGGCCCCTGTTTAGACAAAAAAATTTCCCAAGTGCGTAAAGGTTCCCGGTTTAATTCTGAAACCTTCCGGGAGTATGTTTAAGGCCTCCTAGGCTCAAGATGAGTAGGTTATGAGTTTAAATGGAATGTTTTTAAGCGGTACAAAAATTTTATAGCCCGTTGTGTTATGTTTAAGCAATTTAAGTTAGGTAATGCCTTGTATTCGGTTCCGGCTTCAAACACGGGTAAGGGGTGTTACATTTAGTGGTATCAGAGCTACGGTTTAGTCGATTTTAGGACTAATGTACCGTAAGTATGAGTCTAGCTATACATGTCATACGTAAGAGTAATTGTGTAATGATAGTGTGACGGCTCCTGACGTTTTAAATTGTGTTTTTATATAGTATATGGATCCTGATCCCGACCGAACTGCAGCCGACGATGTTGCAAGTAATGCGTCGACTCCCGCGCAAAGGACCGCGCCAGTAGATAATAGACCCGAGACCTTGGGTCAGGGAGAAGAGGCCCGAGAAGCCTTTCTCCACATGATGAGCAACTGGTACACTGAGTACATTCGAGCAAATCCTAATGCTCAACCCCCTCCACCCCCACCTATTCCTCAACCCGCTCCTGTAGCTCCTCAAGTGGTTGAGGTAGTGAGAAGAGAAAGGCCTCCGGTCGATAAGATCCGGAAACAAAGAGTCGAGGAATTTCGGGCTAGTAAGGATGATGATCCGGAAAGGGCGAAGTTCTGGCTTGAGAATACCATTAGAGTATTCGATGAGTTGTCATGCAAGCCTGAAGAGTGCAGAAAATGTGCGGTATCTCTCTTGAGAGATTCGGCCTATCAGTGGTGGAACACCCTTGTGTCGGTGGTACCAAGGGAGAGAGTTAGCTGGGAATTCTTCCAAGAGGAATTTCGGAAGAAGTATATTAGTCAAAGATTTACTGACCAAAAGAGGAAAGAGTTTTTAGAGCTAAAGCAAGGGCGGATGATGGTGACCGAATACGAACGTGAATTCGTAAGGCTTAGCAAGTATGCTCGGGAGTACGTGTCCACCGAGGCTATCATGTGCAAAAGGTTCGAGGACGGGTTAAATGACGATATCAGTTTGTATGCTGGAGTCCTCGAAAAAATTGTAGTGTTGGTAGATAGAGCCTGTAAGGCTGAAGAGTTGGCTAAAGAGAAAAGAAAAGCTGAGACTGAGTCCCGTGACTCGAGAAAAAGGCAAATGAGTAAGTCCTACCAATCCTCATCTAAGAAATCAAGGGATTTTGCTACTCAATCGGCCACTTCAGTTGGGTTTTCAAACCGAAGTAAGGGTAAACAGTTCTCGGGGTCTAAGGCTCAGAGTACTTCGGTTGCTAGTGTTGGCAATGCCCGACCCAGTAGACTGGAATGCCCACAGTGTGGCAGGCGTCATTCTGGTGAGTGCCGGGAAAACGAGAGGGCTTGTTTCAGATGTGGGTCCTTAGACCCTTTTATCAGAGATTTCCCCGAGGTGGTCGAGAAACAGAAGTCTCAGAATGCAAGATCGGGAAGTGCTGCTAGAGGAAGACCACAGAGAAACCCAGGAAATGAGATGAGTAGCAAGAATTCATTTAGAGAGCAGACTGCAAGAGGAGAGGGTAGAGCACCGGTGAGAACATATGCCGTTCGTGCTCGTGAAGAAGCATCCTCCCCTGACGCAATCACAGGTACATTTTGTAACACCCCATACCCAAGTCCGAGACTGAGACTAGATACGAGACATTACCATACTTGAACTTAAGTAAACATGTACTTACGGGCTGTAAAATTTTATTTTGAAATAGAAACTTCTCTTTCTTAATCAAAACATACGTTTCATGGGCCTACGAGGCCTTAAACACCTATCCGGAAACTTTCGAAACTCAATCGAGAACTTTTCCTCGAAACAGGGGTCACACGCCCATGTGACTTGGGACATGCCCGTGTACCCCTAAGACATGCCCGTGTCTTCCACCCGTGGTCGACACTGACTAACTTCACACGGCCTTGACACGCCCGTGGCTTTGGCCCGTGTACTAAACTTTGGCATTCTGACTTATCCACACAGTCTATACACACGCCCGTGTACATCAGCCGTGTGGCAATTCAAATTACAAGTGCAAGGTGTAGACTTCACACGGCCAGGGCACACGCCCATGTGCTAATCGTGTGTCACACACGGCCTAAACAAACGGCCGTGTGATTAGCCCGTGGTCTATTCTGACTTAAAACACTAATGTGAAGGGGACACACGGTCTAGACACACGCCCGTGTGTCTATCCGTGTGGGCACCTAGAGGCTATTTTCCAAGCCAATTGCCACCCTGAGATCAAAATCAATCCAATACTCAATTCACTAACTCAAGTATTACATCTAACATGAACAAAGATGCATACTTCATTGATAAATAAAAACATACATACTTAACCATTCATGACCCATCTCTTTGGCCATATACAAAAAGAATACTAAGCTTGATAGCCAACACTTTGGCTAATTTTAAAACATAACTCAAAATGAAATGCTTCTTATACATGCCATACTTAATATAAACAACTTGGCTATACCAAAATAGCGATTGATAGTGTGCTCCGAGCTCCGATGACTATGATCCACAAGATTAGCTTGGCGGGACTACATGGAAAGAAAGGATTAAAGACGTAAGCATTTCGCTTAGTAAGTTTGTATGTAATGCATATAACAACGTATATATATACTTAACATACTCATTCATCATAATCAAAGGCATTGCTAAGTTCACATGCTTAAGCTTACTTACTCTTAATGATCCTTACACATATCATGGTACTTACTAGTCTCGTGCTTGTAAAATAAACAAGGTACATGTATCACTTAATCATATAGATTAGCATACTTTGTTAAGGTAAGCATAATCTTAACTTCATCATTCATAACATGAACAATACTCTTAGTTAACTTTGACTAGCATACTTTGATGATAGCTTTACTTGCTTAACTTCTTGCTTTCTCATTTCTTCTTTACTCTTTTGCCCGATGAATTACTATGAATAACCGATGATACTGAATCTCATCTCACATATATCTCGATGCCAAAGCCATATCCTAGATATGGTCTTACATGGGATCTCTCAACTTGGTATCGATGCCATGTCTTGACATGGACTTACACGAAGTCTACCTTGTCTGTTCCCTTGGGAACTTACCATTGCCATGTCTTGAGATGGTCTTACTTGGTATCTTTACTCATGAATAGGTCAATGCCGAGCCTTGGCTTGGACTTACATGAAATCTTCCTTGTTACTCACCAATGCCATGCCTTGGCTTGGACTTACATGGGATATCTATCTCATGATAGCTTTTCAATGCCAAGACTTGTCTTGGACTTACATGACATCTCTACTTGGAGACTCACCAGTGCCATGCCTTGGCTTGGGCTTATATGGGTCTTCATCTCATAATAACTATTCAATGCCCAGACTTGTCTTGGTCTTACATGATAACTTGCTTGATTGCCGATGCCATGCCTTGGCTTGGTCTTATACGGACTTTCTTGTCTCATGTGATAGATCGAGTATCCTAAGTAATTCAACTTCAATCGGGACTTTCTCATGCTTAATCTCATTGATTTCTTTATTTAACATAGCATCAAAAATCTCATGGAATTAAGATATATTAATCATAAATCTTAGAAATCATACAAACTTACCTCAATATACAAAATGTATGTAGATATGCAATTTAGTCCTCGACTTTGTTCTTGCCTCGGTTTCGATCCGGGCTTCATTTTTCTTGATATATAATAATAATTTAGCTCATTTAATACTCATATTGACTAAATTGACTCATAACTCATACTTTGGCAAAATTACCATTTTGCCCTTAAACTTTCTCATAATTACACTTTTTCCCCAAGGCTCGTAAAGTGATTTTTATTCAACTTTCGTGAACTTAATGCTTAGCTGATTCACTCTCTCAACTATAGCAACAATCAATTCTCACTATTTCTATCATGTATGACAAATTTCACAACTTTTACAAACTAGTCCTTACTAGCATTTTTCATGAAATTCATTTAGGAAAAGATGTTTATCTAACATCAAACTCTCATAATCTTTCATAAAACATCATTTTACAAGCATGTCATACATGGGTAGATTTATTAACATGAATTCTAGCTCAACTTGTAGCTATAAATAGCTAATTCATAATACGAGAACTCCAAAAATACGAAGAATATTAAAAACGGGGCTAGGATGCACTTACTAGCAAGCTTCAAAAATGGAAGAACCCTAGCTATGGAGTCTCTCAAATTTTCGGCACAAGGAAGAAGAAGATGAATAAGATTTTCATCATCTTTTCCCATTTTAATCATTTAATTGATAAATGACCAAAATGTCCTTCTCTTTAAAAATTCACAATTTACTAACTCATGTCCATTTTTATCCAAAAATTATAATTTGGGCAATTTACTATTTAAGGACTTCTAATTAATATTCCAAAGCTATTTCATACAAAAAAAAGCTTCTAGAATCTCATATTTTGCAACTTTTGCAATTTAGTCCTAATGAACCCTTTAATAGAAATTTTCGCAAAATTTCTACATAGAACTTTCATACTATCATGGAAACATCTCTTAAACCTTAAAAACTCAATTTTACTAACTCGGATTTGTGGTCTCATGAAACACCCCAAACCCGGCCCAAACCTAGTTGTCCATCCGCTACACACCCCCGTACCTGCCAGTCACACCGTGGGGACTACTAAGACAACCCTCCATCCGCTACACACCATTGAAGGCAGTCGCTGCAGTCGACGTGCTCATCGCCCATATAAATTCGTGGCATAGCCACCAGATAATTGTGTCATGAGACACCACATTCAGATAATATAACCGAAGCTACCACATTCAGATAATGTGACTGAAGTCACCACATTCAGATAATGTGACCGAAGTCACCACATTCAGATAGTGAGACCGTAGTCATCACATTCACTTCCCCTTTTTCATATATCCCAAATGACCCATATTATTCATATCATGCATATCATACTTAAATTCACATTCTTATAAATTTTTCACATGTTATAAATAACATATTTCATAATCCTAGTGGAAGTAGGAAACGTAGCTGAGTACTTTGTACCATATTATGGTACCTTAGCCACTTTCTTATAAACATGCATATATTACATATTACCATAAATCTTATTAAAAGTTAGTGTGGGGTACACACACGATTCGCTTAAAATTTCCTTGAGATCCCGAAAAGCTTGATCTAATGCTTGGATCCTTAATCCCTACATTTGATTAATCACCTACTACTTTAATAAAAAGCCATTCGACCATAAATCCAAATCCTAGTAGGATTAGTATACTTAAACTTACCTTGTGGATTTTAAATCCAGAAACTCACCGAATAACTAGGGAACACGTGGCCTATGGTGTACCTTCTGAAAAGAACTTCTCCTTCCTTGTAGTCGACACTTAGTAAATCCCGAAAGATCTCTTCAAAGTTTCTACAACAAGATATTAATGGGGTTAGTCCTAGATTTCGGCAAATCTTAAGAAAAGGATGAAACCGAATGAGATCTTACCCTTACTTGAAGAAATCGATTGCACCTTTGCTTGAAGCCCTCAAAGATTCGGATTTTGATGGATTGGAAAGAAAAGAGAAGGAAGAATAAAGATGGAGGATTCTGCTATGGCTTCTAATGGAGAGGAAAATATTCGGCTAGGTTCCAACAATTACTTAATTTCGGCTTGACAAAAGAAAAGAAAGAAAAGAAGAGAAGAGAGCACTAAGAATTGGCAGAGAAAGGAGGAAGCACAAATTGATGAGTAGCCCTCCTTCCTTCCTTTTATAGCCGAAATTATCATCTAAGGAGTCCCTTACTTGGCCACCACTCCTCTATTTTAATAGCTTTATCTCTTTAATTATCACTTAAAATAAAAGATAATTCAGCAACTATCCTTACTTAGCCGAAATTATTAAACTCAAAGTCACTTACTTGGCCATCACTTCTCCCTTATTTTCCTCTTTATCTCTTTATTCAAATTAAAAGAATTTAATCCAATAATTATCTCTTGAAAATAATGATAAATAAATCCCTTATTTATCCACTATTTATAAAATAATAAAAGCTCCTAATTTATAGCCATGTGCCGTCCACCTCTCTCTCTCCTTGTAGCAAAATAAAATTTATTTTATTTGCTTCCCATGTGACTCAAACTTAGGCCCATTCCTCTTGCATATGGCGCCATTTCCATAGGCCCTAAGTGGCATCTTCTGCACCACTTTTCCAAGCCTGTTTGTGTGTCAAATTTCACAAACTTTTTCTTTTAAGGCCACCTTGCCTTAATTTCCCCTTTTAAACCTTAAAACTCGTCATTTCTAGGTCATTTCTAAGTTTCCAAAAATTTTCGATCGGCTCAGAAACTTGACATTTCCGTACATTTCCATGACATTTCCTTACAAGACATTTCCTTACATTTCCAAGACATTTCCTTACATTTCCATGACATTTCCTTACAAGACATTTCCTTACATTTCCAAGGTTCTAAAATGTTCACTTTCCTCTTTTAAACTTAACATTTCCATACATTTCCAGGTTTCCAAAAGTGTTCAAAATATATTCATAACACATAAGATATGTCATTTCGTACAATTAAACCAAAAATGCATAGGCCCTTTTCGTGATGTTACGCTTCTACCTCCTTAAAAATAATTTCGTCCTCGAAATTACTTATTAACGAATAATCGTACATCTTAACTCACCGCACTACGCTTATGCTGCGCACTCGATCTTAATAGAACCATCATACTTTCTAGGCACAATCTCTAAGTTCACGTCCTCGAACTCATTTCTAACGTCGCGATTTAATCCGATTAAAGAGTTTTATGCATCGTAATTTTTTGTTCCACTTATTAACCGCGAGCAGCTTTTATGAAAAGAGATGTTTAAAAGTGGTTCTTTCGATCAAACAAAGTTCTCAACTCAAATTCACTATTCGAGAAAGTCACGCTCACATTCATCAACCAATTATGAACTTTCGTTCATTCGAGAAATGTGGTAGTTTTCATTGTTGTTGTTTTTCCACTACCTGTGTATTTTCGTAATGTGTCCTACAGGGTATTTTCGTAAATTTTTCCAAAAGAAAGAGTTCCTTGGTGATTTCGTCACAAAGTATTTTGGTATTTTTAAATTCCTGGGGTATTTTGGAAAAATTTTGAAATCCGAGGGTATTTTGGTAATTAACCAGGGTAAATTTGTAAAGTTTAATAAATCAGGGATATTTCAAAATTTGCAAAACTTTGAGGGTTCTTTTCGAGAATTTTAATTTTCAAAACGGTGATGTTGCAAAAATTTTGAAAATCAGGGTCATTTTGGTAATTTTGTGAGTTAAGGGAAATTTCGTAAATTTTCTCCAAATCAAGGTAGTTTTGATAATTTGCAAATTAGGGTTTTTGAACATTTTATAAAGTAATGAAAATTTTGATAAGAACTATGGGTATTTTGGGAATTTCATAAACCAAAGGTATTTTTGTAATTTACCACTAGGGGTATTTTTGTAATTTTATAAATCAAAATTTTTTTCGAAAGAATTTTGTAAAAATAGTTCTCATAAATTAAAAATGTAATTTTAAGAGTTTTAAAACTAAGGTTTATAAAAACACGGCTAGTTCCCTTTCGGGTTTTAGTCATTGTGTTTAGCCTATGACCGAGTCCTCTTGGTTAGGGTGAACCAAAGCTACGCACTGCAGGGATTCCAAATGAAGAGGAGGTGAGTCACTAGGACCGCTTAAGTACCGTGGCTCTTCCTGATCCAATCCTAGACATGCGCAAAATGGTTACCACACCCTAACTCGGCGTCTTAGTCATAGGTTTGTTTAATGGTCCTTAAGTCTTATGCAATAGTTGGGGTAGACTAGTCCTAGGGTTCAAGTACCTATCATGCTATTCTACGTTCCATTCCACTTCTACCCTTCTACAAATCATAATATAAATCACATAATAGATAGGGGTACTTACCTGGTGGACTGCGAGTCGGAGACTTAGGTGCCATGCCAGAAAACCTGCTCATTTTCAAAAATACTTTCATAAAACTCATTTGGGCTCGATTTGAAAATGTTTTGGGCCTTAGCCCACAGGCCGAGAGTTTAAAACTGGGCTTTGATACCAAATTGAAACACCCCAAACCCGGCCTAAACCTAGTTGTCCATCCGCTACACACCCCCGTACCTGCCAGTCACATCGTGGGGACTACTAAGTCAACCCTCCATCCGCTACACACCATCGGCGCGCCATCGCAATGACGTGCTCATCGCCCATATAAATTCGTGGCATAGCCACGGATAATTGTGTCATGAGACACCACATTCGAATAATGTAACCGGGTTACCACATTCGAGATAATGTGACCAAGTCACCACATTCGATAATGTGACCAAAGTCACCACATTCGGATAGTGAGACCGTAGTCATCACATTCACTTCCCCTTTTTCATATATCCCGAATGACCCATATTATTCATATCATGCATATCATACTTAAATTCACATTCTTATAAATTTTTCACATGTTATAAATAACATATTTCATAATCCTAGTGGAAGTGGGAAACGCGTTCTGAGTACTTTGTACCATATTATGGTACCTTAGCCACTTTCTTATAAATATGCATATATTACATATTACAATAAATCTTATTAAAAGTTAGTGTGGGTACACACTGATTCGCTTAAAATTTCCTTGAGATCCCGAAAAGCTTGATCTAATGCTTGGATCCTTAATCCCTACATTTGATTAATCACCGCTACTTTAATAAAAAGCCATTCGCCATAAATCCAAATCCTAGTAGGATTAGTATACTTAAACTTACCTTGTGGATTTTAAATCCCAAACTCACCGAATAACTAGGGAACACGTGGCCTATGGTGTACCTTCAGAAAAGAACTTCTCCTTCCTTGTAGTCGACACTTAGTAAATCCCAAAGATCTCTTCAAAGTTTCGGCAACAAGATATTAATGGGTTAGTCCTAGATTTCGGCAAATCTTAAGAAAAAAGGATGAAACCGAATGAGATCTTACCCTTACTTGAAGAAATCAATTGCACCTTTGCTTGAAGCCCCTCAAAGATTCGGCTTTTGATGGATTGGAAAGAAAAGAGAAGGAAGAATAAAGATGGAGGATTCGGCTATGGCTTCTAATGGAGAGGAAAATATTCGGCTAGGTTCCAACAATTACTTAATTTCGGCTTGACAAAAGAAAAGAAAGAAAAGAAGAGAAGAGAGCACTAAGAATTCGGCATAGAAAGGAGGAAGCACAAATTGATGAGTAGCCCTCCTTCCTTCCTTTTATAGCCGAAATTATCATCTAAGGAGTCCCTTACTTGGCCACCACTCCTCTATTTTAATAGCTTTATCTCTTTAATTATCACTTAAAATAAAAGATAATTCAAAGAACTATCCTTACTTAGCGAAATTATTAAACTCAAAGTCCCTTACTTGGCCATCACTTCTCCCTTATTTTCCTCTTTATCTCTTTATTCAAATTAAAAGAATTTAATCCAACAATTATCTCTTGAAAATAATGATAAATAAATCCCTTATTTATCCACTATTTATAAAATAATAAAAGCTCCTAATTTATAGCCATGTGCCGTCCACCTCTCTGCTCCTTGTAGCAAAATAAAATTTCTTTTATTTGCTTCCCATGTGACTCGAACTTAGGCCCATTCCTCTTGCATATGGCGCCATTTCCATAGGCCCTAAGTGGCATCTTCGCACCACTTTTCCAAGCCTGTTTGTGTGTCAAATTTCACAAACTTTTTCTTTAAGGCCACCTTGCCTTAATTTCCCCTTTTAAACCTTAAAACTCGTCATTTCTAGGTCATTTCTAAGTTTCCAAAATTTTCGATCGGCTCAGAAACTTGACATTTCCTTACATTTCCATGACATTTCCTTACAAGACATTTCCTTACATTTCCAAGGTTCTAAAAATGTTCACTTTCCTCTTTTAAACTTAACATTTCCATACGTTTCCAGGTTTCCAAAAGTGTTCAAAATATATTCATAACACATAAGATATGTCATTTCGTACAATTAAACCAAAAATGCATAGGCCCTTTTCAGGATGTTACATCTCACACCATAATTTCGACTAGGCCCTAAATCGGGCTGTTACAGTTCTCCCCCTCTTAGGGATTTTTGTCCTCGAAAACCTTACCAGTAAATAGGTTTGGGTACTGGTTTCTCATGCGCTCTCCTGGTTCCCACGTAGCTTCCTCTATCCCATGTCTTTGCCACAATACTTTCACTAGGGCAAAACTTTTATTTCTTAACTGTTTGACTTCCCGAGCTAAAACCTTAATTGGTTCTTCACCAGAAGTCATGTCGGGATGAATCTCTATCTCTGACGGGGTAATTACATGTGAAGGGTCTGATCGATAGCGTCACAACATAGACACATGAAACACATCATGTATCTTTTCTAATTCAGACAGCAAAGCCAATCGATAAGCTACCTGCCCAACTCTCTCAGTAATCTCATATGGTCCGATAAAACGTGGACTCAACTTGCCTTTACGGCCAAATCTGAGAACCTTTCTCCATGGGGACACTTTCAAGAAAACTTTCTCCCCGACTTGATACTCTATCTCTTTTCTTCTTAAATCTGAGTAAGATTTCTGTCTGTCTGATGCAGATTTTAAACATTCTCGGATCGCTTTCACTTTCTCTTCAATTTCTCTAACCAAATCAACCCCGTGAATTCGGTTTTCCTTGAGTTTAGTCCAATACAAAGGCGTTCGGCACTTATGCCAATATAAAGCCTCATAAGGCGCCATCTTTAAGCTCGAATGAAAGCTATTATTGTAGGCAAATTCTACTAATGAGAGAAACTTTTCCCAGCTGCCTTGGAATTCAAGAATACAACACCGGAGCATATCTTCGAGTACTTGTATTAACCTCTCCGATTGACCATCGGTTTGAGGATGAAAAGATGTACTAAAATTCAACTTTGTACCCAAGGCCTCTTGTAACTTCTTCCAAAATCTGGAGGTGAATCTCGAATCTCTATCCGATATGATTAACAAAGGAACTCCATGTAGCCTTACTATTTCTAAAACGTACAAGTTTGCCAACTTGTCGAGTGAGTAATCCACTCGTACAGGTATGAAATGGGCCGACTTCGTAAGCCTGTCAACCACAACCCATACGGCATCTTTCTTGCTTGGTGACAACGGTAAACCTGTTACAAAATCCATGGTGATACGGTCCCATTTCCACTCGGGAACTGAAATGGGTTGAAGCAAACCTGAAGGTATTTGGTGTTCAGCCTTTACTTGCTGACAAATCATGCATTTGGAAACAAACTTTGAAATATCTTTCTTCATTCTTGGCCACCAATACTGTTGCTTCAAGTCATTATACATCTTGGTACTACCCGGATGTACAGATAAACATCCGTTATGTGCCTCATGCAAAATTTTCTGAATAAGCTCCTCCTTTCTCGGTACACAAGTTCTATCTTTGAACATCAAATTTCCATTGGGACTAATCTGGAAATCAGACTCAACATCTGTTTCGCACTGAGCTCTCTTGACTTGCAAGTCACTATCTTCTTTTTGAGCTTCAATGATCACTTGGAGAAACATTGGTCTAGCTCTTAACTCAGCTAGAATAGAACTATCGTCAGATAAAATCATCTGCGAATTCATTGCCCTTAATGCAAATAGGGACTTTTTACTCAAAGTGTCGGCGACCACATTCGCCTTCCCGGGATGGTAGTCAATAACCAACTCATAGTCTTTTATCAACTCTAACCATCTCCGCTGCCTTAAGTTCAACTCTTTCTGCGTCATCAAGTACTTCAAACTTTTGTGATCGGTGAAAATTCGACATCTTTCACCATATAAATGGTGTCTCTAAATCTTCAATGCGAAGACTATGGCAGCCAACTCTAAATCGTGCGTCAGATAATTCTTCTCATGGGGCTTTAGTTGTCTTGAGGTATAAGCAATCACTTTGTCTTCTTGCATAAGTACACAACCTAATCCTTTTAAGGATGCATCACTGTATATCACGAACTCTTTCCCTATCTCGGGTTGTACTAAAACTGGAGCTTCTGTTAATAATACCTTTAGTTTCTCGAAACTTTGTTGGCATCTTTCGGTCCACTCAAACTTCGCATTTTTCTGTAACAATTTCGTCATCAGAGTTGCAATCATGGAAAACCCCTTGACGAATCGTCTATAATAGCCAGCTAGGCCTAGAAAACTTCTAATCTCAGAGATATTCCTCAGTGGATTCTAGTCCATTATGGCCGAAATCTTACTTGGATCTACTCGGACTCCATCTCCCGAGACAATATGTCCCAGAAATCCTACTTCCTTGAGCCAAAATTCACTTTTACTGAACTTGGCATAAAGCTAATTTTCTCGTAGAGTTTGCAAAACCGTTCGTAGATGCTCAGCATGCTCATTCTCATCTCGAGAATAAATTAATATGTCGTCGATAAAAACGACTACAAACTTGTCGAGGTATGGCCTGAAGATGTGGTTCATTCAATCCATGAATACCGCAGGAGCATTGGTCAATCCAAAGGGCATGACTAAAAATTCATAATGCCCATACCTCGTTCGAAAAGCGGTCTTGGATACATCTGAATCCTTTACTCTCAACTGGTAGTACCGAGATCTCAAGTCTATCTTAGAGAACACAGTGGCCCCCTTCAATTATTCGAACAAATCATCGATCCTTGGCAATGGGTACTTGTTCTTTACTGTCACTTTATTAAGCTGACGGTAATCTATGCACAATCTCATGGTGCCATCTTTCTTTTTCACAAATAAAACTGGAACACCCCATGGAGAACAACTTGATCTTACAAAACCTTTATCTGTTAAGTCTTGCAACTGTGACTTCAACTCTCTCAACTCCGTTGGAGCCATTCTGTAAGGAGTAAAAGATATTGGTACAGTACCAGGAGCTAGCTCAATGCTGAACTTAACCTCTCTAACTGGTGGTAGTCCTGGTAATTCCTCGGGAAAAACATCCAAGTACTCACATACTATCGGTACTGACTCAATCTTTAACTCTGTTTCTCTATCATTCATCATAAAGGCAAGATACGCCTCATACCCTTTTCTTATATATCTTTGTGCCATCATATGAGAAATTATTACCGGTGACTTATCTTGTTCATTTGATTCTACATGAAGAGTGTCCCCATTCTCACATCTCATCTCAATATATTTCTTCCCACAAATTACTATTACATCATGAGTGGTTAACCAGTCCATACCAAGAATGATGTCAAACTCATCAAATGGTAAAAACATAAGGTTTGCTTTAAAATAATGACCTCTAATCATCAATGGGCAATCATTACATACTTTATCGACCAGCACACTTTGGCCTAATGGATTAGACACTTTAATCACAAATTCTGTAGACTCTATAGGCATACTCGTATTGGATACTAGTTTCATGCAAATGTAAGTGTGTGTGGATCCAAGATCTATTAAAGCAATAAATTTAATATCATGAAGAGAAAAGGTACCCGTAATAACATCAGGAGAAGATGCCTCTTCACGAGCGCGAATGGCGTACGTCCTTGCAGGTGCCCAACCCTTGGGTCTCACAACCTGCTCTCTAGGGTTACCTCTACCACTTGCTCCACTACCCAGGTTCTTCTGCGGTCTTCCTCTGACCATACTCCCGGATCTCGGGTTCTGAGTTCTCTCTTCTTTCATCATCTCAGGACAATCTTTTTTAAAGTGATCCTGAGAACCACATCTGAAACAAGCATTTTCATGCACTCGGCACTCACCAAGATGACGTCTACCGCACTGTGGGCATTCTGGTCTATCAGATCAAATGTTCCCTACACTAGCGACTGAAGTAGTTTGTGCCTTATTTTTCGAATACTGTTTACCCTTGTTTCTACTTGAAAACCTTGTGGATGAAGCCGATCGGGTGGAGAAATCTCTTCACTTCTTGGAAAAGGGTTGGAATGACTTATTCCACTGTCTCTTTCTCGAGTCACAAGACTCCATTTAAGATTTTCTCTTCTCTTTTACTAGCTCTTCGGCTTTACAAGCCCGTTCCACTAACACAACAAATTCTTTTAATTCTAGGACAGCAACAAACAACTTAATGTCCTCATTTAGTCCATCTTCGAATCTCTTGCTCATGATGGCTTCAGTGGATACACACTCTCGAGCGTATTTACTGAGTCGTACAAACTCACACTCATAATCAGTCACAGACATCTTGCCTTGCTTCAGTTCTAGAAATTCCTTTCACTTCTGATCGACAAATCTTTGACTGATATACTTCTTTTTGAACTCTTCTTGAAAGAACTCCCACGTGATCTTTTATCGTGGTACCACTGACACTAAGGTGTTCCACCATTGGTGAGCAGAATCTCTTAAAAGAGAGACTACACACTTCATGCATTCCTCAGACGTGCATGATAATTCATTGAATACCCTGATGGTATTCTCTAACCAGAACTCGGCCTTTTCCGGATCATCATCCTTTTTAGGCCGAAATTCTTCTACCCCATGTTTCCTGATCCTATCAACCGGAGGCTTCTCTCCTCTTACCACCTCTACTACTTGAGGGGCTACTGGGATAGGTTGAGGAATAGGCGGGGGTGGAGGAGTTTGAGTATTCGGGTTTCTACGAACGAACTCCGTATACCACATGTTCATCATCTGGAGAAAGGCTTCTCTAGCCTCTTCTCCTCCTCTCTGACTCACCGTAGTGGGTCTATTCTCATTCTAGTTAGGCACTGTCCCTTCAGCGGGAGCCGGCGTGTTACTTTCTACATCATCCGCTACAGCTCTTTCGGGATCCATTTGCTATATGTATAAACATAATTTAAGTCGTCACACTATCATTATAAAAACATTCTTACATATGGCATGTATAGCTAGACTCGTGCTCTGCTACGTTAGTCCTAGAACTGACTAAACCGTAGCTCTGATACCACTAAATGTAACACCCCATACCCAAGTTCGAGACTGAGACTGGATTCGAGACATTACCATACTTGAACTTAAGTAAACATGTACTTACGGGCTGTAAAATTTTGTTTCAAAATAGAAACTTCTCTTTCTTAATCAAAACATACGTTTCATGGGCCTACGAGGCCTTAAACACCTATTCGGAAACTTTTGGAACTCAATCGAGAACTTTTCCTCGAAACAGGGGTCACACGCCCATGTGACTTGGGACATGCCCGTGTACCCCTAAGACATCCCCGTGTCTTCCACCCGTAGTCGACACTGACTAATTTCACATGGCCTTGACACGCCCGTGGCTTAGGCCCGTGTACTAAACTTTGGCATTCTGACTTATCCACACGGTCCATACACACGCCCGTGTACTTTAGCCGTGTGGCAATTCAAATTACAAGTGCAAGGTGCAGACTTCACACGGCCAGGGCACACGCCCATGTGCTAATTGTGTGTCACACACGGCCTAAACAAACGGCCGTGTGATTAGCCCGTGGTCTATTCTCGACTTAAAACACTAATGTGCGGGGACACACGCCTAGACACACGCCTGTGTGTCTATCCGTGTGGGCACCTAGAGGCTATTTTCCAAGCCAATTGCCACCCTGAGATCAAAATCAATCCAATACTCAATTCACTAACTCAAGTATTACATCTAACATGAACAAAGATGCATACTTCATTGATAAATAAAAACATACATACTTAACCATTCATGACCCATCTCTTTGGCCATATACAAAAAGAATACTAAGCTTGATAGCCAACACTTTGGCTAATTTTAAAACATAACTCAAAATGAAATGCTTCATATACATGCCATACTTAATATAAACAACTTGGCTATACCAAAATAGCGATTGATAGTGTGCTCCGAGCTCCGATGACTATGATCCATGAGATTAGCTTGGCGGGACTACATGAAAAGAATGAATTAAAGACGTAAGCATTTCGCTTAGTAAGTTTGCATGTAATGCATATAACAACGTATATATATACTTAACATACTCATTCATCATAAGCAAAGGCATTTCTAAGTTCACATGCTTAAGCTTACTTACTCTTAATGATCCTTACACATATCATGGTACTTACTAGTCTCTTGCTTGTAAGGTAAACAAGGTACCTGTATCACTTAATCATATAGATTAGCATACTTTGTTAAGGTAAGCATAATCTTAACTTCATCATTCATAACATGAACAATACTCTTAGTTAACTTTGACTAGCATACTATGGTGATAGCTTTACTTGCTTAACTTCTTGCTTTCTCATTTATTCTTTACTCTTTTGCCTGATGAATTACTATGAATAACCGAGGATACTGAATCTCATCTCACATATATCTTGATGCCAAAGCCATATCCTAGATATGGTCTTACATGGGATCTCTCTACTTGGTATCGATGCCATGTCTTGACATGGACTTACACGAAGTCTTCTTTGTGTGTTCCCTTGGGAACTTACCATTGCCATGTCTTGAGATGGTCTTACTTGGTATCATTACTCATGAACGGGTCAATACCGAGAATTGGCTTAGACTTACATGAAATCTTCCTTGTTACTCACCAATGCCATGCTTTGGCTTGGACTTACAAGGGATCTCTATCTCATGATAGCTTTTCAATGCCAATGTAACATCCTGAAATTCAGAATTTTATGTGTTGCATTATACCATACGATAGGCTAGTTAAAAATATTAATTGTGTATGTTTAGGGGTCCTAAGAAGGCTTGGGGTTAAGTTCGGCCTTAGCAAAATTTTTATGTTTAAGCACCTTAAGGAGAGAATGTAAGTGGCAGCAATGCTTATGGAAATAAGTGAGTAATTTGCTAGCATAAGTGAGCATATGGCAAGGAGGTTGTGGCGTCAAGTGATGAGCATGGAGGGAAGAGGTTCGAATCCCACCTAGTGCAAATTATTTTGACTAATTTTTGTGCTTCTTCCCAAAGTGTTGGCCATGGTGGTAATTATGGTAAGGGAGACTTTTTTAATTATGGAAAGATGGCTAAAGAAATATGGTATGGAGGAAAGCAAGGGAAAATGAAGGAAAGAATCAAAAGAAATAGGCAAGAGAAGGGAACATGTTGGCCTATTATGTGGGTGATAGCCGAAACACCCTAATACCTCTTTGTCCATCACCTCTTTTCATTTTTTCACCTTTTCTTCAATCTTTCTCCTTTTCTCTTATACTGACATTTCTTTGTGGCTGGAAACTCTTTGGTCTCTTTCTCTCCATTAACCGAATCTTGATTATCTTCTCTTCTTCATCTTGCAAGTTGGATATTTCTTCCTTGATTAAATCGGGTAAATGACTTTGTTATAATCTTTTCATTCTCTTTTCTCTCTAGCCAAATGAGTGTTCCTCATCATTTGGTTGTTTCATATTGTTTCTAAACCGAAATGGTGTTTTCCATACTCCCTCATGTCTTAATCGTTATCTTTTTGTAGTGTAATAGTGGGAAAGCCGAATCTATTATCTTTGACTCATCCGTAGCCATAAGTACAATCGTTGGAAATCGGTTTTACCATCGTTAAGGGACTATATCGATCGTTCCTATACACTTGTTGATCATACGGAAATAGTGGTAAGCCGAACCTTTTCCTTAGACAATCATTTTATATCATCGTAATATCGTTTTGATTAAGACTTTTTCCAATGGAGGCAAGTGGTACCGATTTGAAAGGAAAGGCGTTAGTAGGAGACAAAAGGAGTGGATTTGCAATTCCTACTCCTAAGTTCAAACGAAGGGCGGTATCGGCAGTTCGGGATTTTCCACCGGGTTGTGGACCATCATCCGGTGAAAATAGACAAATCGTGGTCGTTCACGATACTAAGGGTAAGCGTTTCAATAGATCGTTTGATTTAGATTTAGATTAATAAAGTCTCGTTTGTTGGATTAATCGAGTGTAATGGTGATTTAGGTGCCGACTATCAAGAAGGATTAATCCTTACCGTAACCAGGTGTGTAATCTCACACCGAAATCCCGTAAATCTGTGATTTATCATCATGTTAGAAAATCGATCGATGTTGCTTAAGAGCTTAATAACGGTATTATGGTATAAATCGAGTGATTTGCTTAAACATCATTAATACTAAGATTTGACAAAATCGGAGTAAAATTGTAGAATTACGAAAATACCCTCAATGGGTCGTTTTTATCAAAATGCCTTAACGGGCCAAATTGCTTAAATGCCTTTAAAGTGTTGATTTACGAAAATACCCCTATGGGCCGATTTACAAAAATGCCCCTATGGGCCGATTTACTAGAATGCCTTAATGGGCTGAATTACAAATTGATATAATGGGCCGATGCATTGTAATAAATTATTGGATTAATAATGGTTGTACATATATGTGGTTATTATGTATGTTGCATGTTACATATTGCATGGGTTGGGAAAAATTGTATAAAGAGCAGTGTAGCCTGGTGGCATTGCCACAAAATATTACTTATGGTCTCGGTGGCTTGGCCACAATAAAAAAAAATATTAAATGGCAACTTGCCTGCGAATTGGTGTGAGCGGCGGGGTGGGTTGACTTGATCCCCACAGGTGTGATTGGCTGGTCGGGGGTGTGATGGATGGATGGGTTGGGTTACATTCATATCATTTTAATATTGTTATGTAAATGGGCTTATGCCCAAGTTATTGCTAAATGGATTCAGGCCCAGTGGATGACGGTAAGGGGATTATACACTGAGTTCTAGTAACTCACCCCTTTTCCTTAACCCTTGCAGGTAATGCTCAGTGAGGTGAACTTGGGCCATAGATAACTAGGTGGAGGCCATACTTCAGAAATGGTGTTTTTTGGAACTTTATATTCCTATTTACATTTACTTTATTATTTTTGCTATTTTGGGTTTTTAAGTTGTAATAAGGCCTCTGGAATATTTTATTTTTGCTTTATGTTTGACGTACGTATTATCTTGCTTGATTTGTTTTAATTGGGAATTTTCTAAAAATCATAAATTACGATTTTCCAAAATTGATTAACAAAAGGTTTTTCTATTATAAATATGTACAAATACTTTAACTCGAATTCTCTTTCAAATTACCAACGACATTTTCAAAAGTCACGGTTTTAAAGTTCCCTACCTCGATTTCTGATTCATCAATCAACCTCTCATAAATAGTTGCATTTTATCAAGAATTTATATCCAAACTTGTTTTCTTAACTATAAAAAAGTAACACCTATTTTTGTACGAATCACAAGGTTTTTATACGTTTTCCCTTATGTGACATGTCAGATCCGGTCGTAACGCATGGGCCGAGTTTGGGGTGTTACAGCAAAGACTTGTCTTGGACTTACATGACATCTCTACTTGGAGACTCACCAATGCCATGCCTTGGCTTGGGCTTATATGGGTCTTCATCTCATAATAACTATTCAATGCCAAGACTTGTCTTGGTCTTACATGATAACTTGCTTGATTACCGATGCCATGCCTTGGCTTGGTCTTATAAGGACTTTCTTGTCTCATGTGATAGATCGAGTATCCTAAGTAATTCAACTTCAATCGAGACTTTCTCATGCTTAATCTCATTGATTTCTTTATTTAACATAGCATCAAAAGTCTCATGGAATTAAGATATATTAATCATAAAGCTTAGAAATCATACAAACTTACCTCAATATACAAAATGTATGTAGATATGTAATTTAGTCCTCGACTTTGTTCTTGCCTCGGTTTCGATCTAGGCTTCGTTTTTTTTTATCTATAATAATAATTTAGCTTATTTAATACTCATATTGACTAAATTGACTCATAACTCATACTTTGGAAAAATTACCATTTTACCCCTAAACTTTCTCATAATTACACTTTTGCCCCAAGGCTCGTAAAGTGATTTTTATTCAACTTTCGTGAACTTCATGCTTAGCTGATTCACTCTCTCAACTATAGCAACAATTAATTCTCACTATTTCTATCATGTATGACAAATTTCACAACTTTTACAAACTAGTCCTTACTAGCATTTTTCATGAAATTCATTTAGGAAAAGATGTTTATCTAACATCAAACTCTCATAATCTTTCATAAAACATCATTTTACAAGCATGTCATACATGGGTAGATTTATGAACATGAATTCTAGCTCAACTTATAGCTATAAATAGCTAATTCATAATACGAGAACTCCAAAAATACGAAGAATATTAAAAACGAGGCTAGGATGCACTTACTAGCAAGCTTCAAAAATTGAAGAACCCTAGCTATGGAGTCTCTCAAATTTTCGGCACAAGGAAGAAGAAGATGAATAAGATTTTCATCATCTTTTCCCATTTTAATCATTTAATTGATAAATGACCAAAATGCCCTTCTCTTTAAAAATTCACAATTTACTAACTCATGTCCATTTTTGTCCAAAAATTATAATTTGGGAAATTTGCTATTTAAGGACTTCTAATTAATATTCCAAAGCTATTTCATACAAAAAAGCTTCTAGAATCTCATATTTTGCAACTTTTGCAATTTAGTCCTAATGAACCCTTTAATAGAAATTTTCACAAAATTTCCACATAGAACTTTCATACTATCATGCAAACATCTCTTAAACCTTAAAAACTCAATTTTACTAACTCTGATTTGTGGTCTCGCACCACTATTCTAACTAGGCCCTAAATGGGGCTGTTACACATTTTCTCTCTATGATACTCGTGTTATGGCTTTAATTGATTCGGGATCTACCCACTCATACATTTGCATGAAATTAGTCCCTAGCATGAGCATGCCTATAGAGTCTACTTAATTTGTAATAAGAGTGTCTAATCCCCTAGGCAAATATGTGATATTAAAATGAGCTAAATTGCTATTATAGAGCAAGAAGAACCAAGAATCAACCTCGATCGGGGAAAGAACAAAATAGCGGACTAAATCAATAATCTAGCCTATTTTGAAATCGAGGTAAGTTTGTATGTGATAAATTCAACATTCATGCTAGTATGCTTGAGAATGTTTGATATTATAATGATGCATGATATTCTATAAAATTTAGAATTGATGTTGAATGAAAAAGATAAAAAAAAGGTTGAGATGTTGAAGTGCCGGTTGGACTATAATAAATGTGAGAACACTATCATCGAGACATGAGATGGATAAGGTCCCATGTAAGACCATGTCGAGGGCATGGCCTCGGCATCGAATTGAGATTCCGTGTAAGACCATATCTGGGATATGGCTTCGGCATTGACTATAAACAAAAAAAATCGTACAAGACCATATTTGGGATATGGCATCGATATTGATGTGAGGTTCCGTATAAGACATTATTCGATATATGGCATCAGTATTAAGAGATGATCCATGTGAGACCACATCCGGGATGTGGCATTGGCTTCGTGTTTATGCTAATAATGATGAATATGCATCTTTGAGTATCCCTAGTGAATTAGTGGGATAAATAGATAAGCTTGGAAATAGGAATGAGATTAGTACTAAATTCATGTGATTGAGTGAATACAGGTACCCCTGAATAATTCACGAGGAATGTTTACGATATGTGGCATGGTATATGCTAGATAAGAACAAGTACGTGTAAGTTATGGCAAAGTGCTTATGACTTTGTGTGGTTATCTAATGTCATGAATTGATGTTATTATGAATGTATTGTTGCTATTATTTCCATGCAAGCTTACTAAGCTTTATGCTTACCCCTCTCATTTCCATTTTCCTTGTAGTATTGCCAAGTTAGCTCGAGAAATTGGAGGATGTCGGAGTTTGGAGATCACACTATCGACCACTTTTTGGTACAGCCAAATTAGATTTATTTTGAGTATGGCATGTATAGGACTTGGGTATTTTGTTATGTTATATTTGCAAGCCAAAAGTGTTGGCTATTTATGTTAGCAAATTCATTTTGTATATGGTCATTGAAGTTGGGCCAATACTTGACAGGTTTTTATATATTCATTGATGATGAATCATGAACTTTATGCTTGTGTGGATGTTTGATTTGAGTTGGTATAAGTATGGTTGCTATGTAGGGTGGCATTTGGCTTGGAACCACACGGGTAGACACACGGGCGTGTGTCTAGGCCGTGTGTGACACACGGTCAGCCCCATGGGCATGTTAATTGGCCGTGTGTCCCCTTTGCATGCTAGGTTTACAAGTCAGTATGCTCAGTAGTAAACAAACGGGCAGAGACACGACCGTGTGTCTCAGCCGTGTGGGAGACATGGCCATGGACATGGGCGTGTGCCCAGGCCATGTGAAGTCTGCACCTAAAATTTGGAATTTAATTCGACACACGGTCTAAGGACATGGGCGTGTGCCTTGGCCGTGTGACCATAGTGAGGTGATGACATCATAAATTGATGGCAAGGTTTTGGCACACGAGCTAAGACAAGGACGTGTCGAGGCCGTGTGAGAGACACGGGCAAGGAGCACAGGCATGTCTCAGGGGCGCACGAGCGTGTCCCTTGGGCAACACGAGCGTGTGGCCCCTGTTTAGACAAAAAATTTCCCAAGTGCGTAAAGGTTCCCGATTTAATTTTGAAACCTTCCAGCAGTATGTTTAAGGCCTCGTAGGCTCAAGATGAGCAGGTTATGAGTTTAAATGGAAAGTTTTTAAGCGGTACAGAAATTTTATAGCTCGTTGTGTTATGTTTAAGCAAGTTAAGTTAGGTAATGCCTCGTATCCGGTTTTAGCTTCGAACACGGGTAAGGGGTGTTACAAAAATCATGGAATTCATCCCACAGGTACTTCACCACTCCCTGAAGTGAATGTTGTAGTACACAGTAAATATGGAAATGAAAAATATAAAGGTCACCATCGTGGTCGTGGTCGTGGACGTAGTGGGGGACGTGGTCGAGGACGTACTAGTAACCGCTATCATGGTGTTCATAATAGTGGTATTTCTAACCACCAGAAAAAGAATAGCAATGAAGGGCAATAAAGAGGTGGTCAAAATAATCCTTCAAAGGTTATTGAGAATTTATGTTACCGATGTTGTATAAGGGGACATTGGGAACGTACCTGTCGTACGCCTGAACATTTAGTGAAACTTTATCAAGCATCTATTAAAGGGAAGAAAAATAATATTGAGACAAATTTTATATCAAAAAATGATGAAATGGAGGCAAAAAGGAGGGTGATGTAGTTCATGGCCTTAATGATATAACTCACCTTGATGTGACAGATTTCTTTGAGAATCATTAGAAGAGTTGGTGTTATTTTAGCATTTTATATTGTTTTTAAGTATGTTTAGTTTTCTTGCATAAGGAATAAGTTTGTGTTATTATGTTATTTTAAATATGTTCATTTTATTGATTCAAAAAAAAGTACGTTTATTTATTTACTTATTTTGCAAGTTATACATATTCAATAAATATTTGCAACGTTTCTAATGTTATATATATATATATATATATTAAGAATATGAATGATCAACAAAATTTTGTTGAATCCAAAATCAATGGAGACATATGTCTTACTGATAGTGCTACAACACATAAGATACTCAAAGAGAAAAAAATATTTTTCTCATTTAACAATAAGTGATGCTCATATTAATACAATCTCGGGTAGTTCAAAACTTATTGAAGGCTCTGGAAGAGCAATTTTATTATTACCTAAAGATACAAAATTTGTCATTAATGATGCTTTATTTTCCACCAAGTTTCAAAGAAATTTATTGAGTTTTAAAGATATTCGTATTAATGGATATCATATTGAGACTATGAATGAGAAGAATATTGAATATCTATATACTACAAATGTTGAATGTGGAAAGAAATGTGTTTTGGAAAGACTACTTGCTTTTTCATCAGGTTTATATTATACACATATTAGTGCAATTGAGGCACACGTTACTACAAACCAGAAGTTTGTAGAACCACATACTTTTACTATTTTGCATGATCGGTTAGGCCATCCCAGATCTATTATGATGTGAAAAATAATTGAGAATTCAATTGGGCACCCATTAAAGAAGCAGAAGATTCTTGAATTCAAAGATTTCTCTTGTGATGCTTGTTCTCAAGGTAAACTGATTATTAGACCATCACCAGCTAAAGTTTGGATTAAATCTCTCGCATTTCTGGAACGTATTCAAGGTGATATATGTAGGCCTATTCATCCACCGTGTGGACCATTTAGATATTTTATGGTATTAATAGATGCATCTAGTAGATGGTCACATGTATGTTTATTATCGACTCAAAACCTGGCGTTTGCGAGACTACTTGCTCAAATAATTCGATTAAGAGCACAATTTCCAGATTATGCAATAAAAACTATCCGTCTTGATAATGCTGGTGAGTTTACATCTCAAGGTTTCAATGATTATTGCATGTCAATTGGGATAAAAGTTGAACATCCTGTAGCTCATGTTCACACACAAAATGGTTTAGCTGAATCGTTTATCAAATGCCTCCAACTAATAGCTAGGCCATTACTTATGAGAACAAAGCTCCCTATTATAGATTGGGGATATGCTATTTTGCATGCAACAGCACTTATGCGCATCAGGCCAACAAGTTATAATAAATACTCCCCATTGCAATTGGCTTTTGGTCAGGAGCCAAATATTTCCCATCTTAGAATTTTTGGATGTGCAGTATATGTTCCAATTGCTCCACCACAACGAACAAAGATGGGTCCTCAGAGGAGGTTGGGAATATATGTTGGTTATGAATCTCCATCTATAATTAAGTATGTTGAACCATTAATTGGAGATTTATTTACTGCATGATTTGTTGATTGTCACTTTATTGAAACAATATTCCCAACATTAGGGGGAGAGAAAATACAGCTGGTAAAAGAAATTACATGGAATGGATCATCATTATCTCAATTAGATCCTCGTACAAGTAAATGTGAACAAGAAGTTCAAAGGATGATACATTTGCAAAACATCGCCAATCAACAGCCAGATTCATTTACTGACCTAAAGAGAATTACAAAGTCTCACATACCAACTGAAAATGCTCCAATACGAATTGATATCCCAAGAGGGCAAACTGTTAGTGCAAAAGAAAGTAATCCATGCCTGAAGTGTGGAAGACCGGTTGGTTCCAAAGATAAAAATCCTCGTAAAAGAAAAGGAGTAAATAGTCAAGGTGATTATATTATGGAGACAAATTCCCAAGAAGAGACCAAATATATAACTAATTATAATCATAAAACCCCAGAATGGATTAAGGTACCTAAAAATGATGATAACGAAAAGATCTCGATAAGTTATGTTACTTCGGGGAAAATATGGAACCGAAAAAATATAGTTGTCGACAACAATTTTGCATATAATGTTGCTATTGAAGTAGAAAAAGAAAATGATGATCCTGAGCCTAAATCTATTGATGAATGTAGAAATAGAAAAGATTGGCCAAAATGGAAAGATGCAATTCAAGCAGAATTAAATTCACTTTCTAAACGTGAGGTTTTTGGACCTGTAGTCCAAACACCTAAAGGTGTAAATCCGATAGGATATAAATGGGTATTTGTGCAAAAACGAAATGAAAAAAATGAAGTCGTAAGATATAAAGCACGGCTTGTAGAACAAGGATTTTCCCAAAGGCCCGACATTGATTATGAAGAGACATATTCTCCTGTGGTGGATGCAATCACGTTTAGATATCTTATTAGTCTGGCAGTACGTGAAAAACTTGACATGCATCTAATGGATGTTGTTACAACCTATTTGTATGGCACACTTGATAGTGAAATTTATATGAAAATCCCTGAAGGATTTAAAATCCCTGAAGGATATAGAGTTTCTAGGGAAAATTGTTTGATTAGATTAAAGAAAAGTTTATATGGATTAAAACAATCTGGACGTATGTGGTACAATCGTCTTAGTGAATACTTGTTAAAATAAGGTTACAAAAACGATCCAATTTGCCCATGTGTCTTTATAAAAGGTTTGGATCAAATTTTGTGATAATTGCTGTTTATGTTGATGATCTAAATATTATTGGAACTTCTGAAGAGTTCCAAAATACAGTAAATTGTTTAAAGAAAGAATTTGAGATGAAAGATCTTCGAAAAACAAAGTTTTGTCTTGACTTACAAATCGAGCATTTAAAAGATGGAATTCATGTTTATCAATCAACTTATACGGAAAAGATATTAAATAAATTTTACATGGATAAAGCACACCCATTATGTACTCAAATGATTGTACGATCGTTAGATGTGAGTAAAGATCAATTTCGTCCTTACGAGGATGGTGAAGAGTTTCTTGGTCCTGAAGTACCATATTTAAGTGCAATAGGGGCATTGATGTATCTTGCTAACAACACAAGACCTGATATAGCTTTCGCTGTAAACTTGTTAGCAAGATTCAGTTCTTCTCCAACATGTAGACATCGGAATGGAACTAAACATGTATTTAGATATCTCAGAGGGACTATTGATATGGGGTTATTTTATTCAAATGATTCAAAATCCCTATTAGTCGGCTATGCTGATGCTGGATACTTATCGGATCCACATAAAGGTCGATCTTAAAAAGGATATTTATTTACATGTGTGGATACTGCCATATCATGACGTTCAACAAAGCAAACATTAGCTGCTTCTTTTTCAAATCATGCAGAAATAATTGCAATGCATGAGGCAAGTCGAGAGTGTATTTGGCTAAGGTTATTGACCCAACATATCCAGAAGGTATGTAATTTGCCTTTATAGAAAAAAATGCCAACTATCTTATACTGATGCGATCCTGGCCGCATCAATTTATGACTCAAATCGATGACACCGGGAATGGCCTAAACACGAGGGGCCCAAGTGCAAAATGAAATTTAATTTCAGTTTGTTAATTTGTGTCCATGTCTTAATTGATCTAACGTGGGGTGGAAACCATTGCTGGCTTTTTCAAATAATCAAGGACGTTCAACTCAAGTGTTCCATGCAACTTGTTACAAGCTCATTTAGCTCGTTCATAGATCATCCTAGCTCATTGAGCTCAACATTATTCGGTTTTAGCTTGTGCTTCAATTTGCTGGAATATCTAATTTGGTTTAGCTCAATTTTAGCTTTCTTTAGTTTATGCGTTTAAGCTGCTGGAATAATTAATTTGGTTTTAGTTAAATTAGTTTAATTAGCTCAAATAATTAAGGTAGTGTTTAAGTTGTGTCATAAATTAAGTAGGATTTAAATATGCATTAATCTGAATGTATTTAATGTGTTTTATTTAGTTCAAAAATTTATTTTGTCTTAAGTTTATTTAATATTCCTTAGTTAGCACAACTATTTAATATGTCATATAATCAGATATTTTAATTATGTCTAAAGTTTAGACAACTTAATTGGTGTCTTGAATATGTCTTAAACTGATTGTTAATTCTGCTTGTAGGAGTTCACACCAGCTGATTAGCTAGTCAAATTCATGGGACGACATTAAAGAGAATACATGCACTAAGCTAGTTCATGGATGCCATTAATAGGGAGCTGCTGATTGCTCTCCTCCAAGTGCCATTTTCGTGGAGAGCAAAGGCCACCAGCACATTTACACTAGACCATTCAGTTGTAGTTGATTTGACACCTTAGAGGCTACCTAAATTTGAATATTCACACTTGGGAGGCTAATAGAATTCTTGTGTTCACACCTAAAGCCTATGGAAGTGCCAAGCTGATTTTAATAGCTCAAGAACTGTTCAGCTAATCAAAGCAGAACATTAAAGCTTGTTCTTTCCTCTTGGCTGAACCTAAAGTGTCCATTCAGCTCATCATTCATTCTAAATTAAGCTAATTGGCCTAGGAAACTACAAGGGACGTTCAAGGAAGCTTCCAAGCAATTTCAGCTCAATTAAGATGATCACAAGCTGTCCATTTAGATTACTTAGTGTCTATTCGGCTAGCTTAAGCATTGAGCTATAAATATGAAGCTCTTCATTTGTATTTCAGACTTTTTTGAGACTTTTTGCTCATTTGATGAATGTTTATAACAGTTGTGAGTTATTCAACTGTCTTATTTCGTTTAAGACTCAAGCTGACTTATCTAGCATCGCTAGTGGCGTCTACCTTATTTCTTTTTGAACTTATCACTCAATTCCGAGTGTGGGGTTCACCCTATTGATACCTTTGGTTCCTATCTTCCTAGATAGCGGGTCAAGGTCCTATCTACATCATCAGTCCACCTTAAGTGTCTTATAAGTCTCGGGTCAATACTCACTCATAGTTTTGGTTTATTCTTGACCCTTAAACCCTATTTCCATTCCATCCACAACTATCAACTTAATCACTTTGTTTCCTTGTTAGCCAAATCTTCATCATCCTGTCACTTAGCCATTTCAAATATCATCTCTGGTTTACTTTGTTTCAACACCTAGCCGAACCTATCCTTAATCCATCTTAAAACTCTTTGAAAACCTTCCATTTAAGCCTACATTTAGCTAAATTCCCTTAAACTCTGAATTGAACCAAACTTCTCCATTTAACGATCGGGCACAACAAACAACTCGAATCAACACCGAGGCAAGTTCGTATCATATACGAAGATAATGCAACATATATAGCTCAATTGAAGGGTGGCTATATCAAAGGTGACAGAACGAAACATATTTCACCAAAATTATTCTTCAGCCATGATCTTGAGAAAAGAGGTGATATAAATGTTTAACAAATTCGATCTAGTGAGAATTTAGCAGATCTTTTTACTAAGGCATTGCCAACTTTAACATTTGAAAGACTACTACAAAAGATTGGAATGCATCGACTCAAAGATGTAATGTAATTTTGCCATCAGGGGGAGTCTAAAAACAAGTTGTACTCTTTTCCTTTAATCAAGGTTTTGTCCCATTGGATTTTCCTGGTAAAGGCTTTTAACGAGGCAACTTGTAATAAAAGATTGTGTACTATTTTTCCTTCATTAGGTTTTTTATCCCATAGGGTTTTTCCTAATAAGGTTTTAACGAGGCACATCTACCAATGGACATCCAAGGGGGAGTGTTATGAATATCTTATTAAGTGGATGTTCATCATGATAAAGATAAAGTTTTGATATACTTCAAATTCTAATAGTTTTGATAAAGAATTATAAATGCTTACAGAAGAGTTATGTAACGCCCCAGATTTTGGGGTTAGAAGTTTTGAGATTTGTGATTAGG
The DNA here is from genome assembly GCA_025698515.1 of Gossypium sturtianum. Lineage (NCBI taxonomy): Eukaryota > Viridiplantae > Streptophyta > Magnoliopsida > Malvales > Malvaceae > Gossypium > Gossypium sturtianum. The sequence continues at coordinate 79,591,585 of CM046943.1, read as the reverse complement.
GTCTGCGAGAGGCTCGACCAATTATGTGTGTTTTCGCGTTTTAGTTTCAGTATGGGCCTGCTGGTCTGGTGGTTGTGTAAGTGTTACTAAACCTCTGGGTTCTGGGTTTGAGTTCTTATTTGTGCGTTTTGGAGAATTATTTTTATTTTGTTTTGTTTTGTTAAATAGTAGTTTTGGTTTTGAGTCAAAATATATAACCATTTATTTTTATTTTCTTTGGGCATTCTCCTCTATCTTTTTCCTTTGTTTTCTTTTTGTTTCTTCTTCTTTTACTTTTTGAAAAGGGTGGAGTTGTGGTTTTCGAAGAGCTTCGATTTCTTGGTCATCGAGTTGGGTTATGGACGTCTCTAATCGCGAATCAGGTGTGGGTTTTGAACCTTTTGCATTTTTGATAACGAATTGTGGCTTGTTTCTGTGAAATTGGAAATTGTTGTGTGCTTGTGGAATCGGTCTTTCGAAAGGGGTGATTATCATGGAATACCTTAGAGTTGGGTGTGATTTTGATATGTTTTTGAGTAATTAAGGATTGGGGAACGTTTTAGCAACAAAAGCACAATCGGTAGCCAATTTCGGTGTGGTTTCGTGACCACACAGGTGGCCACATGGGTGTGTGCCCCCACACGGGCGGTCCACACGGTCGTGTGCAGATATGAACTAGGGTTTTCAGGCAAAATTTCGTGCCACACGGTTGTGTGTCCATTTTGGGGATTTTGATCAATTTCCACATGGCTATGTCCACTAGGCACACGGGCGTGGGTGTTTGGGAATTAGGGATTTAGTGATTTGGTGCCACACAGCCTGGCCACACTGCCTTGTGGCTAATTTTTGGATTTAAGGATCCCACACGAGCGTGTGAGAACCTCACACGGTCGTGTCTACTCTGTACTCTATTTTAGCACAAATGGATAGAGAGTTACACAACTTGTTCATACGGCCATGTCCCTGACCATACGGGCGTGTGCTTCATCCACACAGCTGTGTACCTCCTCCAACACGGGCGTGTTGACCCCCCCACTTGGTCTAGGCATTTCCACACGGCCAGAGCACACGGCCGTGTGGTCCTAGGTCACCAATTTTAGTTTTGTGTATGTTTTTTATCTAAAAATGTGTCTGTGTTCCGACCCTTGGCTACGCGTTAGTAAGGGTAGTTAAGACTCTGATCTGACTTCAGCTTTTTTGTTATTAGGGACTATTGTGTGAGATGTCTGATCCTGAACCCGGTTAGCTGGGTGTGTGTGCATATCTGTTTCTGTCTGACTGCCTGTTGATGTGTTCATTGTTTCTGGGAGGTTGTAAGCATACATGCACTTGCTTAAAGGAATTTTGGGGTTGGCTGTGAAAAAAAAGAATACTGATTCTGATCTGATCTGGTAGTTTAAACTACAACATGTCCAGATAGCAAGCCATCCGCATTGCAGATCAGATCATCGCTCAGAACACCCTTACCCGTGTCTAACGCCGGACAGATACGAGGCATTACCGAACTTAAACAAAAACCTTTATACAAAACTGACTATAAAATTTCATTCAATTTAACATTCCTCATTCACATGCAAATCGCCCCATATATGGGCCCACAAGGCCCAAAACATACATTGCGAACTGTTCGGGACTAAACCGAGAACTTAGGAAACTTTAAGAAGACTTAGAAAATTTTTCCATCAAAACAGGGGTCACACGTCCGTGTGGCTTGGGACACGCCCATGTGGGTAGGCCGTGTGGTCACACACGCCCATGTCCTTAGCCCGTGTGACTCTCTGTTTATGACGTCATCAACAAAATTGGGTCCCATGGCCAAGTCACACGCCAGTGTGCTTAGGCTGTGTGGTGAATTAAATTCCGAAAAGTAAATGCAGACTTCACACGCCCATGTCCCGGGGTCGTGTTCTCCACATGGCTGAGATACACGGCCGTGTCTCTGCCCGTATGGCCAAGAAAATGGCTATTTTCCAGACCATTTGGAACCCTCATTTGCACATACTTAAACACAACTTCAATCCATCCATCCCAAACACATATAACCACATCATATAAAACCTTTAGTATAAGCACACACGTATAAATAGGCATTAAAACTCATTATGTAACACCCCTAACCCGTATCCGTTGCCGGACTAAGGTTAAAGGCGTTACCGGACAGATCGAAAACATTTACAGAAATGTCATACAATTGTATATCAACCTCAATCATAGTGTCCCCTTAGTAGGTCATCGAGACCTAAAACATGCTTATAAACCATGTCGGGACTAAACCGGAACACATACAAAATTTCACGAGAATTTAAAACTTTTCTAAGTTTCAGGGGTTACACGCCCGTGTAGGCAGGCCGTGTGCCTCCCACGACTGGGACACACCCGTATGTACTCCCTGTGGTCGAATCTGACTTTACTCCATGACTACCATGCACGCCCGTGTACCTTGGCTGTGGTCGAATCTGACTTTACACCCATGGCCACCCAGCACCCCGTGCGCTAAGGCCGTGTACTCTTAGGCCATATACTGACTTTTTCACACGACTACTAGACACGCCCGTGTGTCTTGGCCGTGTGCTCCTAGGCTAGCTACTGACTTAGCCCCACGGTCACTAGGCACGCCCGTGTGCCACAACCGTGTGACATTATAGGCCATTTGCAAGGCCAAAATGCCTCCCAATGGGTCTTACCTACAAGCAAAATGATACAGACATCTGATGCCAATTTGGCAACCAAGAACATACCATAATAACCATCCAAATTACAAGACTAAAACTCATCTCATCACAAGCATAATTCATTCATTTGCTTAATCAAAACTTGACCATTTCATGTATCAAATAACTATGCCAAAAACATACTTCACATATCACATTCATCCAAGCAAATTCTCAACTCATAACTAGCCAAATCACATGGCTAAGTTCATATAACAAACTCATATCAAATACTAGCCTATACATGCCATATCTAGCTATATACATTTCCAAAATGTAGCAAACACAAGTTGAGTAGTGTGATGACGATCCTCAACGGTCCCGAGCCTTTAGTAGCTTTGACGACCTATAAAATAGAGAAAACACACACAAAGTAAGCTTTCCAAAGCTTAGTAAGTCATAATACAATTAAACTCAACATGTAGAGCATATAAGCATGTAGAAACATTGGTACAATTCATATTCATAGCAAATTTCTCACATATATGCTTTGATCCATAATCTTGGCCATATTTGCCACATTCATTACCAATCTTACATCCCATTCACATTTTTATATTCAAACATACTTTTCTTCAAATCAAAGTCATATAGGCACTTACCTTTTATACACACTTAGTGTACATACCAAATGTACCTGAAACAAATATACATTCACGTAATAGTTTATAGCTCAAATTTGCAATTCGTATCATAGACTTGCCCGTTGAACCATTAGGAAAACTAGTAGGATACTCAGAAAGCTCGGATTGGCCGTACAATGCCATCGTCCCAGATGAGGTCTTAGATGTGTTCAGATATCGATGCCACTGTTCTAGACAGGGTCTTACACGAATCAATACGATGCCGATGTCCCGACATGGTCTTACACGTAGAGATCATATCGATGCCAACGTCCCAGATGTGGTCTTACACGAAATCTCAAATCAATGCCGACGTCCCAGACATGGTCTTACATGATAAGACAGAACAGATACCTATGTATTCCTAAGTTCGTACAAGACTTCTCGGACTTATCACTATATCGACCTTGTCTCAAAATTCATATACATAGCATCTCATAAGCATTCATTATCATCAGTAGTTATATAAATATGCTCAATTTAATACAATCGCATTTATTTGCAATATGACTTACCTCGGATTCGATTTATCAGAAATAGAAACGGCTACTCGGTTACTTTCGCTTTCCTGCGATCTGAGTCCATTTACCTCAGTTCTTGATCTATACATATTCAGAATTAACTCTTTTATTCACTAATTCATTCAATTAAGTCCAAGGACACACATTTAGGGCTATTTGCAAATTAACCCTCACATTTGCATAATTTATCAATTTAGTCCACTTTTCTCAAAACATCAAATTCACAAAATCATCATACATCCTAGCTTAGCCGAATGTATATAAATAGCATACAAGCCCATAATTTCCATCAAATTTGCAATTTAGTCCTTCAAATTACTATTTTCTCAATTTAGCCCTAATTAGTTAAATTCTTCAAAAATTCAAGAACAAAGTATGTTCATCTAGCTCAAATCTTTCATTTAACACCTTAAATCATCTCAAAGCTCAACATATCAACAATGGCATATCTCATGAACATCACCAATACACAAAATTAATACATGGGCTTGATAGTAGACTAAGCAACGATTGCAAAAATGTAAAAATTATCAAAAACCATATCAAAATCATACCTTAATTATGGATCAAACCTAGCCGAAACCTTGGAGGTTCTTATTCTTTCTTTTCCTTTTGTATATTCGGTCAAAATATGGAAATAAAAGATGAACACTTTCATCTTTTTGTTTTATTATTATTACATTAACATCTATTTTACTAAATTAACCTTAATAAACATAAAAGAAAAATATAATTCAATGTCATTTTTGTCCATTAACAATCCACTAACTTATAAATGGCTTATTTGCCAAATAAGGCCTCCCTATTAAAAAGCCATCTCAAATAAGTTTCTTTTCATAAAGCATGCAGAAATTGCATTTGATGCAATTTAATCCTTTTATCAAATTAAGCACACAAATGAACAAATTAACTTACAAAAATTTAACACATGCTTAGTCACATACCAACGACATAGAAAATAATATTAAAAATATTATTGGTACTCGGATTCGTGGTCTCAAAACCACTATTCCGACTAGGGTATAGATCGGACTGTTACAATTCTCCCCCATTAGAGATTTTTTGTCCCCGAAAACCTTACCTTAAACAAAGTCGGATATTGCTGTCTTATTGAATCTTCCGACTCCCACGTTGCCTCTTCAATTTCGTGTCGATTCCATAATACTTTCACTAACAAAATTTTCTTATTTCTCAATTCTTTTACTTCACGAGCTAAGATACGGATCGGTTCCTCTTCGTATGACATATTAGATCGGATTTCAACTTCAGATGGGTAATTACATGTGACGGACCGGATCGATATCTACGGAGCATTGAGACATGAAATACATTATGTATCTTTTCTAGCTCGGAAGGCAACAATAATTGATATGCAACAGGTCCAACTCGCTCAATGATTTCATACGGCCCGATGAATCTCGGACTCAACTTGCCTTTACGTCCGAAACGAAGTACTTTCTTCCATGGTGACACTTTCAGAAATACTTTGTCGCCGATCTTAAATTCTATATCTTTTTATTTTAAGTCTGCATAAGACTTCTGATGATCAGATGCTGAATCTTTTACCAATCTCGGATCAATTTCACTTTCTGTTCTGAATCTTTTACCAAATCGACCCCATGTAGCTTACTTTCACTGAGCTCAGTCCAATACAGAGGTGTACGACATTTACGACCGTACAAAGCTTCATATGGTGCCATTTTGATGCTCGACTGAAAACTATTATTGTATGCAAATTTAATTAATGGAAAATACTGTTCCCACGAACCATTAAACTCAAGTATACAACATCTTAACATATCTTCAAGAATCTGAATAATCCGCTTCGGATTGACCATCTGCTTATGGATGAAAAGTCAGATCAAATGCGCCATGCCCAAAGCTTCTTGCAATTTCTTTCAGAACCTCGATGTAAACCTCGGGTCCCTATCTGACACAATAGATAGTGGCACCCCATGCAATCTAACAATCTCAAAAATATAAAGCTCGGCTAATCTATCAAGTGAATAGTCAGACCTTACCGGAATAAAATGGGCAGATTTCGTCAATCTATCAACTACGACCCATATCGCATCTTTCTTTCTCGGAGTCTGAGGCAAACCAGAAACAAAATCCATTGTCACTCTATCCCATTTCCACTAAGGAATCAAAATCGGTTGTAGCAACCCAGACGGAACTTGATGTTCAGCTTTGACTTGCTGATAGATTAAACATTTTGAAACAAAGCCAGAAATATCACGCTTCATACCAGACCACCAATAGTGTCGCTTCAAATCATGGTACATTTTAGTACTCCCCGAATGAATAGATAGACGACTGTTATGTGCTTCACTCAAAATCAACTGAATCAATTCCAGATTTCTTGAAACACAGATACGATCTCAGAATCTCAAGCAATCATCAACAACTCGAAATTCAGATTCATAATTCGAATCACACTGAGCTCGTTTCGCTAATAACTCATTATCAGATTTTTGAGCATCACATATTTGCTGTATAAACAATGGTTTCAATTTTAATTCAGCTATCACAGAGCTATCATCAGACAAATCTAACTGAGCATTCAAAGCACATAGTGCAAACAATGATTTTCTACTCAATGCATCAGCAATAATGTTTGCTTTACCCAAATGATAATCTATCACAAGTTGATAATCTTTTAACAGCTCTAGCCATCTTCTTTGACGCGGGTTCAAATCTTTCTCAGTCATCAGATATTTCAGACTTTTATGTTCTGAAAACACGTGACATTTCTCACCGAACAAATAATGACACCAAATCTTTAGTGCGAACACAATCGCAGCTAACTCAAGGTCGTTTGTTGGGTAGTTCTTCTCATGTGACTTAAGTTGTCTCGAGGCATAAGCTATTACTTTGCCTTCCTGCATCAATACACATCCCAGACCGTTTAACGAAGCATCACTGTATATAACAAATTCTTTACCTGATTTTGGCTGTACCAAAACTGGAGCTTCAGTCAATAGATTTTTCAACTGATCAAAGCTTTTCTGACATTTATCAGACCATTCAAATTTAACATCTTTCGGAAGCAATCTAGTTAATGGAGTAGCTATCGTCGAAAAGCCTTTTACAAATCTACGGTAATAACCAGCAAGTCCCAGAAAACTACGAATTTCAGATACATTCTTTGGAGGTTTCCAATCCAATATAGCAGAAATCTTGCTCGGGTCAACACGTATACCAGATGCTGATACAATATGTCCCAAAAAACTAACCTCATGTAACCAGAATTCACATTTGCTAAATTTCGCATATAATTGCTTTTCTCTCAGAGTTTGCAACACGATTCTTAGATGTTCAGCATGCTCATTTTAATCACGTGAATAAGTCAAAATGTCATCTATGAACACTACAACAAATCGATCTAGGTACGATCTGAAAATTCTGTTAATCAGATCCATAAAAACAGCAGGAGCATTGATTAGTCCAAATGGCATAACTAAAACCTCATAATGTCCGTACCTCGTTCTGAAAGCAGTTTTCGGAATGTCTAAATCTTTAACTCTTAACTGATAGTATCCCGATCTCAGATCAATCTTGGAAAATACAGTAGCTCCTTTTAATTGATCGAATAAATCATCAATCCTGGGCAACGGATATTTTTTCTTTATAGTCACTTTGTTCAACTGACGGTAGTCAATGCACATTCTCATCGTGCCATCTTTCTTTTTCACAAACAGAATAGGAGCACCCCAAGGTGAGAAACTCGGTCTAGCGAACCCTCTGTCAGTCAACTCTTGCAACTATGACTTTAATTCTTTCAACTCTGTTGGTGCCATTCTATACGGAGCTATTGAAATAGGTGTAGTACCAGGCAACAATTCAATACCAAATTCAACTTCACGTATCGGAGGCAAGCCCGGTAGTTCTTCAGGGAATACATCATAAAACTCACAGACGACTGGCACTGAATCAACTTTCTTTTCAGACACTTTCGAGTCAATTACATAAGCAAAATATGCCTCATATCCCTTTTTCACATATCTTCGAGCTTTCAATACATATATCGCAGTAGGCAATCCATCTAAATCAATAGACTCAACCTGTACAATTTCATTATTTGGACATCTCAAATCAACAGTCTTTCTTTTACAATTTACAACCGCGTCATGCAATGTCAACCAGTCCATACCCAGAATAATATCAAACTCATCAAATAGCAAAAGCATTGAAACATTAACGGACAGTTCTTGCATACTTTGTTAACAAAGACACTTTTACCTAAGGGGTTCGATACTTTTATAACAAACTCGATGAGACTCTACAGCAAAGTCTTCATCAATGCTAAATTTATGCATATATACGAATCGTAGAACCGTGGTCTATCAATTGAACCACAGAAGTATCATAAAGTGTAAAAGTACCCGTTATAATATCTGGTGATGAAGCTTCCTCACGAGCTCGAATAGCATACGCCCGGCAGGGCTCTAGCCGGATCTCGCATGCCTCTCTCATAGTTCTCTCGACTACCACCGACATTTCTTACATTCTTCAAGGTCTACCTCTCACAGTGCATTATCGGATCTCGATTCGAATACCGTCGATAGACTCAGGGCAATCACGGATAAAATGATCAAGTGATCCACATCTGAAACAATCTCTGTCATTCACTCTACAGCTTCCCGGATGTCTTTTCCCACAATGCTTACATTCTGGTTTCTCGGATCGTACATTTCTAACACTTGCCACTGAAGTTGCTGGAGCTTTGGAGTTCATTTCTGATCTATCTCGATTTCTATTTGAATATCCCATATTAACTCTCGAACGGCTTTGATCATCTCTAAATTTCTTTGAAGTAGACTAAAATGATCTATTCTGAAATCTCTTTCTCACTTCTCAGGCTTCTGACTCAGCTTTCTTTTTATCTTTCCCAAGTACCTCAGCTTTGCATGCTCGATCAACAAGTACAACAAACTCTTTTATCTCTAAAATCTCGACTAGTAAATGAATGTCTTCATTAAGCCCATCTTCGAACCTTTTGCACATTATTGTTTCACATGATACACATTCACGAACATATTGACTCAATCTGGAAAACTCCCGTTCATATTCCGTAACAGACATATGGCCCTGTTTCAAGTCTAGAAATTCCTTCCGTTTCTGATCAATGAACCTCTCACTAATATATTTCTTCCGAAACTCAATCTGGAAGAATTCCCATGTCACCCGTTCCTTTGGAACAATAGTGATCAAAGTTTTCCACCATTGATAAGCTGCATCTCGGAGCAAAGATACAACACACTCTATGCATTCTTCCGGAGTCAAAGACATCTTATCGAATACCCGAATCGTGTTTTCTAACCAAAACTCTACCTTCTCGGCATCATCATCATTAGTAGCCCGGAACTCTTCAACCCCATACTTACGAATTTTGTCAACTGGAGGCTTATTCAACAGACTCGAATACATAACCGGTGGCACAACTATAGTCTGAGGGGGATTAACCGGGGGCAGGGGTTGTGAAACAGTCGGGTTATTCTTTACAAATTGAGTGAACCATTCACTCATCATCTGGAAGAAAGCTTGTTTAGCTTCTTCCTCATGACCGCTCGTAACCGGTCTCGGATCAGAGGGCGCTGTCCCTTGCGTAGGAGCAAGCGCATTACTTTCTACGTCGTCCGCTACGGCTCTTTCGGGATCCATTACCATACGAAAATCACATTTATACGTCATGATTATCACACTATCACAATTCAGAAATATGGCATGTATAGCTAGACTCTGACATGCTACGTTAGTCCTAGAATCGACTAAACCGTAACTCTGATACCAACCAAATGTAACACCCCTAACCCGTATCCGTCGCCGGACTAAGGTTAAAGGCGTTACCGGACAGATCAGAAACATTTACAGAAATGCCATACAATTGTATATCAACCTCAAACATAGTGTCCCCTTAATAGGTCATCGAGACCTAAAACATGCTTATAAACCGGGTCGGGACTAAACCGGAACACATACAAAATTTCACGAGAATTTAAAACTTTTCTAAGTTTCAGGGGTTACACGCCCGTGTAGGCAGGCCGTGTGCCTCCCACGGCTGCTGGACACACCCGTGTGTACTCCCCGTGGTCGAAGCTGACTTTACTCCACGACTACTATGCACGCCCGTGTACCTTGGCCGTGGTCGAATCTGACTTTACATCCACGGCCACCAAGCACGCCCGTGTACCTTGGCCGTGGTCGAATTTGACTTTACACCCACGGCCACCCAACACCCCGTGCGCTAAGGCCGTGTACTCTTAGGCCATATACTGACTTTTTCACACGACTACTAGACACGCCCGTGTGTCTTGGCCGTGTGCTCCTAGGCTAGCTACTGACTTAGCCCCACGGTCACTAGGCACGCCCGTGTGCCACAACCGTGTGACATTATAGGCCATTTGCAAGGCCAAAATGCCTCCCAATGGGCCTTACCTACAAGAAAAATCATCAAGACATCTCATGCCTATTTGGTAACCAAGAACATACCATAATAACCATCCAAATTACAAGACTAAAACTCCTCTCACCACAAGCATAATTCATTCATTTTCTTAATCAAAACTTGATCATTTCATGTATCAAATAAGTATGCCAAAAACATACTTCACATATCACATTCATTCAAGCAAATTCTCAACTCATAACTAGCCAAATCACATGGCTAAGTTCATATAACAAACTCATATCAAATACTAGCCTATACATGCCATATCTAGCTATATACATTTCCAAAATGTACAAACACAAGTTGAGTAGTTTGATGACGATCCTCAACGGTCCCGAGCCTTCAGTATCTTTGACGACCTATAAAACAGAGAAAACACACACAAAGTAAGCTTTCCAAAGCTTAGTAAGTCATAATACAATTAAACTCAACATGTAGAGCATATAAGCATGTAGAAACATTGGTACAATTCATATTCATAGCAAATTTCTCACATATATACTTTGATCCATAATCTTTGCCATATTTGCCACATTCATTACCAATCTTACATCCCATTCACATTCTTATATTCAAACATACTTTTCTTCAAATCAAAGTCATATAGGTACTTACCTTTTATACACACTTAGTGTACATACCAAACGTACCTAAAATGAATATACATTCACGTAATAGTTTATAGCTCAGATTTACAATTCGTATCACAAACTTGCCCGTTAAACCATTAGGAAAACTAGTAGGATACTCAGAAAGTTCGGATTGGTCATAGAATGCCATCGTCCCAGACGAGGTCTTAGATATATTCAGATATCGATGCCACTGTCCCAGACAGGGTCTTACACGAATCAATACGATGCCGATGTCCCAGACATGGTCTTACACGTAGAGATCATATCGACGCCAACGTCCCAGACGTGGTTTTACACGTAGAGATCATATCGATGCCAATGTCCCAGACGTGGTCTTACACGTAGAGATCATATCGATGCCAACGTCCCAGACGTGGTCTTACACAAAATCTCAAATCAATGCCGACGTCCCAGACGTGGTCTTACATGATAAGACGAGCGAGATACCTATGTATTCCTAGGTTCGTGCACGGACTTCTCGGACTTATCACTATATCGACATTGTCTCAGAATTCATATACATAGCATCTCATAAGCATTCATTATCATCAATAGTTATATAAATATGCTCAATTTAATACAATCGCATTTATTTGCAATATGACTTACCTCAGATTCGATTTATCGGAAATAGAAACGGCTACTCGGTTACTTTTGCTTTCCCGCGATCTAAGTCTGTTTTCCTCGGTTCATGATCTATACATATTCAGAATTAACTCTTTTATTCACTAATTCATTCAATTCAGTCCAAGGACACACATTTAGGGCTATTTACAAATTAACCTTCACATTTGCATAATTTATCAATTTAGTCCATTTTTCTCAAAACATCAAATTCACAAAATCATCATACATCCTAGCTTAGCCGAATGTATATAAATAACATACAAGCCCATATTTTCCATCAAATTTGCAATTTAGTCCTTCAAATTACTATTTTCTCAATTTAGCCCTAATTAGTTAAATTCATAAAAAATTCAAGAACAAAGTATGTTCATCTAGCTCAAATCTTTCATTTAACACCTTAAATCATCTCAAAGCTCAACATATTAACAATGGCATATCTCATGAACATCACCAATACACAAAATTAATACATGGGCTTGATAGTAGACTAAGCAACGATTGCAAAAACGTAAAAATTATCAAAAACCATATCAAAATCATACCTTAATTTTGGATCAAACCTAGCCGAAACCTTGGAGGTTCTTATTCTTTCTTTTCCTTTTGTACATTCAGTCAAATGAAGGAAATAAAAGATGAACACTTTCATCTTTTTCTTTTATTATTACATTAACATCTATTTTACTAAATTAACCTTAATAAACATAAAAGAAAAATATAATTCAATGTCATTTTTGTCCATTAACAATCCACTAGCTTATAAATGGCTTAATTGCCATATACAGCCTCCCTATTAAAAAGCCATCTCAAATAAGTGTCTTTTCATAAAGCATGCAGAAATTGGATCTGATGCAATTTAATCCTTTTATCAAATTAAGCACACAAACGAACAAATTAACTTACAGAAATTTAACACATGCTTAGTCACATACCAACGGCACAGAAAATAATATTAAAAATATTATTCGAACTCGGATTCGTGGTCCCGAAACCACTGTTCCGACTAGGGTATAGACCGAACTGTTACACATTAACCAATATGAACCAACACATTTGGCCAAATCAAATGACACATACACAATTGACTAAGTCCCTATACATGCCATAGACTCAAAAGGTTTTGCATTCACTTATACCCAACATGATAGCTTGATAGTGTGATAGCATCTCCGGCGATCTCCAACCCAAGCTAGTATAAAACCCTACATGATATGAGAAAGGAAGGGGAGTAAGCTATAAAGCTTAGTAAGTATGTATGTAAATAATAAACAATTTATTACCATGCTTTAAACAATTCTTATTTTGAGTTCTCAAGATAATGCCATCATTATTGCATAAAATTTCTCAATTCACTTATGTTCATCTTAAACTGTCTACTCGCATTACAGTCACTAAATTATTTTTACCCAAAGCTACGGAAATCCAAATTAAGATCCGCTAATTTTAATTGAAACTAGACTCACATATCTTCTTACCATAAAATTTCCAGAATTTTTGGTTCAGCCAATCAGTACAGTTTATTCTTTAAAGTTTCCCCTATTTCGCTGTCCAATAGTTCTAACCCCTCTTCACTAAAAATTTATTTTATCATTGCAAAGAACTCAAAAGATGTTTCCGTTTGTTTTTCTTGAAAATAGACTCATTAATAAATTCAATCATATAAATTTTATCCCTTGATTATTTTTGTACAATTTTTAATGAATTTCTAAATTCAGAACAGGGGATTCCAAAATTATTCCGACCTTATCTTATAAAAATTCAAATATCTCATAATCTGAAATTATTTTGCTTACACTGTCTCTTTTATGCAAAAATAGATTCAATAAGATTTAATTTCATATCTTATTCAAATTATAATTCAATTTCCACCATTTTTGGTGAATTTTCAAAATGATTCAACATCTGCTGTCCAAACTATTTTATTGCTAATTTTACTCTATCATGTTTTCTTTGTATTAATTCTCATTTACACACTTATAATACTAAAGCATATCCATAGTTAGCCATGCCAATAGCTAGTCATCATCAAATATTTACAAGCCATTGTAACACCCCAAACCCGGCCTAGAAGTTAGGCCCGAATCTGGCGTGTCACATTGAAGGAAGTTGAAAAGCTAAGCAATTGTTAAGAAAAGTTTTATCGGACTTTTGAACTCCGAGTTTGTTGTTTGTTTGAGAAAAACGCGATTTGCTAAATGACCGTTTAAAATTTGTTATTATTTTGAAAAACTATTTTGTTATGAAAGTTGAACTTGCATCGTTGCGTAAACATGATATTTTAGAAAATGATTGCTAATGTTTTAAGAAAACCTCAGTATTTATAAGTTTAATGATTATAAATGAAAACTTAGAAAAAATAAACCAATGGCCTTATTACAAAATATTAACCCAAAATAAATAATCTTAAAATAAGGTAAAAATCGAAATTACTAAAGTTCACGAGTAGTATCTCCGATGTATAGCCACCCCGAGTCCTCCGCGGCTCTCAATCCTCTATCATTTGGGAATTACAGAAACATTTAATAAAAAGAGGGGTGAGTTTACGAAAACTCAGTGTGTACAACCCTCATCGGTAAGAACATGCATCACAACAATCCGGGCCAAAGCCCATTACAGTAATGGTGGCAATTGGGCCTTAGCCCAAAATAGCCTCGGTTGAGCCTTAACCCATATCATATGTCACAGCAAATAATGTATGCAATGCGATGCAAACCCAGCCCAACCTAATTTTTCCATCCGCTACACACCACCCATTCCTGCCAAACACACCAGTGGGGATTTCTACAATCGACCCTCACCGCTACACACCAAGGGTAGCCCGATTGCGGTACTACCGAATGTTGCAGCAAAGCTACTTAATCACATACATTGGGCTTAAAGCCTCCGGTGGATCCATACCATACGGCCATGCGATCCTCAAATATTGACACAGAGTCATCAATATATATATGTTAGGCACATAGCCACGGTAAATATGATTGGCACAAAGCCATAATAACAGCACAAAGCCTTCGGTATTGGCACAAAGCCCATAATTACGGCACAAAGCCTTCAGTATTGGCACAAAGCCCATAATTACGGCACGAAGCCCATATTAATGGCACACAGCCCTCGGTAACATTATCGGTGCAGCATGGCTGCTCGGTGGCTAAAAAGCCTGTGGTGGATCCATACCATACGGCCATGCGATCCTGGATCCATACCATACGGCCATGCGATCCTCAAATCTTCCTCCGTACCATAATTCCCACCCATGCAATATGTCGTGTATGTCATGCTCAATCATTACACGTGTATGCAAAATGGACATGCTCAGTAACAATTATTTAAACATGTAATAAAAGCATATCACCATATACAACCACGCATAAATTAGACAACTCATTGCACAAGTCGATCATTTACCTACAAGGGCAAATCAGTCATTTTACCCTATAAGGGTATTTCGGTAATTCCACCCTACAGGGGTAGTTCGGTAATTCTACTCATAACCAATCCATGTAAGCAACGCATCTCAAACATAATCAATCATACAATTAACACATACAACGCTAGTACTACCATGAGGGTACAGCGATCATTTTGTCGTGTAGGGGTAAAACAGTAATTTCGCAAACTGGGGGTATTTCTGTAATTTTGCAAAATAAGGGTATTTTGGTAATTTTACAAACTGGGGGTATTTCGACAATTTTGCAAACCGGGGGTATTTCAGTAATTTCACGAACCAGGGGTATTTCGGTAATTTTGCAAACCAGGGGTATTTCGGTAATTTCACGAACCGGGGGTATTTCGATAATTTTGAAAATCGGGGGTATTTCGGTAATTTCACTAACCAGGGGTATTTCGGTAATTTTGCACTTAATGGCCTTTCTGACGGCCTACTGTCGCCTCGAGCGGCACGGATACCTTTTCTTATTGAAACGGTGTAATTGGGCCTAGGGCCCATTCTCAGCCCAAATGGGCCCACACGCTCGTGTGGCCCATTTAGCCCAAATCTAGCCACAGATATTAGATTCACATAGTCTAGTCCAATTTCTACTACACAGTCATACAATTTATTCATATGGGCCCACGGGCCCATTGGGCCCACCTTGGCCCATCATGGCCCAAGCAGCCTCAACCTACAAGAATACTCATGGTGGCCTCGACTATCGCGTCGAAGCTCCCACACGTGCACTCGCACCCTCGTGTGGCTACCATTGCCATGTAACCGACTTTTTGGCATTTGCCGCTCTACAGCTAGAGTAGAGAGAAGTACACACCTGATAGGAATCTGATGCTAATCCGCGCTCCGACCACTCCTGTGCCCAAACGCCCACCAAGGTATCTTAACCCTCCTCATAGACTGCTCTATATATAGCTAGCTTCTCACCTTCCTTTTTTGTATCTTTTCGATGTGGGATCCCTCCGTTAGCAGAGTTTAAATCCAACTCAAACTCTTGCCGCCCCAACTTAGCAAAATAAATACTCCCTTGCTTTCCATGAGATTCGAACCCTGGCTCCCTTGTAGCATAATCCACACCGCTAACCACTTGGCCACAAACTCCTCTTGTGTCTAAAATCATGCGCAACTAAATATAACCCTATGGCAAAATTCTAGAATCCATTTAAAAAAAGAAACCAAAATGCAAGAGCCAAGACTTGAACCTTGGACCTTCTTCCTTCCTTGTGGCGTCACCCCTTTGTCTCTTATGTGGCGTCACTTTGCCACTACACCACAGACTCCACTTGTGTCATTTTTTCCACATTTTATTCTTAAAGCCTACCTACTAACTCCCAGGGTTTTATTCACCTAAAACCAAAATTTCCCTAAAGCTAAAGTTTGAACCCGGGACTTCATAGAAGCCCCCTAACCTTCCAAAATCCGTCACCTACTAGATCCAACTTGCACTAAGGCCGTTCTCTTATTCCCAAAAATTTTAAACGCTCCTACGCCTAAGGCCCATTGGGCCCAATCCTACTAGGCCCAACTTTGGGATGTTACAGCCATTCATTGGCCAATTTAACTTACACATCAACAACAAAAACTTGAACATTTCATTTCTCAATTTAATTTGGCTTAAAAGCCTTACACATGATCACAATCCACATTTCCCACATATTCTTACATCATAAGCATGGACTTACCTCTTTGTCATTGATGCATAAACTTAGCTTTTTGTCATTGATGCATAAACTTAGCTCTTTGCCCGCTGAACTACTCGGAATATCGAAGGATACTCAATCTCATCATACATGTATCACGATGCCAATGCCATATCCCAAATATGGTCTTACATGGGATCACATCTTGATGCCGATGCCATATCCCAGATATGGTCTTACACGGGATCTCATATCTCGATGTCGATGCCATATCCCATATATGGTCTTATACGAGATCGTTCATAGATGTCGATGCCATGTCCCAGACAAGGTCTTACACGAGATCTTCCTTTGGTGCCGATGCCATGTCCCAGACATGGTCTTATAGGGGACCTACATTCGGTGCCGATGCCATGTCCCAGACATGGTCTTATACGGGACCTTCCTTATCTCATGTTGTGACATTAGTATCCTTGCTATTCCGAATGTTCAACCGGGACTTCAACTTAACATAATTTCATCATACTCTCATCGAGGCATCATTAGTCGATTTGATAGAAATAATATTCATTTAACATAATATCTAGAAATTAAAAATATTAAAACATTATGTAGCTTTAATTTCACACAAACTTACCTCGATACGAAAATGGCAAGAAGAGACCTAACCGTCAGTTACTCGTTCCCCCCCGTTCTAAGTCCAAACTTCATTTTCTTTGATCTATAACATCACATTTAGCTTACTTGTTAGTCACATTATTCATTGTGACCAAAAAATCATACTATGGCAAAATTACGTTTTCACCCCTAAACTTTGTCATATTTACACTTTTGCCCCTAGGCTCGTAAAATGATTTTTATTCGATTTCCTTGTATTTTAGGCCTAGCCGAACCATTTTCATAACTATAGTAGTCCACAATTTGCATTCATTCACACATTTTTCATACATTTTTCAACTTTTTACAAATTAGTCCTTTTATGCGATTTCATCGAAAATCACTTAGTAAAAGTTGTTTACTACACACCGAGCATTCATATTCTACCATTAGACATCAAAGAACATGCATGTCATCCATGGGAAAATTTCTAAACACAAACCCTATGTAACACCCCTAACCCGTATCCGTCGTCGGATTAGGGTCACAGGGCATTACAAGCTAAGTCACAACTTTTATTCAATCATTTAAGTCATAAATAAACTTACTTATATAATAATAATAAATAGATTAAAAACGATCACATATGCATATATATGAATATTACATTAAATTTCATAAAACATACTTACCTTACTAAATCTAAGTTGTACGCGACATAATCATCAAGAACATAAGCCGAATATGCTATATACATTTTATTCAAACCACACGACAATGCAAATACCATAAGCCTCATTCACCGTATCTTTATTGTGAATACATAATCGAAACATCAATCAACTTTAAGAAAAATTCTTATTCTTCTTTATTTAATTATTAAGACCCAAAACAACCAAACCAACAATATCTATAAAAGATAATTTAAAACATACTTCTTTCAATTGACTAACATTATCCAAGTATATCATGTATGTTATTTACTAAATTTAAGTTCATTTAGTAATTAAAGCCACCTTACCAAATATACACATGCCCATAATTAGTTCTTAAACTAGATAACAATCATGGCATTTAAAAAAAAAAAACCCATATGAGATCACATGTTATACTGCTCTTACCGAATTCAAATAGATTCAATACACTCAATCAAACCAATGTACACCTTAATTCATTTGCATGCACATAATCAAACCAAAATAATCATATAACTTATTCATTAGTTACATTCACCAACCGTTCCTAATTAGCAAACTATTTAAGCATATTATAAGTGCATACATTTCCTTTACAACTGAATCAAAATAACCAAAGCAAAATCGAATATATGATGTTCATTTTTTTATCCAATTACTAAGTGAATTTATAACTATACTAAAAGACAAAACATACCAAGCATCAAGATTATCAAAATGAGCTAGTCATAAGCTATTCACATCATTTCCCAACCAAGCTATATAATCAAAATATTATACTCACATGCTATATAACATAGTTACCAAAATGAGCTTATAACATGACCGAATATGTTATACCACACTAGCATCATGATTAAGCCATTTTCACATGGCTTATATACATCAACAAAAAATTTCGTTCGAATATTAAGCTAGCCTATACATGCCTTAAGTTCAAAAATTCAACTTTTTAGGTACCAAAATAAGTCGATAGCGTGGATGACTTCGATGACGATCCTCGGAGCTCGTAGCTTGACCAAAATCTAAAAAATAGAGTGGAAACATATCACACAAAGTAAGCTAACTAGCTTAGCAAGTCTTAAGCAAAAGTATTAAATCAAATAATCATTCAAGCATTTTCAAATCCAAAATTAATATCATAAAATTTCAAAACTTAGTACTTATATGATCTACTAATGTAGAATGCTAATACCCTTTCCTTTAACAACCTCAAAATAGCCTTATTTCACCCTAAATGTGCAAACTCACCGAATACACATAAATTTAATATGTATCCACATATAACCAAATCAAGTAAGTACAATATACATATTGACCACATATAATCGATTATACACATATGTACATATACCCATTTATCCCCACATTTTGCATTTACACATATGGCCGAATCTCAAAAACACAACCAAAATCAAATTTCAATATATTATACTCATTATTTGTAAAGCTGAATGCACACATTAAAATCTTACAAATATACCTCAACTATATCACATATTACTAGCATTGAATAGTAATATATCATCTTACCTTATTCTTTGCAACTATGAGGCTTATACGTGCACTGAACATTCAAACATTTGCTGTAATTAAATTCCACATTGATAATAATCCATGAACCCTCTATTTATAATAAATCACTTGCATTAAGCCTGCTAGGCAACAAAGCCCGAAACACACACTGGCACTAAGCCTGCTAGACCCGAGGTCTGAAATTTAGTCACTGGCATTTAGCCTGCTAGGTAATAAGCCTGATATACTTCACCGGCACAAGGCCTGCTAGGCTCGAAGCCCGAATATCGATATTATTAAACCATCTCACACACATTACATATTACAAATGTTACATATATCACACATAATTCATATCACTTTCACATATCAAACTCAATTAAATTTAACTACATTTAATTATTAAAACACTTATCACATTTCGCTTTGGCCAAATTCCCATTTATAAATTCAAAATTCAGCATGTAATTAAGGTCATAACCGATATTAACGGTGTTAAATTGCTTAAAGACTTACCTCGGATATCGTCGGACAACAAAAATTGGCTATTCGATAACTTTCGCTTTTCCCCGATCCAAGTTCGTTTTTCTTTGTTCTTGATCTAAACATATTCAAATTAAGCTCATTCAAACACATTTCATTTCAATTTAGTCCAAAAACACCTAAATGGACAAATTACCATTTTGTCCCTAACATTTCACACTTTTACATTTTAGTCCTATTTGCCCAAAACACAAAATATGCAAAATCTCACCACAACATAGCTAGGCCGAATCTTCCACATAACCATATAAGTCCATACATTTCTTTTGTTTTGCAATTTAGCCCCTCAAAAATTTATTTTTACAATTTAGCCCAAAATACTCAAATTCACCAAAATTTCCAATTCAAAACATGTTAATTCAAAACATACCTTTAATATTTTTCCATCAAGCATTACAAAGCATAAACAACCATCAATGGCCGAATATGAAACATGCTCAAATTCAAAAATTCTAACATGGGTCGACTTGTATTCGAAGCAACGATCTCAAAAACGTAAAAATTAACAAAAACTAAACTAACCACATACCTTAATTTGGCTTAAAGATGGCCGAACCAAGCTTGTTATTTTTCTTTTCTCTTGTGCATGTATTCGGTCAAAGAAAGACGAACAAAAAAAAACATGGTTCCTTTTGTGTTTTATTTACATATATATTAACTTATTATTAAAATACTATTATAACCTTTCATCATAAATTAACAAACATTATATTATAAGGGTACTATAGTACATGGCCGGCCACTACCATTTTAAAATGGTCTTTTTGCCTTTTAAAAGCTTCCAATTTAAAAGACATGCACACTTTGGTCCTAGCACATTAAACCATCAAGTTTTAACTTTACGCGATTAGACCCATTTTAATAATTCAGCACTCAATCAATAAAATTAAATCACAAAAATTTCACACATTGAAATTCACACATATACGACTTGAAAAATAATATTTTAAATTTTTTCTGACTCGGGTTCGTGGTCCTGAAACCACTGTTCTGATTAGGCTAAAATAGGGTTGTTACAACTCTCCCCCTTAGGGATTTTCGTCCCTGAAAATCTTACCGTTAAACAGAGTCAGATACTGTTGTCTCATTGAATCTTCAGGCTCCCACGTAGCCTCTTCTACTCCATGTCGATTCCATAATACTTTTACTAACGGTATTTTCTTGTTTCTCAACTCTTTTACTTCATGAGCTAAGATACGAGTCGGTTCTTCCTCGTACGTCATATCAGATCGGATTTCAATCTCAGACGGGGCAATCACATGTGATGGATCAGATCTGTAACAGCCTGAATGTGAGCCTCATCAGAATGGTGGTTTCGGGACCACAATTTTGAGCTAAAAATATTTTAAATATTTTATTTGATAGCTAGATTATGCGTTCGAGTGGGTGTTAAAATATTGTGGAGTTATTTGTATGTTTGAGTGGTTAATTTAAGAAAAGGATTAAAATGAGTAAATGAGAAAGTGGCTATTGTGGAAATTAGGGCTAAATTGATTGGATTTCTTTTCACATGGGATTTAAGTTGCAATTTAACCATATTTTTCCTCCTAGTGGACGGCATTGACCATGAGTAGTGCATATATTATATATTATATATTATATTATTATTATTAGTTAGTGGGGTGATAATTAATAAAGTATTATTTTGTTAAAGAAAGAATAAGAAAAACATATTTTCTCCCCACTTACTTCATCTTCTCCACGAAAACAAAGAGAAAAGAAGTGAAAATGTAACATCCTGAAAAGGGCCTATGTATTTTCAGTTTAATTGTGCGAAATGACATGTCTTATGTGTTATGAATGTATTCTGAATATTTTTGGAAACTAGGAAATGTAAGGAAATGATTTAGAAATGATTTAAAAGAGGAAAGCAAACATTTTTGGAAACTAGGAAATGTAAGGAAATGATTTAGAAATGATTCAAAAGAGGAAAGCGAACATTTCTGGAAACTTGGAAATGAAAGGAAATGTCAAGTTTAAAGAGCCAAACGAAAATTTTTGGAAACTTGGAAATGAAAGGAAATGACCTAGAAAATGTCGAGTTTTAAAGTTTAAAAGAGGAAATTAAGGCAAGGTGGCCTTAAGAGAAAAAGTATGTGAAATTTGACACAAAAAACAGCTTGGAAAAGCGGCTGAAGATGCCACTTAGGGCCTCTGAAAATGGCGCCACATGCAAGGGTGTTGGGCCTGAGTTCGAGTCACAAGGGAAGCAAATAAAAGAAGTTTTATTTTGCTTCCAGAAGCAGAGAGTTGGACGGCACCAAGGCATTTGGAAAAGAGTCCTATTCTCTTTAAATTTCGGCTAAGGGGTGGATAAATGGTGATTTATTTTGATTATTTTCAAAGAGATAATTAGAGGATTATTCTTGTTAATTTTAAAATAAAGAGATAAAGATAAGAGGAGTGATGGCCAAGTAAGGGATACTAGGCCTAGTAATTTCGGCATTTAGGGGAAAAGAGAGGCAATTCTACCTATTTTCTTTTCTTCCCAACTAAGTCTCTGTCGAAAATCCCCTAGCAAACTCTCTTCTTTCTCTTTATGTTTGCCAAGCCGAAATCCTCTTCTCCCTAAATCCACCATTGCCGATTCTCCCTAAGAGCAAATCCCTCTCTTTTCAATTCAGTTGAACCATAGCCATCTAGCTTCCAAGTATTCATAGCCGAATCTTTGAAGGGTTTCAACAAAGGTGCAATCGTCTTCTTCAAATAAAGGTAAGATCAAAGTTTGATTTCTTTTCTTTCCTTTAAGGACTTGTCGAAATCTCAAAGGCTAATTCTAATTCTTATTGTATTCTTTGACCGAAATATTAAGGAGAGATTTGGGATCTTTGCTAGTGTCGACTTTTAAGGAGATAGTTCGAGATCTAGCCAACCAAGGTAAGTACATATTCGGCCAAGGGCTATGAAAAGGTGATTTAAATGTTAGAAGTGGATCTAACAGATATCCTATAGGTTTTGACATCTCCATAACCAAGGGATACTTTCGAGATTTGGAAATCGCAAGGTAAGTGTCTAAATACAATCGGCTAAGGCCATGTTTGGTATTCTAGATCTATTTCTCATATGTTTTAAAAGCCGAAAACTAACTAGTTAGGAGTTTTGGTGGCTAGCCGATTTCAAGAAGGAACTCAGCAAGTTTTTGGGATTTAATTTTTAATCCAATCGGCACAAGGTAAGTTTAAGTATACTAATCCTACTAGGATTTGGATTTATGGCCGAATGGCTTTTTATTAAATTAGTAAGTGATTAATCAAATGTAGGGATTAAGGATCTAAGCGGTAGATCAGATTTCGGGATTTCAAGGAAATTGTTAAGCAAATCAGGTGTGTACCCCACACTACTTCATAATAAGTTTTATGGCTATGTCTAATTAAATATGTGATAATAAGAATAAGAAAGTGGCTAAGGTACCATGTTATGGTACTAAGTACTCAGGTACGTTTCCTACTCCTACTAGGAATATGAAATATGTTATTTGTAACATGAGAATAAGAATGTGATCTTTGGCATATTAATGCATATTACAAAATGGGGCATATGGGTTATTGAAAGGGGAAGTGAATATGGTGACCTAAGACCACGAACACGGTGACCTAAGACCGTGGTATCTGAATGTGGTGACCTAAGACCACAAAAATCTGAATGCGGTGACCTAAGACCGCGATATCTGAATGTGGTGACCTAAGACCGCGAATGCGGTGACCTAAGACCGCGATATGGAGTGTAGCGGAAGGAGGGTCGACTTAGTAGTCCCCACGGTGTACAAAGTTGGTACGGGGAGTGTAGCGGATGGCTTATTAGGTTTGGGTTTGGGAATGCATCATAATTTGTATGCTATGATATGAATGCGTAACATTTGTATGCTGATTCTATTTTGATTTAGTGTTTGTGTACACATTGAGTCTGTTTGACTCACCCGTTGGGGAATATTTTTCAGTGATGATCGGTGATGGACCGGACTGGCGAGAACTTGTGGTGGCCATGCTCAGCTTGAAGTTTATATTTTGTTTTATGGACTATTAACTTTTAAGCACTTTAAATTATTAGGGATTTTAATTGATGTAATAAGGCCATAGTGAACTCTTTTATTTCTGTTTTTAATTATTATGTTATTAAATTTTATTTATTAAAGATTAGGTTAATTAAATTTAAAATAAACCCTACATGTTTTGTCACCTTAAATAAATGGATTTCAATATAAGGTAAATTGGTTTTCAACACAAGCCCAACCCAAAACAATTTTTTTAAAATCGCACAAATTTTTCCTAAGGACAAAAGAACTTTGAACCGGTTTACTTGAGGAACATACCAAATCTGGTCAAAGCTCGTGGGCCGGGTTTGGCGTGTTTGATTTGGTATCGAGCCCGCTTTTAAAACTCTCGGCCTGTGGGCTAAGGCCCAAAACATTTTCAAATCGAGCTAAGTAAGCTTTTTGAAAGTATCTTAAGAAATAAGCAGGTTTTCTGGCATGGCACCTAAGTCTCCGACCCGTAGTCCACCAGGTGAGTACCCCTGTAACACCCCAAACCCGGCCCATTCGTTATGACCGAATTTGAAATGCCACTGCGGAAAAACGTTTGAAGACTGATTTCACTTTTGGGAAAAACATTAAAAATTTTGTCATTTGAAAACCATGTCCAATTAAAAATTCTAAATAATATAAGCTTGATAAAAATATCCAAATTAAAACTTTATTATAAGCTTTTAAAATATAAGTTGCCAAAATTAAAAGCACTTCCCAATAATAATTTAATGGTCGTCTAGCTTAAACATAATAAAAATGTTCAATCACTTTAATGGGCCTTATTACAATAAGCACTTAATCAAAATACTGAAAATATAACTACTTAATTAATTAATATATCTTTCTGCATGGAAATCATACGCATGGCCACCTTTGTATCCACTCCAACCCGGTCCAAAAATCACGATCACCGCGATGTTTAATAAAAATTGGGTGAGTCATACGGACTCGATGTGTAATTAGTCCACCGAATTCCACCCACATGTTAACCACATATTAACCCATATATCGAGATATCAATTATCAAATTCACATGTTATCACATTCTGGGCTTGGCCCATATTCATATCACATTCATCTAATAGGATAGTTAACCACATAATTTCCACATACTGGGCTTGGCCCATTTCATCATCAACCCATATGACAGATAATGAGTTTATGCAAAGTGCATCCAACCCATCCTAGGGTCCATCCGTTACACCTACCTTAGCAGACCCCCTGCTCAAGGCCGTGGCTAATCCACCGATCAACTAAGTGATCCCACATATCTTACCTTGGCAGACTTGCTGCTCAAGGCCGTTCTTTGAGCCACCGATCACCTAAGTGATCCCACATATCATTCAGTCCACGGTGATGCACACAGCTATCAACCGCCGAGATGTGGCACCTAGCCAACACCTCCCTTGATGAAGCACATAGCTAACATCAAGCGCTAACATAGCACAAGGCTAACATTAGACCACGTACATAAAGTACACCCTTTCCTTCGATAGTCACATTCATATCCCATCCCATGCACATGCAACATATGATAAAGTCATAACATAGTAAAATAATGCATGC
Source organism: Gossypium sturtianum (assembly GCA_025698515.1). NCBI lineage: Eukaryota > Viridiplantae > Streptophyta > Magnoliopsida > Malvales > Malvaceae > Gossypium > Gossypium sturtianum. The sequence goes on along the minus strand of CM046943.1, from coordinate 79,566,019 downwards.
ACATGCTATTCGGCATACAAACATATTCTCATTGGCATATTCACATTCTTAATAATTAATACTGACCTGATTTCCGATAAACCCCTTAAGGGTAACCATTCACAATCACCACTGCACATATTAGCATTTACACAACACATACAATATACCATAAACCCAGAAAATAGTGGGTTAATCACACACCTGATCACTTGGAGAACTATGCTTTCGATACTGATGCTATCACTAGGCGATACTACGGCTATTTGCCTACTTTCTTGTTCTGACGCTGGTCCACACCTCGGTGGCCAATCCCTAACTGTCGAGACAGATCTCTTCTTAAACTTCGGGATAGGGACCTTCCCTTTCCCTTCTTGAATGGTATTCGCCTCCATCAACACACTTAATCAGAACAATCTATTTAATCATCAATATACGAATTCTTAACCAAATATCCACAACTTATCATACTTACCGGAAGGGTCTTGAAATCTCAAAAAGCTTGATCTAATGCTTAGATCCTTAATCCCTACATTTGATTAATCACCTACTACTTTAATAAAAAGCCATTCGGCCATAAATCCAAATCCTAGTAGGATTAGTATACTTAAACTTACCTTGTTGCCATTTGACTTAAGAATCAAGTCTTGAAATCTCTGCTATACTCTTCTTGCATTCGGCCAAGCATTGAATCAATTAACTTGGTTAATTTTCGGCTTTTGAATAATTAATGAACACATATATTTACCATACATTGCCTTGGCCGAATGCTATAGACACTTACCTTGTGAATTTTAAATCCCGAAACTCACCGAATAACTAGGGAACACGTGGCCTATGGTGTACCTTCGGGAAAAGAACTTCTCCTTCCCTGTAGTCGACACTTAGTAAATCTCGAAAGATCTCTTCAAAGTTTTGAAAACAAGATATTAATGGGGTTAGTCCTAAATTTCGGCAAATCTTAAGAAAAAAAATGAAACCGAATGAGATCTTACCCTTACTTGAAGAAATTGATTGCACCTTCACTTCAACCTTCAGAGATTCGGCTATGGCTAGATGATGATCTCACAACTTTTGGCTTTTGGAGGGATTAGAAAGAAAAGAAAAGGAAGAATAAAGATGGAGGATTCGGCTAGAACACAAGGTATTTCGACTTGGCAAAAATAAAAGAAGAAGAAGATTTGGTGAAGAGAATTTGGCAGAGGCTTTCAAAGAACAGAAAATAATGCAGAATGGCCTCTCTTTTCCTTTTATAGCCGATATTACTAACTTAGAATCCCTTACTTGGCCATCACTCTTCTATTTTAATAGCTTTATCTCTTTAATTATCACTTAAAATAAAAGATAACTCAGCAACTATCCTTAATTAGCCGAAATTATTAAACTCAAAGTCCCTTACTTGGCCATCACTTCTCCCTTATTTTCCTCTTTATCTCTTTATTCAAATTAAAAGAATTTAATCCAACAATTATCTCTTGAAAATAATGATAAATAAATCCCTTATTTATACACTATTTATAAAATAATAAAAGCTCCTAATTTATAGCCATGTGCCGTCCACCTCTCTGCTCCTTGTAGCAAAATAAAATTTCTTTTATTTGCTTCCCATGTGACTCGAACTTAGGCCCATTCCTCTTGCATATGGCGCCATTTCCATAGGCCCTAAGTGGCATCTTGGACCACTTTTCCAAGCTGTTTGTGTGTCAAATTTCACAAACTTTTTCTTTTAAGGCCACCTTGCCTTAATTTCCCTTTTAAACCTTAAAACTCGTCATTTCTAGGTCATTTCTAAGTTTCCAAAAATTTTCAATCGGCTCTGTAAACTTGACATTTCCTTACATTTCCATGACATTTCCTTACAAGACATTTCCTTACATTTCCAAGGTTCTAAAAATGTTCACTTTCCTCTTTTAAACTTAACATTTCCATACATTTCCAGGTTTCCAAAAGTGTTCAAAATATATTCATAACACATAAGATATGTCATTTCGTACAATTAAACCAAAAATGCATAGGCCCTTTTCAGGATGTTACAACCCCTATCCCTTGTGTGATTTTTAATATGATCTGTAGAAGGGTAGAAATGTAATGGAACGTAGAATAGTATGATAGGTACTTGAACCGTAGGTCTAGTCTACTCAAACACAAATACATAAGACTTAAATGCCTAAACAAACCTATGGCTAAGTCACCGAGTTAGGGTGTGGTAACCCCTGTGCGCATGTCTAGGATTGGATCCGGAAGAGCTTGGTATTTAAGCAGTCCTAGTGACTCACCTCCTCTTCGCAAGAATCCTACCTGGTGCGTAGCTTCGGTTCACCCTAACCCAGAAGGCTCAGTGGGTGTGGCAACCTCTGTGCGCATGTCTAGGAATGGTTTCGGTGGGAGCTTGGTATTTAAGCAGTCCGCGTGACTCACCTCCTCTCCACTCGAATCCTACCTGGTGCGTAGCTTTGGTTCACCCTGACCAAGAGGACTCGGTCATAGGCTAAACACAATAACTAAAACCCGAAAGGGAACTAGCCGTGTTTTTTATAAAAAAAACCTAGTTCTAAAACTCTTAAAATTACTCTTTTAAATTGCGAAAACTATCTTTACAAAATTTTCTCGAAAAATTTTCTGATTTGTGAAATTACAAAAGTACCCCTAGTGGTAAAATTACAGAAATGCCCTTGGTTTATGAAATTTCCAAAATACCCCTGGATTTTAAAATTTTCCAAAGTACCACGGGATTTCAAAATTACCAACACATTCTTATTGACAAAATCAACAAGGAACCTTATCTTGAAAAACTACGAAAATACCCATGTAGGACAAATTACGAAAATACCCCCGGGTAGTGGAAAAACAACAACAATGGAAACTACAACATTTCTTTGAATGAACGGAAGTTCATAATTGATTGATGGATGTATGAATGCAAAGACCGTGTGCATGTATGAATACGAAAGAACCACTCCTAAAATTTCTTTTCATAAAACTTCTTCGCGGGTAATAAGTGAAACAAGCACTAATTCATAAAACTTTTTAATCAGATCGCGACGGTAGAAATGAGCTCTAGGGGATGTGGTCGTAACGTACAAGGAGGCGGTAGAGGTAGAATGACCGTGTCGGAACCCGTTAGATCAGGTCAGGGGTCTGACAACGAGATGCCACCACCACCCCACCGTTGGTGTTGAGCGACAAGCACGCAGCGGGGATGATCTTTGTGTCGCGGTGTACTACGAGTTCTAGAGTTGATGGTGGTGCGGGAGGAAATTCGGGAGCCGGAAGTCGATGCTGAGCGACTTCGTGCCAACGGAGCCGAGGTGTTCCGTGGAGTGTCGAGTGGCACCCGATCACCGTGAGTATTGGTTGGAATCGACTGAGCGGATTATGGATGAACTGAATCTAACCCCTGAAGAGAAGGTGAAAGGAATGGTGGCGTTCCTACGCGATGAAGCGTACCAATGGTGGCTCACAGTTCGTGATGGTGCCACAGCTGAGGATCTGACGTGGGACTATGTTAAGACGGCTTATCAGAAGAAGTATGTCGATGCAGGTATCGATGAGGAAAGGAAGGCATTTATGGGGCTGGTTCAAGGGAACAAGTCCGTGGTAGAGTATGAAGCTGAGTTTTTGAGGCTGAGCCGTTATGCTCGAGGAGTGGTGGCTACGGAGCATGAACGGTGTGTCTGATTTGAGGTGGTTTGAGGGATGATTTAAGGTTGTTGATAGCTCCGCATCAAGAACGAGAGTTTTCTGGCTTTAGTAGAGAAAGCTAAGGTAGCGGAGGGGATTAAGGTTTTACCAAGTGGAACTTCGACCAGAACAGGCAGAAAAGAGGCTTTGGTTCATCAGGATCATCACGGAATAAAAGGCCTAGAGTTGATAGGCAGCGAGGTCGACAGAGTCGCTACAGGAGGCGATGTCGTCCTTGTGACCAGTGTGGGAAGAAACACTTAGGAGAGTGTTGGAAAAAGACGGGAGGATGTTTTAGGTGTGGGTCTAAGGACCACATGATTAAGGATTGTTCAAAGAAGCCGGAGGAGAGTCGGCCAGCAGCTCAGAATGTTCATCAGGCTGGTAGAGGTGGACAACAGCCCCAACGTGGTCGTGGTCTGAATAATAGAGGTAATGGTGCTGGCAGAGGATGACGAACACCGGGCAGAGGTGTTGCTAATACTGAGGCAAGGCAACCGGGTTTGGTTTATGCGGTTCACCGGAGGCAGGATGGAGACACGCCGGACGTCATAACCGGTACGTTCCTTATATTTGGGAAACCTTATTATGCTCTGATTGATGTGGGCTCGACCCATTCCTATGTTGCATGTAGTGTAGTGGAAACACTAGGCCTAGACTCTGAACTCTCTGATAGGCAGATGACTTTAGTAAGCCCATTAGGCCAAACTGTAGTGGTGGATAAGATCTTTCGGAGTGTACCCCTAGAAATTCAGGGAGTGAACATTCGGGCTAACTTAATGGAGTTACCCTTCAGAGAATTTGACCTCATACTTGGGATGGACTGGCTAGTAGAGCATCGAGCCGTGTTGGATTGTGCGGCTAAACGAATGGAACTAAGAACCCCAGAGGGTGAGGTGATTATCATGATAGGAGAAAGAAGAAACTACTTGTCTAATGTAGTTTCGGCACTAAAGGCTGAAAGGATGGTTCGGAAAGGGTGCAAGGCATTTTTAGCCTTCGTAAGTGTGTTAGATGGAAAGGAGGAAGGAGTCAATAGAGTTAGAACGGTAAGGGACTTCGTGGATGTGTTTCCAGAGGAATTACCAGGAATACCCCCAGATAAGAAGGTGGAATTTGGAATAGACTTACTACCAGGAACAGTTCCTGTGTCAATCGCCCCATACCGAATGGCGCCAAAGGAGTTAGTTGAGCTCAAGGCTCAGATTCAAGAATTGCTGGATCGTGGGTTCATCCGACCCAGTGTGTCTCCATAGGGAGCACCGGTCTTGTTTGTGAAGAAGAAAGATGGGACTATGCGAATGTGCATAGACTATCGTCAGTTAAATAAGCTGACCATCAAGAACAAGTACCCTTTGCCAAGAATAGATGACTTGTTCGATCAGCTTAAGGGGGCCGCCGTATTTTCAAAGATCGATCTAAGGTCTGGATATCATCAGTTGAAGGTGAAGGAGGCAGATATCCATAAGACCGCCTTTAGGACAAGATACGGCCATTATGAGTTTGTAGTAATTCCGTTTGGGTTGAAGAATACTCCAGCCGCGTTCATGGATATGATGAACCGGGTCTTCCAACCCTACTTGGATAGGTTCATCGTCGTGTTCATCGACGACATCTTAGTATACTCGAAGTCAGAGGATGAGCATGATGAGCACCTACGGATAGTGCTACAAGTATTAAGGGAAAAGAAGCTCTATGCCAAATTCGAGCAAGTGTGAATTTTGGCTTAAGGAGGTGGCATTCTTAGGACATGTGGTATCCGCAGCAGGGGAATAAGGGTGGATCCTAGGAAGATCGAGGCGATGTTGGATTGGAAACCACCTAGGTCCGTGGCTGAAATCAAGTTTCTTAGGTTTGGCGAGCTATTACAGGAGGTTTGTAGAAGGGTTCTCGTCAATAGCCGCGCTTTGACAAAGTTATTGAGGAAGGAAGTACCCTTTGTATGGACGGATAAGCAACAGCAGAGCTTTGAGAAGCTCAAGAAGGTCTTGACCAAGCTCCAGTGTTAATTCAGCGGGCGGGAAAGGAGTTTGTGGTATCTTGTGACGCTTAGCATACGGGATTAGGGTGTGTTCTAATGCAAGATGGAAAAGTGGTCGCTTATGCGTCTCGGCGATTAAGGCCTCATGAGGTTAACTACCCAACTCATGACTTGGAATTGGCGGCGATGGTCTTCGCTCTTAAGGTGTGGAGGCATTACCTTTATGGAGAAAAGTCGGTGATCTACACAGGACCACAAAAGTTTAAAGTATCTGCTAACTTTCGAAGGAGTTGAACCTAAGACAGCGAAGGTGGGTGGAGCTATTAAAGGATTATGATTGTTCGATCGAGTATCACCGCAAGCAAGGCGAATGTGGTAGCAGATGCCTTAAGTCGAGAAAGTGGTGTCGGATCTAAGGCGATGTTCGCACACTTAAGTTTGTATGATGATGGAAGTCTGGCGCGGCGGTGCAAGTCAAACCCATGTGGTTGAATGAAGTAAAGGAAAGTCAATTGTTGGATGAGGACTTAAGTGCTAAGCTACGGCAAGTACAGAATCGGAGAGTTAGAAGATTATGGTGTTAACAATGAGGGAGTATTGTGCTTCAAGGAAAGGTCCAGTATGCCAAAAGACGAGGAGTTAATACAAAGGATTCTTCGGGAGGCGCATAGTATCCCATATGCTATGCATCCCGGAGGCACTAAGTTGTACAGGATTTAAGGAGCGATTCGTAGCCTTGATCTTAAGCGGGAAGTTCTGCGAATTCGTGGGGAAATGTCCGGCGTGTCGACAAGTTAAAGCCGAACACCAAGTTCCATCGGGATTACTTCACCAATCGAGATTCCGCGATGGAAGTGGGAGAGAATCACCATGGACTTCGTTAGTGGGCTTCCCCTTACGCCTACTAAGAAGGACTCGGTATGGGTAATAGTGGACCGTTTGACCAAGTCCGCGTATTTCATTCCAGTAAGAATGGATTATTCTCTTCAGAAGTTGGCCAAATTATATGTAGCAGAAATTGTGAGGTTGCACGGAGTACCAGTATCGATCATCTCCGATAGGGACCCAAGGTTTACATCTCGGTTTTGGAGGGCACTTCATCAAGCTTTAGGCACTAAGTTAGACTTCACTACGGCTTTTCATCCACAATCGACGGGCGATGCGAACGGGTTATACAAGTGTTGGAGGATATGTTGAGAGGTCAGGTGATGGATTTCCGAGGAAGTTGGGAAGACTATTTTCCTTTAGCTGAGTTCGCCTACAACAACAGCTATCAGGCTAGCATTCGGATGGCACCATATGAAGCGTTGTATGGTCGGAAATGTCGAACACTTACTTGTTGGACTGAGTTAGGAGAACGTCGAGTTTTGGGCCCAGAGTTAGTGGCAGAAACTGAAGAGAAGGTTGAGATAATTAGGGCACGGTTAAAAGAAGCCTCTGATAGGCAGAAGTCGTACGCAGACCTTAAACGGAAGGAAATAGAGTTTGAAGTGGGAGATCAAGTGTTTCTGAAAGTCTCGCCTTGGAAGAAGGTGATAGGGCCCTACCGAGTGTTGAAGCGAGTTGGACTAGTGGCATATCAGTTAGAGTTGCCATCGGAATTGAACCAGATGCACGACGTATTCCATGTTTCCATGCTACGGCGATATCGATCGGATCCATCTCACGTAGTACCGGTTGAAGAGGTGGAGCTAAGGCCAGACTTATCCTACGAAGAGGAGCCGATTCAGATTTTGGAATGAGACATGAAAGTGTTGCGGAGGAAGTCAGTTCCTCTAGTCAAAGTGTTATGGCGCAACCATGGATCAGAGGAAGCTTCGTGGGAGCCAGAAGAGGCAATGCGACAGCAATACCCTCAATTATTTTAGCTAGGAAATTTCGAGGTCAAAATTATTTTAAGGGGGGTAGAACTGTAACATCCTGAAAAGGGCCTATGCATTTTAAGTTTAATTGTGCGAAATGACATGTCTTATGTGTTATGAATGTATTCTGAATATTTTTGGAAACTAGGAAATGTAAGGAAATGATTTAGAAATGATTCAAAAGAGGAAAGCGAACATTTTTGGAAACTAGGAAATGTAAGGAAATGATTTAGAAATGATTCAAAAGAGGAAATCGAACATTTCTGGAAACTTGGAAATGAAAGGAAATGTCAAGTTTAAAGAGCCAAACGAAAATTTTTGGAAACTTGGAAATGAAAGGAAATGACCTAGAAAATGTCGAGTTTTAAAGTTTAAAAGAGGAAATTAAGGCAAGGTGGCCTTAAGAGAAAAAGTATGTGAAATTTGACACAAAATGCAGGCTTGGAAAAGTGGCTCAAGATGCCACTTAGGGCCTCTGAAAATGGCACCACATGCAAGGGTGTTGGGCTGAGTTCGAGTCACAAGGGAAGCAAATAAAAGAAGTTTTATATTTCTTCCGAAGCGAGAGAGTTGGACGGCATCAAGGCATTTGGAAAAGAGTCCTATTCTCTTTAAATTTCGGCTAAGGGGTGGATAAATGGTGATTTATTTTGATTATTTTCAAAGAGATAATTAGAGGATTATTCTTGTTAATTTTAAAATAAAGAGATAAAGATAAGAGGAGTGATGGCCAAGTAAGGGATACTAGGCCTAGTAATTTCGGCATTTAGGGGAAAAGAGAGGCCATTCTACCTATTTTCTTTTCTTCCCAACTAAGTCTCTGCCGAAAATCCCCTAGCAAACTCTCTTCTTTCTCTTTATGTTTGCCAAGCCGAAATCCTCTTCTCCCTAAATCCACCATTGCCGATTCTCCCTAAGAGCAAATCCCTCTCTTTTCAATTCAGTTGAACCATAGCCATCTAGCTTCCAAGTATTCATAGCCGAATCTTTGAAGGGTTTCGAACAAAGGTGCAATCGTCTTCTTCAAATAAAGGTAAGATCAAAGTTTGATTTCTGTTCTTTCCTTTAAGGACTTGTCGAAATCTCAAAGGCTAATTCTAATTCTTATTGTATTCTTTGACCGAAATATTAAGGAGAGATTTTGGGATCTTTGCTAGTGTCGACTTTTAAGGGAGATAGTTCGAGATCTAGCCAACCAAGGTAAGTACATATTCGGCCAAGGGCTATGAAAAGGTGATTTAAATGTTAGAAGTGGATCTAACAGATATCCTATAGGTTTCGACATCTCCATAACCAAGGGATACTTTCGAGATTTGGAAATCGCAAGGTAAGTGTCTAAATACAATCGGCTAAGGCCATGTTTGGTATTCTAGATCTATTTCTCATATGTTTTAAAAGCCGAAAACTAACTAGTTAGGAGTTTTGGTGGCTAGCCGATTTCAAGAAGGAACTCAGCAAGTTTTCGGGATTTGATTTTTAATCCAATCGGCACAAGGTAAGTTTAAGTATACTAATCCTACTAGGATTTGGATTTATGGCCGAATGGCTTTTTATTAAATTAGTAAGTGATTAATCAAATGTAGGGATTAAGGATCTAAGCGGTAGATCAGATTTCGGGATTTCAAGGAAATTGTTAAGCAAATCAGGTGTGTACCCCACACTACTTCATAATAAGTTTTATGGCTATGTCTAATTAAATATGTGATAATAAGAATAAGAAAGTGGCTAAGGTACCATGTTATAGTACTAAGTACTCAGGTACGTTTCCTACTCCTACTAGGAATATGAAATATGTTATTTGTAACATGAGAATAAGAATGTGATCTTTGGCATATTAATGCATATTACAAAATGGGGCATATGGGTTATTGAAAGGGGAAGTGAATGTGGTGACCTAAGACCACGAACACGGTGACCTAAGACCGTGGTATCTGAATGTGGTGACCTAAGACCACAGAAATCTGAATGCGGTGACCTAAGACCGCGATATCTGAATGTGGTGACCTAAGACCACGAATGCGGTGACCTAAGACCGCGATATGGAGTGTAGTGGAAGGAGGGTCGACTTAGTAGTCCCCACGGTGTACAGGTTGGTACGGGGGAGTGTAGCGGATGGCTTATTAGGTTTGGGTTTGGGAATGCATCATAATTTGTATGCTATGATATGAATGCGTAACATTTGTATGCCTGATTCTATTTTGATTTAGTGTTTGTGTACACATTGAGTCTGTTTGACTCACCCTGCTGGGGAATATTTTTCAGTGATGATCGGTGATGGACCAGGGACGGCGAGAACTTGTGGTGGCCATGCTCGACTTGAAGTTTATATTTTGTTTTATGGACTATTAACTTTTAAGCACTTTAAATTATTAGGGATTTTAATTGATGTAATAAGGCCATAGTGAACTCTTTTATTTCTGTTTTTAATTATTATGTTATTAAATTTTATTTATTAAAGATCAGGTTAATTAAATTTAAAATAAACCCTATATGTTTTGTCACCTCAAATAAATGGATTTCAATATAAGGTAAATTGGTTTTCAACACAAGCCCAACCCAAAACAATTTTTTTAAAATCGCACAAATTTTCCCTAAGGACAAAAGAACTTTGAACCGGTTTACTTGAGGAACATACCAAATCTGGTCAAAGCTCGTGGGCCAGGTTTGGGGTGTTTCAGAAAATTTAAGCTCCATAGTCGGTCCTTGCATGTCCTCTTAAGGTAAGTAATTAAGCTTCATTTTTGTAAATTCTTGCATGGTTGTGTTAGCTATCATGAATACTTTAAAATACATGTGGAAATTTTGGAGTTTGAAGCTTATTTTAGGTTCGGCCATGGATGAGTACATCAATATAGTCATGTTTGATAGAAGATTTTTAAGTATGAGCTAGACATAAACATGTTTGAGTAGGAATTTGGATAAGATGGATGAGTGAAAGCTTGAATTATGAAATTAAATAGTTGAGGGTATAAATACAAGAATAAATGGCTTATAAAGACTTGTATAGGAATGAAGAAAATTCGGTTCTTACGGGGCTAGTCCAAATTTCATGTAATTCTTGTGTTTTATGTTAGGGGACTAAATTGTGAGAAAACCAAAACTAGAGGGGTAAATTTGTAAATTGGTAAAATTACATGTTATGAGTTATTTTAGTGTATAAAGAGAATTAATTCATCTTTAGGAGTATTCGGCATTAGCTTAAATGTGTATGAATTTTTATATATTCGAATGAATGAAAAGAATTGGTATTAAATTGTAAGGATTTCGAAACTATGAATGATCAATTGAGAGAATAGTACAATGATGTGTTTCGAATTGAGATGAATGAAATTTATTTGAATAGGCTCTTTTCAAACTTTGTTTAGATCAAGGGAAGAAAGAGTTGGAAAAGGATCGGGGGAAAGCTAATCTAGACGAGTAGCCGGGACATCCTTACCTTTCAACTATCAAAGTAAGTTTTAAGCAATGGAATTAAATTGAAATAATACTTATTTACGAGTTTAAGTTGAATGGTGATAGTTTATTTCAATGTATTGCCGAATATATATATATATATATGAAATTGATAAGAGATAGTCGATGGTGATGGTACTTGGTTGTTATAATTAGATGCATGAAATAGGAAATTTTAATAATGACATTATAATGAGATTCAGGCATACTAAATGGAGTTGATGATGGCTTGATGTGGTATAGGCCGAATGCAATATAGTACTTGGGATATTGAATACTTTGATATATAAATATATAAGTGTATGTTCTTGTGTGTAAAGTGAATGTAAATTATATATATAAAGTATGCATATCGAATGAATAACAAGTTATGAGAAGCATAAATTGGGTGAAATGGTTCAATGAGCACTATATGTGCAAATTTGTAATGCTTGGCTCTATGTGAGCGATACGTTATGGAAACTCTGAAGTAACGGCTCTATGTGAGCGATACGTTACGATAAGCATGAAGTAACGGCTCTATGTGAGCGATACGTTACGATAGGTATGAAGTAACGGCTCTATGTGAGCGATACGTTACGATAGGTATGAAATAACGGCTCTATGTGAGCGATCGTTACGAGAAAGTATTAAGGAGTAACACTAAGTGTGTGAGACGTTGCTAACCACATTGACAATGTGCGGTGTGTGAGGTTCATTTTAAAGACTTCTATTATAAATGCAAATAAGTATACAAGAATGATTGAGTATATTATCCTAAGTATATGCATGCATGACTAAGTTTGGGGTTGGTAAGTATACTAGAGGTAAGTATCATCTCTATAAATTTAAGAGTGATAGAGGTTGATGTGTAAGTTGAATACTTGTTAAATATGTATGATGTATATAAATTATTTAGAATGTGGTTATGTATTCAACTTTTGGAGTTTTGATTATTCGGTCTAATGGTGATAAATAAATTATTTATTTCATTTGTATAAGTTCATGGGAATGGAAACTAATTGCTTAATTCTTACTAAGCTATGAAAGCTTACTTTATGTTTTGGTTATTTTCTAAACGCGTAGGTTACTTTTGGAAGCTCATTTTGTGCTCGGGAATCACTTTGGAAGCTCTCCATACTATCATCTCTTTTGGTACTCTTTTGAAGTAGTGAACTTTGACTATTATGGCATGTATAGGCTAAGATACATTTTGAATTGATTTCAACGGTGTGTATGTGTATTTATGCCATGCGAAAATGGCTAAATTATGTTAACTTGATCTTGTGTGAATTCAGCCTTGATGTTTGTTTAATATGAAAGTGCATTTTATATGTGATTGTGTTTGAAGTATGAAAAGGTTTCTTGAATGATTTTAAGGTAAACATTCTTGCTATGTATTGTCGAAAATGGTGTTGGTATAATTAGGTAAATAACATCTCATGACACGTAAGAATGGTATTATTGGTTATGTAAATTTTGGGTTGTGCAAACTAGTCGTGATAGTCACATACATGCATAACATGTTTGGTTTATATGTTTTAGGTTAAATATAAGATATGTTTGTTTTGATAACTTGACTTTGATAATTGTATGAGATGTGGTTGTTTATACGTTTGGATATAGTCGGCAAATGGTGTGGATTTGGTATAACATAGATTTTATAAGCAACGTGTTGGTATATGCATACTTGGTGTTGATGATTGACAAAATTTGTTTTAGTAAGGTGAATGTAGTATGCGCATATTTGGCTATTGTAATGTCAATGATCAAATGAATAGTTCTTTTAGTAAGTTTGATTTTGATCAATAGTTATATTATAAGTGATTATGAGTATTGGCCTTGGTATATGTAATGTATTGATAAGTATGATTAATAATGAATTCGAAATTACTGACAGACATGTGCATTAATACCTACTCTGGGTTGGGTTTAGATCGATAATGCCTCGTAGCCCTAATCCGGCGACGAATACGGGTTAGGGGTGTTACATTTGATTGGTATCAGAGCTACGGTTTAGTCGATTCTTGGACTAACGTAGCATGTGTGAGTTTAGCTATACTTGCCATAATATATAAATGATAGTATGATGACTTCTGACAGTGTAATGTTTTTACTCTTTATTTAGTAATGGATTCTGATCACGAGCGAGCTGTAGCCGAGGACGTCGAGAGTGTAGCGGCCGCTCCCGTGCAAGGGACCGTGCTAGAAGAATCTCGACCGGCTACGAGTAATCCTGATGAGGGGGCTAGAAATGACTTCTATAGTATGATGAACGATTGGTTCAGCCATTACATACGAACCAATCCAGCTGTTCAACCACCCCAAAATCCGAATGTACCCCCTGTAGTATCTGTGATTCCTCCAGTTGCCAATCTTGAAAGAGTAACTAAACCTCCGGTTGATCGCATTAGGAAGCACGGACCTCAGGAATTTAGAGCCGAGGATGATGATGACGCTGAGCGAGCTCAATTTTGGCTTGATAACACCGTTCGTGTTTTCGATGAATTATCTTGCACACCCGATGAATGTTTGAAGTGTGCTATATCTTTGTTACGGGATTCTGTCTATTACTGGTGGAACATGCTGGTGTCAGTTGTCCCGAAAGAAAGGATTACTTGGGACTTCTTTCAGACTGAATTTCGCAAGAAGTATATAAGTCAACGTTTCATTGACTCCAAGAGTAAAGAATTCCTCGAGCTCAAACAAGGTCGTATGACCGTATCTGAATACGAGCGAAAGTTTGTGCGACTCAGTCGCTACGCTCGCGAGTGTGTTTCATTAGAGACGGTTATGTGTCGGAGGTTCGAAGATGGTTTAAATGAAGATATAAAGCTTTTGGTTGGTATTCTTGAAATTAATGAGTTCGTAGTGCTAGTTGAAAGAGCTTGTAAGGCGGAAGAACTGGGGAAAGAAAAATGAAAGGTTGAACTTGAATCTAGAGACTTTCGGAAGAGATCGGCAAGTAAACATTCGCAGATGATAGCAAAGAAGATTAAGAATGATGGTAGCCGATTCAGACCCAACCCCTGGATTTCTATACGAGAGCGACCACCAGTGAGTTCTCGGGTTACATCGGTGGCTAATGTTGACAATGATCGATCGAGCAAACCTGAGTGTCAGCAGTGCGGCAGATGACATTTTGGAGAGTGTTGGGGCAAATCCATTTCTCGCACTTGTTACAAGTGTGGCTGGTAGGACCATTTCATTCGGGATTGCCCGGAGACTACTAGAAAGGGTACTGCTCAGAGTGCGAGACCTAGCGGCATATCAGCTAGAGGCAGATCGTCTCGTTATGGGGGAGGTAGGAGTGTTGCACAGAGAGGGACTACAGATGCAGTTGTTCGATCAGATACTCGTGTACCGGCTAGGGCGTACTCCATCCATGCTAGAGAGGAGGCCTCATCTCCAGATGTCATTACCGGTATTTTCACCCTCTTTGATTCTAATGTAACTGCTTTGATTGACCCCGGTTCAACTCACTCATATGTGTGCGAGACACTAGTATCTGATAAGACTCTACCGTTGAGTCTCATCAATTTGTGATCGGGTTTCAAACCCTCGAAGTCGATGGGTATTAGTTGATAAAGTGTACAAGAACTGCCCTTTAATGATTCGAGAGATGTGTTTTCCAGCTGATCTGGTGCTATTACCTTTTGATGAGTTTGACATTATTCTCGGTATGGATTGGTTAACAATTCACGATGCAGTAGTCAATTGCAGACGGAAGACTATTGATCTGAGATGCCAGAATAACGAGATAATCTGAATTGAGTCGGCGGATTTGAGTGGACTACCTGTTGTGATATCTTCGATGTTGGCTCGGCAATATATGAGAAAGGGTTGTGAAGCCTATCTTGCATATGTAATTGATAGCAAGGTAACCGAAAGGAAGATTGAGTCGATGCGATTGTGAATGAATATCCGGATGTGTTCGGAGAGGAATTACGGGGATCGCCACCAGTTCATGAGGTAGAATTTGGGATTGAGTTAGTGCCGGGAACTACCCCGATTTCGATAGCTCCGTACAGAATGGCACCGACTGAATTAAAAGAATTGAAGGCTCAGTTGTAAGAATTGTCAGATAAAGGTTTCGCTCGACCCAGTTTTTCTCCAGAAGTGCGCTGCTGTTATTTGTGAAAAAGGACAGAACTTTGAGAATGTGTATTGACTATCGACAGCTCAATAAAGTTACCGTAAAGAATAAATACCCGTTGCCACGTATCGACGATTTATTCGATCAACTTAAGGGAGCTTCAGTGTTCTCAAAAATTGATTTGAGGTCGGGATATTACCAGCTACGAGTTCGGGAATCGGATATACCAAAGACTGCTTTTCGGACAAGATACGGTCACTATGAATTCTTAGTGCTGCCGTTTGGGCTCACTAATGCCCCTACTGTTTTCATGGACTTAATGAATCGGGTATTTAGACTGTATTTAGATTGGTTCGTAGTTGTGTTCATTGATATTATACTGATTTATTCGCGAGACGAAACTGAACATGCTGAGCATTTGAGGTTAGTGTTGCAGATTTTGCATGATAAGCAATTGTACGCGAAATTTAGCAAGTGTGAATTCTGGTTGAGTGAAGTTAGTTTTCTCGGACATGTTGTTTCAGCATCGGGTATTCGGGTTGACCCGGGTAAAGTTTCAGCAATACTCGATTAGAAACCTCCGCGAAATGTTTCTGAGGTTCGTAGCTTTTTGGGGCTAGCCAGATATTATAGACGCTTCGTGAAAGGGTTTTCTATGATAGCATCTCCGATGACAAAGCTACTTCAGAAAGATGTAAAATTTGAGTGGTCGGAAAAGTGTCAGAAGAGTTTTGATCAACTGAAGACCTTGTTGACGGAGGCTCTGGTACTCGTTCAGCCAGAATCGGGTAAGGAGTTTGTTGTTTTCAGCGATGCATCTTTAAATGGACTGGGTTGTGTATTGATGCAAGAAGGCGAAGTCGTAGCCTATGCCTCGAGACAGTTGAAACTGCACGAGAGGAATTACCCGGTTCATGATCTTGAATTGGCTGCTATAGTCTTTGCTTTGAAGATATGGCGTCACTATTTATTCGGTGAGAAATGTCACATCTATTCAGATCATAAGAGTCTAAAGTATTTAATGACTCAGAGGGACTTGAATTTGAGACAGCGACGATGGTTAGAGTTGTTGAAAGATTATGAGCTCGTGATTGATTATCACCCGAGAAAGGCTAACGTTGTTGTAGATGCTCTAAGTCGAAAGTCATTATTTGCTCTTCGTGCGTTGAACACACATATGGCTATGTCGGGTGATGGTTCGATAGTAGCCGAATTAAAAGCAAGACCGTTGTTTATTCAACAAGTTAGCGATGCCTAGAAAGTTGACAAGGATTCGTTGGCAAGACGAGTTCAGTGTGAAAGTAACGTTGAATCAGAGTTTCAGATTAATGAGAATAACTGTCTGAAATTCAAAGGCCGATTATGTGTTCCGAGGAATGTGGAGTTGATTCAGATGATATTGAATGAGGCTCATAATAGTCGATTATCTGTACATCCGGGTAGCACGAAAATGTATAATGATTTGAAACAGTTCTATTGGTGGCCTGGTATGAAACGGGTCATATTTGAATTTGTCTCGAAGTTCTTAGTTTGTCAGCAAGTGAAAGCCGAGCATCAAGTTCCACAGGACTACTTCAGCCGATTATGATACCTGAATGGAAATGGGATAGAATTGCGATGGATTTTGTATCCGGTTTGCCTACGACACCGAGCAAGAAAGATGCAGTCTGGGTTATAGTGGATAGACTAACCAAATCAGCTCACTTTGTTCTAGTTCGTACGGACTATTCACTCGATAAACTTGCTGAGTTGTATGTATCTCAAATTGTGAGATTACATGGTGTGCCGTTTTCCATTGTTTTGGACAGAGACCCGAGATTCACGTCGCGGTTTTGGAAGAAATTGCAAGATGCTTTATGTACCAAACTACACTTTAGCACAGCTTTTCATCCGTAGACAGATGGACAGTCTGAGCGAACCATTCAGATACTTGAGGATATGTTGAGATGTTGCGTCCTCGAGTTTGAAGGTACGTGGGAACGATACTTGCCTTTGATTGAATTTGCTTACAATAATAGCTTTCAATCTAGTATCAAAATGGCACCTTACGAAGCTTTGTATGGCCGCAAGTGTTGTACACCATTATACTGGACCGAGCTCAGTGAAAACAAGATACACGGGGTTGATTTGATTAAAGAGGCTGAACAGAAAGTGGCAGTAATCCGAGATAGTTTGAAAGTTGCATCAGATCACCAAAAGTCATACGCGGATTTGAAACGTAAAGACATTGAGTTTTAGGCCGGAGACCGGGTATTTTTGAAAGTTCCTCCGTGGAAGAAAGTGCTTCGATTTGGTCGAAAAGGCAAATTAAGTCCGAGGTTCATCGGACCGTATGAGATCATCGAACGTGTTGGCCTTGTTGCTTATAGATTAAAGTTGCCCTCTGAACTAGAAAAGACTCATAATGTCTTTCATGTTTCGATGCTTCGTAAATATCGATCAGATCCGTCACATGTGATTTCTCTGTCTGAGATTGAAATTCGATCCGATATGATGTACGAGGAGGAACCGATCCATATTTTAGCTCGTGAAATGAAAGAGTTGAGAAATAAGAAAATTCCCTTAGTTAAAGTACTGTGGCAAAAGCACGGAGTTGAAGAAGCAACTTGGGAATCAGAGGATACGATGAAAGAGCGTTATCCGAACCTATTTATCGGTAAGATTTTTGGGACGAAAATTCTTAAGAGGGGGAGAGTTGTAACAGCCCGAATGTGACCCTCATCGGAATGGTGGTTTCGGGACTACGATTTCGAGCTAAAAATATTTTAAATATTTTATTTGATAGCTAGATTATGCGTTCGAGTGGGTGTTAAAATATTGTGGAGTTATTTGTATGTTTGAGTGGTTAATTTAAGAAAAGGATCAAAATGAGTAAATGAGAAAGTGGCTATTGTGGAAATTAGGGCAAAATTGATTGGATTTCTTTTCACATGGGATTTAAGTTGCAATTTAACCATATTTTTCCTCCTAGTGGACGACATTGATCATGAGTAGTGCATATATTATATATTATATATTATATATTATATATTATATATTATAATTTGTTAGTGGGGTGATAATTAATAAAGTATTATTTGGTTAAAGAAATAATAAGAAAAACATATTTTCTCCCCACTTACTTCATCTTCTCCACGAAAACAAAGAGAAAAGAAGTGAAAATTTAAGCTCCATAGTCGGTCCTTGCATGTCCTCTTAAGGTAAGTAATTAAGCTTCATTTTTGTAAATTCTTGCATGGTTGTGTTAGCTATTATGAATACTTTAAAATACATGTGGAAATTTTGGAGTTTGAAGCTTATTTTAGGTTCGGCCATGGATGAGTACATCGATATAGTCATGTTTGATAGAAGATTTTTAAGTATGAGCTAGACATAAACATGTTTGAGTAGGAATTTGGATAAGATGGATGAGTGAAAGCTTGAATTATGAAATTAAATAGTTGAGGGTATAAATACAAGAATAAATGGCTTATATAGACTTGTATAGGAATGAAGAAAATTCGGTTCTTACGGGGCTAGTCCGAATTTCATGTAATTCTTGTGTTTTATGTTAGGGGACTAAATTGTGAGAAAACTGAAACTAGAGGGGTAAATTTGTAAATTGGTAAAATTACATGTTATGAGTTATTTTAGTGTATAAAGAGAATTAATTCACCTTTAGGAGTATTCGTCATTAGCTTAAATGTGTATGAATTTTTATATATTCGAATGAATGAAAAGAATTGGTATTAAATTGTAAGGATTTCGAAACTATGAATGATCAATTGAGAGAATAGTACAATGATGTGTTTCGAATTGAGATGAATGAAATTTATTTGAATAGGCTCTTTTCGAACTTTGTTTAGATCAAGGGAAGAAAGAGTTGGAAAAGGATCGGGGGAAAGCTAAACTAGACGAGTAGCCGGGACATCCTTACCTTTCAACTATCAAAGTAAGTTTTAAGGAATGGAATTAAATTGAAATAATACTTATTTACGAGTTTAAGTTGAATGGTGATAGTTTATTTCAATGTATTTCCGAATATATATATATATGAAATTGATAAGAGATGGTCAATGGTGATGGTACTTGGTTGTTATAATTAGATGCATGAAATAGGAAATTTTAATAATGACATTATAATGAGATTCAGGCATACTAAATGGAGTTGATGATGGCTTGATGTGGTATAGACCGAATGCAATATAGTACTTGGGATATTGAATACTTTGATATATACATATATAAGTGTATGTTCTTGTGTGTAAAGTGAATGTAAATTATATATATAAAGTATGCATATCGAATGAATAACAAGTTATGAGAAGCATAAATTGGGTGAAATGGTTCAATGAGCACTATATGTGCAAATTTGTAAGTAACGGCTCTATGTGAGCGATACGTTACGGAAACTCTGAAGTAACGGCTCTATGTGAGCGATACGTTACGATAAGCATGAAGTAACGGCTCTATGTGAGCGATACGTTACGATAGGTATGAAGTAACGGCTCTATGTGAGCGATACGTTACGATAGGTATGAAGTAACGGCTCTATGTGAGCGATACGTTACGAGAAGTATTAAGGAGTAACACTAAGTGTGTGAGACGTTGCTAACCACATTGACAATGTGCAGGTGTGAGGTTCGTTTTAAAGACTTCTATTATAAATGCAAATAAGTATACAAGAATGATTGAGTATATTATCCTAAGTATATGCATGCATGACTAAGTTTGGGGTTGGTAAGTATACTAGAGGTAAGTATCATCTCTATAAATTTAAGAGTGATAGAGGTTGATGTGTAAGTTGAATACTTGTTAAATATGTATGATGTATATAAATTATTTAGAATGTGGTTATGTATTCAACTTTTGGAGTTTTGATTATTCGGTCTAATGGTGATAAATAAATTATTTATTTCATTTGTATAAGTTCATGGGAATGGAAACTAATTGCTTAATTCTTACTAAGCTATGAAAGCTTACTTTATGTTTTGGTTATTTTCTAAACGCGTAGGTTACTTTTGGAAGCTCATTTTGTGCTCGGGAATCACTTCGGAAGCTCTCCATACTATCATCTCTTTTGGTACTCTTTTGAAGTAGTGAACTTTGACCATTATGGCATGTATAGACTAAGATACATTTTGAATTGATTTCAACGGTGTGTATGTGTATTTATGCCATGCGAAAATGGCTAAATTATGTTAACTTGATCTTGTGTGAATTCGGCCTTGATGTTTGTTTAATATGAAAGTGCATTTTATATGTGTTTGTGTTTGAAGTATGAAAAGGTGGCTTGAATGATTTTAAGGTAAACATTCTTGCTATGTATTGTCGAAAATGGTGTTGGTATAATTAGGTAAATAACATCTCATGACACGTAAGAATGGTATTATTGGTTATGTAAATTTTGGGTTGTGCAAACTAGTCGTGATAGTCACATACATGCATAACATGTTTGGTTTATATGTTTTAGGTTAAATATAAGATATGTTTGTTTTGATAACTTGACTTTGATAATTGTATGAGATGTGGTTGTTTATACGTTTGGATATAGTCGGCAAATGGTGTGAATTTGGTATAACATAGATTTTATAAGCAACGTGTTGGTATATGCATACTTGGTGTTGATGATTGACAAAATTTGTTTTAGTAAGGTGAATGTAGTATGCACATATTTGGCTATTGTAATGTCAATGATCAAATGAATAGTTCTTTTAGTAAGTTTGATTTTGATCAATAGCTATATTATAAGTGATTATGAGTATCGGCCTTGGTATATGTAATGTATTGATAAGTATGATTAATAATGAATTCGAAATTACTGACAGACATGTGTATTAATACCTACTCTGGGTTGGGTTTAGATCGATAATCCCTCGTAACCCTAATCCGGTGACGGATACGGGTTAGGGGTGTTACAAGATCTATATCTACGAAGCATCGAAACATGAAATACATTGTATATCTTTTCTAGTTCAGAAGGCAATCTTAATCGATAAGCAACAGGCCCGACACGTTCGATCATCTCGTACGGCCCGATGAATCTCAGACTTAATTTTCCTTTACGTCCAAATCGAAGTACTTTTTTCCACGGAGAAACTTTCAAAAATACCCGATCTCCAACCTGAAACTCAATGTCTTTACGTTTCAATTCCGCGTATGACTTTTGGCGATCTGATGCAACTTTCAAACTATCTCGGATCACAGCCACTTTCTGTTTAGTCTCTTTAATCAAGTCAACCCCGTGTATCTTGTTTTCACCAAGCTCGGTCCAGTACAATGGTGTACGACATTTACGACCGTACAAGGCTTCGTAAGGTGCCATTTTGATACTAGATTGAAAACTATTATTGTAAGCAAATTCAATCAATGGTAAGTATCGTTCCCACGTACCTTCAAACTTGAGGATGCAACATCTCAACATATCCTCAAGTATCTGAATGATTCATTTGGATTGACCATCTGTCTGCGGATGAAAAGCTGTGCTAAAGTGTAGTTTGGTACCTAAAGCATCTTGCAATTTCTTCCAAAACCGCGACGTGAATCTCGGGTCTCTGTCCGAAATAATGGAAATCGGCACACCATGTAATCTCACAATTTGAGATACATACAACTCAGCAAGCTTATCGAGTGAATAGTCCGTACGAACTGGAACAAAGTGAGCTGATTTGGTTAGTCTATCCACTATAACCCAAATTGCATCTTTCTTGCTTGGTGTCGAGGCAAGCGGATACAAAATCCATAGTAATTCTGTCCCATTTCCATTCGTATCATAATCGATCAAGTAACCTGAAGGGCACTTGATGTTCGGCTTTTACTTGTTGACAACCTAAGCATTTCGAGACAAATTCAGATATGTCCCGTTTCATACCAGACCACCAATAGAACTGTTTCAGATCATTATACATTTTCGTGCTACCCGGATGTACAGACAATCGGCTACAGTGAGCTTCATTCAATATAGTCTGAATCAAATCCGAATTCCTTGGAACACATATTCGGCCTTTGAACTTCAAGCAGTCATTCTCATCAATTCAAAACTCTGACTCAACATTGCTTTCACACTGAACTCATCTTGCCAACAAATCTTTGTTAACTTTCTGGGCATCGCTAACTTGTTGAATAAACAACGGCCTTGATTTTAGTTCGGCTACTATTGAACCATCATCAGACATAGCCATATGCGCGTTCAACGCACGAAGAGTAATTAATGACTTTCGACTTAAAGCATCCGTAACAACATTTGCTTTTCCCGGATGATAGTCAATCACCAATTCGTAATCTTTCAACAAACTCTAACCATCTCGTTGTCTCAAGTTCAAATCTCTCTCGAGTCATCAAATACTTCAAACTCTTGTGATCTGAATAAACATGACATTTCTCACCGAAAAGATAATGACGCCATATCTTTAATGCGAACACAATGGCTGCTAACTCCAAATCATGTGTCGAGTAATTTCTTTCATGTGGCTTCAATTGCCTCGAAGCATAGGCTACGACTTTGCCTACCTGCATCAAAACGCAACCCAAACCATTCAAAGAAACATCACTATAAACAACAAATTCTTTACCCGATTCAAGCTGAACTAACATTGGAGCCTCGGTTAAAAGAGCTTTCAACTGATCAAAACTTTTCTGACATTTTTCCGTCCTGTAATAGCTTTGTTAAAGGTGTGGTTATCATAGAAAAACCTTTCACAAATCATCTGTAGTAACCCGCAAGTCCCAGAAAGCTTCAAATTTCGAAAACATTTTTCGATGGTTTCCAATCAAGTATAGCCGATATTTTATTCGGATCAATCCGAATGCCTGATGCTGAAACAACATGACCCAGAAAACTGACCTCATTCAACCAGAACTCACACTTACTAAACTTTGCATACAACTTTTTATCTCGCAAAGTTTGTAGCACAAGTCTCAGGTGCTCAGCATGCTCGGTTTCATCTTTGGAGTAGATCAGAATATCATCTATAAACACTACTACAAACCGATCCAAATACTGTCTGAAAATCCAATTCATCAGATCCATAAAAATAGCAGGTGCATTAGTAAGTCCAAAAGGCATAACCAAAAACTCATAGTGTCCATACCTCGTTCTAAAAGCAGTCTTTGGCACATCGGAATCTCTGACTCGCAACTGGTAATAACCCGGTCTCAAATCTATCTTTGAAAACACTGAAGCCCCTTTTAAATGGTCAAACAAGTCGTCAATCCGTGGCAACGGGTATTTTTTCTTTATAGCCACCTTATTTAGCTATCGATAATCAATGCACATTCGCATAGTCCCGTCTTTCTTTTTCACAAATAAAACTGGTGCTCCCCAAGGAGAGAAACTCGATCGTACAAAGCCCCTATCGGTTAACTCTTGCAACTGTGCTTTCAACTCTTTTAATTCTGTAGGTGCCATTCGATACGGAGCTATTGAAATCGGAGTCGTCCCCGATACTAATTCAATGCCAAACTCAATTTCTCGAACTGGTGGTAAACCCGGTAATTCTTCAGAAACACATCCGGTATTCGCAATCAATCGATACGGATTCAATTCGCCACAAAACACCCCAAACCCGCCCACGAGCCTGCATCGGATCCGTATGTTCCTTGAGTAAAATGTTTCAAATTCATGTTTATTACTTTGGAAAATTTGGGTGGTTTTATAAAAAATGCCGAGTTGTTTTGGAGTTAATCTTTAATTCGAAAATCGTTTGTGTTTAGGTGTCTAAACATTTAAAATTTATTTTTAAGAAAAGTTGCTTAACTTTAAATGGATAAAAATTGTATCATAATAAAATAAATAAACATGCATGCATAATCAGTTTATAGCTATGGCCTTATTACATCAAAGCAAAACCCGAAATAAATCCAAAATACTTAGAAATAAAAAGTCCAAAATTAAAATAAAGTCTGAGTTGAACATGGCCACCACTAAGCTCCTACCGACCCGGTCCGCTACTGAGTGTCACCTGAAAAATATCCCACAATGGCGTGAGTCAAACAGACTCAGTGTGTACAACCAACACCAATCCCAACGATTTTAGGCACATCAAATCATACACATATAACGAATATAAGTGATGATGCAATCCCGAACCCAAACCTAGATAATCATCCGCTACACATCACCCGTACCAACCATCACACCGTGGGGACTACTAAGTCGACCCTCCATCCGCTACACATCATCGAAGGCAGTCGCTGCAGATGACTTGCTCATCGCCCTTATAAATTTTGTGGCATAGCCACCAGATAATATTTCGTGACATAAGTCACCACATTCAGATTTCGTGACATGAGTCACCACATTCGATATTGTGGTATAAACCACGCATCACTTCCCTTTTCATATAACCCATATGCCCCATGTCATACAAAATATGCAATATCATGCCATATCTCTTATTTCACATTCGTTACAATTTCACATGTGTGTCATATTCAAGTGTTCATAAACATTATTAACATAATAGTAGTAGTATGTTAACGCATTCAATACTCTGTACCATTGAATGATACCTTTGGCCATATTTTCATATTTCCATTAACACATACATAATAATAATACCATAGATCTATTAGGAATTAGTGTAGGGCTACACACCTGGTTACTATTGTATTCACTAAATCCCGAAAGTCAACCGAAACAGATTGAACTCTTCCCTAAAAATCAAAGTTAGAATCGGCCAATCACTAACACTTAAAATGGCCTTGGCCGAATATTGATACTCTCTTACCTTGAGGATCTAAATCCCGAAAATTGTCACTTGGCTATGAAGATGTCGAAGTCCTACATGGTACATGTTAGGGTCAGCCTATTGCACAAGATCTATGAAAATGGCCCTTGGCCGAATACCACACATGGCTTACCTTGGATATTTGAAATCCCGAAGATCTCCTCCTTGTAGTCGACAATAATCAGAATCCCGAAACCCTCCTCCAGAGTTTCGGCCATAGAGCAACAATGTGGTTAAAGTCTTGATTTCGATAGCCAAAGAAAGAAAAAGAATAGTAAATCGACATAGAAGAGGTCCTTACCGAAAAAAAAAGACCAAAACACAAATGTTCACCACCCTCCAAGGGATCGACAAGAAGATCCTGAAGTAGCGAACTTGGTTCAAATGATAAAGATGATAGGATCTTGGTGCTTAGGAGTAATCGGTTTCAATGGGTGTCAATGAAGTGAACTTTCGGCTTAGGAAAGAATAGCAAAGGGTTAGAGGTTCGGCTTTATGAACACTAGGGAGATTCGGCTTCAACAAGTGAAAGAGAGGGAGAGTATGATGCTTTAGGGAGAATCGACAATGATGGGATTTTGAGAGAGGGATATTCGGCTTTGGTCAATTGAAGAGAAAAGGAAGTAGAAAGCAAAGAAAACAAATTGAATTCCTAAGGATTTTCGGCACAAATGAGAAAGATGAGAAGAGCATCAATTTTCGGCACACCTATCCTATTATCATCAAACCGAAAATGCCATCCTCCAATGCCCCATATTCGGCCAACTCCTCTTCCCCCTTATCAGCTTCATTCTTTTTCACCTATTTCTTCTTTTCTTTACCCATTTAAAATAATTTAAATAAAACAACAATTATCTCCTCCCTTTAGTTGAATTTTAAAAGGAATTTGACCACATCTAGTGCTCATCTCCTTAGTGTTTTAATGCCGTCCAACTCCCCTCTTAGCTTGACGCAAAAAGTAGCTCAAAATTGCTCCCCTTGCTGCTCGAACCTAGGCCCCCTTGTACTGCTTGTGGCGTCACTTACTAGGGCTTTAAGTGGCGCCTCCTTGCCACTTTAACAAGCCCATTTTTGTGTCTAAGTTCTCCTACAAATTCTCTTAAGGCCTATCAGGCTTAACTCTCTCTTTGAAACTTAAAATCAAATAATTTCTAAGGAATTTTCCTACACTCTAAAGTTCTCATGATTCACAAAAACACATCAAAACACCCATAGGCATACTAGCACATTCAATTTAGCAAAAATGCACAAGCCCTAAATCCCGGATATTACAGTTCTACCCCCTTAAAATAATTTCGACCTCAAAATTACCTGGCTAAAATAAGTGAGGGTATTGTTGTTGCATTGCTTCTTCCGGCTCCCACGAAGCTTCTTCCGATCCATGATTACGCTATAACACTTTGACTAAAGGAACTGATTTCCTTCGTAATACCTTCACATCTCGTTCAAAGATCTGGATCAGCTCCTCCTCATAGGACAAATCTGGCCTTAGCTCCACCTCCTCGACTGGCACCACATGAGATGGATCCGATCGATAACGACGTAGCATAGAAACATGGAATACATCGTGCATCTCACTGCACTCAAGGCAACTCTAACTGGTATGCCACTGGACCAACTCGCTTCAATACCCGATAAGGTCCTATAAATCTTGGACTTAATTTCCCTTTGCGACCAAATCTCATAACCTTCTTACATGGCGAAACTTTAAGAAACACCTGATCTCCCATAGCAAATTCTATTTCCTTTAGCTTAAGATCCGCATACGACTTCTGCCTGTCAGATGCCTCCTTTAATCGTGCCCAAATTAACTTAACCTTTTCTTCAGATTCTGCCACAATCTCTGGACCCAAAACTTGACGTTCCCCGAATTCTGTCCAACACGTAGGAGTGCGACACCTCCGTCCATACAGCGCTTCATACGGTGCCATCCGAATACTGGTTTGATAGCTTTTATTATAAGCAAATTCTGCTAGAGGCAAATATTCTTCCCAACTTCCACTGAAGTCTATCACACAGCCTCTCAACATATCTTCCAACACTTGGATCACTCGCTCAGATTGACCGTCTGACTATGGATGAAATGCCGTAGTGAAATCCAATCTGGTGCCTAAAGCTTGATGTAGTGCTTTCCAGAACCGAGACGTAAACCTTGGATCCCTATCTGAGATAATCGACATTGGCACTCCATGCAACCTCACAATTTCTGCCACATATAACTTCACCAACTTCAGAAAGAATAGTCAACCCGCACTGCTAGAAGAAATGCGCGGACTTTGTCAATCGGTCCACTATCACCCATACCGAGTCCTTCTTAGTAGGCGTAAGGGGAAGCCCACTAACGAAGTCCATGGTGATTCTCTCCCACTTCCACTGCGGAATCTTTACCGGCTGAAGCAACCTCGATCGAACTTGGTGTTCAAATTTCACTTGCCGACACGTTAAGCACTTCCCTACGACTGTAGAATTCCTCTTAAGACCAGCCACCAAAATCTGCTCCCTTAGATCTCTATACATCTTACTACCTCCAGGATGCATAGCATAGGGGCTACTATGCGTCCCGAAGAATCCTCTGCCTTAACTCCTTGTCCTTCGGCATACAGACCTTACCCTTGAAACACAATACTCCCTCGTCATTAATACTATAATCTTCCAACTCTCCACTCTGCACTTGCCGTAGCTTAGCACTTAGATCATCATCCATTAACTGACTTTCCTTCACCTCATTCAACCATGTCGGTTTAACTTGCAATTCTTCCAATAAACTTCCATCATCATACAAGCTAAGATGTGCAAACATTGCCCTCAGATCCGACACTACTTTCTGACTTAGGGCATCTGCCACTACATTCGCCTTGCCCGGATGATACTCTATAGAACAATCGTAGTCTTTCAATAACTCTACCCACCTTCATTGTCTCGTGTTCACTCTTTCTCGAGTCGTGAGATACTTAAGGCTCTTGTGGTCTGTGTAGATCACTGACTTCTCCCCATAAAGATAATGCCTCCATACCTTAAGAGCAAAGACTACCGCCGCTAATTCCAAATCATGTGTCGAGTAGTTAACCTCATGCGGCCTTAATTGTCGAGATGTATAAGCGACTACCTTTCCGTCTTGCATCAATACACATCCTAATCCTGTATGAGAAGCGTCACAATACACCACGAAATCCTTTCTTGCCTCCGGCTATATCAAAACTGGAGCTTCAGTCAAAACCCTCTTAAGCTTCTCAAAGCTCTCTTGTTGCTTATCTGTCCATACGAAAGGTATTTCCTTTCTCAACAACTTCGTCAAAGGTGCGGCTATTGATGAGAACCCTTCTACAAACCTTCAGTAGTAGCTCGCCAATCCCAAGAAACTACGAACCTCCGCCACGCACTTAGGTGGTTTCCAATCCAACACCGCCTCAATCTTCCTAGGATCCACTCTTATCCCTTCTGCAGACACTACATGCCCTAAGAATGCGACCTCCTTCAGCCAAAATTCACACTTGCTGAATTTGGCATAAAGCTTCTTCTCCCTTAATACTTGCAACATAACCCGGAGATGCTCATCATGCTCCTCTTCGCACTTGGAATATACTAAGATGTCGTCTATGAACACAACGACGAACCTATCCAAGTAAGGTTGAAAAACCGATTCATCATATCCATGAACACGGTGGGGCGTTTCATCAATCGAATAAAGATTACTAAGAACTCATAATGCCCGTATCTTGTTCTGGAAGGTCGTCTTATGGATATCCACCTCCTTCCCCTTAAGTCGATGATATCCGGACCTTAGATCTATCTTCGAGAATACTGCTGCCCCCTTCAGTTGATCGAACAAGTCGTCTATCCTCGGTAACAGGTACTTGTTCTTGATGGTTAGCTTATTCAACTGACGATAATCTATGCACATATGCATAGTTCCATCCTTCTTCTTCACAAATAAGACCGGTGCTCTCCATAGAGACACACTGGGTCGGATAAACCCACGATCAAGCAACTTTTGGATTTGAGCCTTGAGCTCAACCAATTCCTTTGGTACCATTCTCAGACGGGCGATTGGCACAGAGTCATTCCTGGTAGCAAGTCAATTCCAAACTCCACCTCCCTATCCGGGGGTATTCCAGGTAATTCCTCTAGAAAGACATCCACAAATTCCCTTACCGTTCTAACCCCTTCCACACTTGTTTCCTTAGTGTCCAAGGCACTGACCCACATCAGAAAAATCAGACATCCTTTCCTTACCATCTTCTCCGCCTTAAGGGCGGATACTACATTCGACAAATAGTTCCGTCTTTCGCCCATCACCACAACTTCCTTATCGTGGGGAGTTCTCAACGACATGCGTTTAGCGGCGCAATCCACATTCGCACGGTACTTCACTAACTAATCCATGCCTAAGATTAGATCAAATTCCCCGAATGGTAGTTCCACTAAGTCACCGGGAACTACGCCCCCGAACTTCTAAAGGCACTTCCTTAAAGAGTTTATCTACTATCACAATGCTCCTAAAGGACTAAGTACGCCATCTTCCTAGGTACAGTCTCAAAGTTCACATGCAAAGTTTCGGATACTTCACTAGCAACATAGGAATGAGTTGACCCTATGTCTATCAAAGCAATAAAGGGTAACTCCAGAAATAAGGAACGTACCCGTTATAACATCAGTGCATCATTGCCTTACCTCCGATGAACTCGCATATACCAAGATCGATGTCTAGCCTCGGTGATACCAACACCTCTCGCTCGTGTTCCATGTCCTCTTCCAAAGACCGCTACCTCTCGCCAATCGAACCACGACTCCGCCGAGGTCTGCGGTCCACCTCTTCCACTGATTGAAACCCCGACCTATTGGTCGACTCCGCCTATCTTAATAGGATGCCCCTTAATCATGTGTTCCTTAGACCCACACTTAAAGCATCCCCTGTCTTCTTCCAACACTCTCCTAGGTGCCTCTTCCCACACCGATCACAAGTACGATCACGCCCTCTCCCACACAACTCACCTCGCGCCCATCAACTCTAGGCCTCTTCTGCGCATTCCTAGATGACCACGACGATCCAAACCCTCTCTTATGCCTGCTTTCGATCAGATTCGCCTTACAGATTCTTGAACCCCTTCGCTACCTTAGCCTTTTCCACCAACATCGCAAATTCCCCCTCGCATGCGAGCTATCAACAACCTTAGATCATCCCTAAGTCTGTCCTCAAACCGACACATTGTTCATGCTCCGTAGCCACGATACCTCGAGCATACCGGCTCAACCTTAAGAATTCAGCCTCGTACTCCGCTACGGACTTGTTCCCTTGAACCACCGAAATGCCTTCCTCTGAGCATCAGTATAACTAGTTCCAACATACTTCTTCCGATATGCCGCTTTAACATACTCCCAAGTAAGATCCTCACCAGTAGCACCATCCCGAATCGTGAGCCACCACCGATATGCCTCATCGCTAAGTAGCGACACCATTCCTTCAACTTCTCTTCAAGAATCGATCCACTCATCCATAATTCGCTCTGTCACTTCCATCCAATATTCACCGTGGCTGGTGCCACACTAGATACGCCACGTAATACTTCATCTCCATTGGCTCGAGTCACTCGCATGCATTTCCGAGCTCCCCACCTCCACCGCCCCGACCACCATCTCAAGAACCCGCAGCAGATCGCTGCGACACTACATCATCCCCGCCGATCCTCGATGCTCAACCCCAAAGAATGGTGGTGGTGGTGGTGGTACCTCATTTTGGACCCTTGTCCAGACTCTAACGGGTTCCGAGCACGGTCCATTCTCGCTCTCTACCACGTCCCCGCACATTACGACCACGCCCCTAGAACTCATTTCTATGATCGCGCTTTAACTGATTTAAGGAATTTTATGCATTAGTATTTGTTCCACTGATTATTCGCAAGAAATTTTATGAAAAGGAGCTTAGTAGTAGTGCTTTCGTTCATTACAGGTTTTCATTTCAAGTCTTCTATCCTAGTTCAGAGAAAGATGCACCTTCATTCAAAAGTATCCACTACACACATTCATCACTTGTACATTTTTGTCCGCTTTTAATCCTGTGGGTATTTTCGTAATTTGTCCTATAGGGTATTTTGGTAAATTTCCAAACCAGGTATCTTGATGTTTTGCAAAATAGGGGTTTTGGTATTTTTGTAAAGTAAGAATATTTTAGAAAAATTTAGGTAGTGTGGTAATTTCATAAACCAAGGGTATTTTAGTAATTTCTCAACCTGTGGGTATTTTAGTAAATTTTTGTAAATCGAGAATATTTCAAAAAAATTTTGTAAAAGATTTTTTACAAATCAAAGGGGTAATTTGGTGCTTTTAAAACTAAGGTTTTTATAAAAATATGGCTAGTCCCTTATGGGTTTTAATTATTGAGTTTAGCCTGTGAATGAGTCCTCTTGGTTAGGGTGAATCGTTACTACGCACCAGGTAGGATTCGAGTGAAGAGGAGGTGAGTCACTAGGACTGATTAAATACCAGGCTCTTCCCGAATCCAATCCTAGACATGCGCACAATGGTTGCCACACCCTAACTCGGCGAATAAGTCACAGGTTTGTTTAGTTAGGCCTTAGATTTTATGTAGTTCTTGTGTTGGGGTAAACTAATCCTAGGGTTCCATAACTTAATATACTAACCTACGTTCCCGTTATACCCATATATGAATCATACATTAATTCACACAACGGTTAGGGGTACTTACCTGGTGGACTTCAGGCCGGAGACTTAGGTGCCATGCCAGAAAAACCTGCTTATTTCACAAAATTTTCACAAAACTTATTTAGGCTCTATTTTGAAAATGTTATGGGCTTTAAACCCAAGGCCGAGAGTTTAAAACTGGGCTCTGATACCAAACTGAAACACCCCAAACCCGACCCACGAGCCCAGACCGGATCTGGTATGTTCCTTGAGTAAAACGTTTCAAATTCATATTTATTACTTTGGAAAATTTGGGTGGTTTTATAAAAAAAATGCCGAGTTGTTTTGGAGTTAATCTTTAATTCGAAAATCGTTTGTGTTTAGGTGTCTAAACATTTAAATTTTATTTTTAGGAAAAGTTGCTTAACTTTAAATGGATAAAAATTGTATCATAATAAAATAAATAAACATGCATGCATAATCAGTTTATAGCTATGGCTTTATTACATCAAAGCAAAACCCGAAATAAATCCAAAATACTTAGAAATAAAAAGTCCAAAATTAAAATAAAGTCTGAGTTGAACATGGCCACAACTAAGCTCCTGCCGACCCGGTCCGCTACTGAGTGTCACCTGAAAAATATCCCACAATGGGGTGAGTCAAACAGACTCAGTGTGTACAACCAACACCAATCCCAACGATTTTAGGCACATCAAATCATACACATATAACGAATATAAGTAATGATGCAATCCCGAACCCAAACCTATATAATCATCCGCTACACATCACCCGTACCAACCATCACACCGTGGGGACTACTAAGTCGACCCTCTATCCACTACACATCATCGAAGGCAGTCGCTGTAGATGACTTTCTCATCGCCCTTATAAATTTTGTGGCATAGCCACCAGATAATATTTCGTGACATAAGTCACCACATTCAGATTTCGTGACATGAGTCACCACATTCAGATATTGTGGTATAAACCACCAGATCACTTCCCCTTTTCATATAACCCATATGCCCCATGTCATACAAAATATGCAATATCATGCCATATCTCTTATTTCACATTCGTTACAATTTCACATGTGTGTCATATTCAAGTGTTCATAAACATTATTAACATAATAGTAGTAGTATGTTAACGTGCTTCGAATACTGTACCATTGAATGATACCTTTGGCCATATTTTCATATTTCCATTAACACATACATAATAATAATACCATAGATCTATTAGGAATTAGTGTAGGGCTACACACCAGTTACTATTGTATTCATCAATCCCGAAAGTCAACCAAACAGATTGAACTCTTCCCTAAAAATCAAAGTTAGAATCGCCAATCACTAACACTTAAAATGGCCTTGGCCGAATATTGATACTCTCTTACCTTGCGGATCTAAATCCCAAAATCGTCACTTGGCTATGAAGATGTCGAAATCCTACATGGTACATGTTAGGGTCACCCTATTGCACAAGATCTATGAAAATGGCCCTTGGCCGAATACCACACATGGCTTACCTTGGATCTTTGAAATCCAAGATCTCCTCCTTGTAGTCGACAATAATCGAATCCCGAAACCCTCCTTCGAGTTTCGCCATAGAGCAACAATGTGGTTAAAGTCTTGATTTCACACCAAAGAAAGAAAAAGAATAGTAAATCGACATAGAAGAGGTCCTTACTTAAAAAGAAAGACCAAAACACAAATGGTCACCACCCTCCAAGGGATCGACAGAAGATCCTGAAGTAGCAAACTTGGTTCAAATGAGAAAGATGATAGGATCTTGGTGCTTAGGAGTA
Source organism: Gossypium sturtianum (assembly GCA_025698515.1). Classification (NCBI taxonomy): domain Eukaryota; kingdom Viridiplantae; phylum Streptophyta; class Magnoliopsida; order Malvales; family Malvaceae; genus Gossypium; species Gossypium sturtianum. The sequence continues at coordinate 79,532,832 of CM046943.1, read as the reverse complement.
ATCGGGCCTCAATGGGTGTTAATGAAGTGAACTTTACGCTTAGGAAAGAATAGCAAAGGGTTATAGGTTCACTTTATGAACACTAGGGAGATTCAACTTCAACAAGTGAAAGAGAGGAGAGTATGATGCTTTAGGAGAATCGGCAATGATGGGATTTTGAGAGAGGGATATTCGGCTTTGGTCAATTGAAGAGAAAAGGAAGTAGAAAGCAAAGAAAACAAATTAAATTCCTAAGGATTTTCAAGCACAAATGAGAAAGATGAGAAGAGCATCAATTTTGGCACACCTATCCTATTATCATCAAACCGAAAATGCCATCCTCCAATGCCCCATATTCGGCCAACTCCTCTTCCCCTTATCGCCTTCCTTCTTTTCTCCTATTTTTCTCTTCTTTACCCATTTAAAATAATTTAAATAAAACAACAATTATCTCCTCCCTTTAGCCGAATTTTAAAAGGAATTTGACCACATCTAGTGCTCATCTCCTTAGTGTTTTAATGCCGTCCAACTCCCTCTTAGCTTGACGCAAAAAGCACTCAAAATTGCTCCCCATCGCTCGAACCTAGGCCCCCTTGTACTGCTTATGGCGTCACTTACTATGGCTTTAAGTGGCGCCTCCTTGCCACTTTAACAAGCCCATTTTTGTGTCTAAATTCTCCTACAAATTCTCTTAAGGCCTATCAGGCTTAACTCTCTCTTTGAAACTTAAAATCAAATAATTTCTAAGGCATTTTCCTACACTCTAAAGTTTTCATGATTCAAAAAAACACATCAAAACACCCATAGGCATACTAGCACATTCAATTTAGCAAAAATGCATAAGCCCTAAATCCCGGATATTACAGCTTCTCAGTCACTTTACTATCCAGCACATAAGCCAAGTAAGCTTCATACCCTTTTCTTATATACTTACGAGCTAACATCGAGGATATTACTGCTGGTAACCCATTCAAGTCATTAGATTCAATCTGGATAATTTCACCGTTCTGACATCTCAAATCAATGGTCTTTCTTTTGCAATTAACAATAGCATCGTGCAAAGTCAACCAGTCCATTCCCAAAATTATATTGAACTCGTCGAAAGGCAACAACATTAAATCGGCTGGAAAACATGAATCCCGAATCATTAACGGGCAACTTTTACACACTTTGTTAACCAGAACACACCGGCCGATAGGGTTGGATACTCGAATTACAAACTCAGTAGACTCAATAGGCAGAGTCTTACTGGATACTAATGTTTCACACACATAAGAATGAGTTGAACCAGGATCAATCAACGCAATAACTCTAGTATCATAAAGAGTGAAAGTACCGGTAATGACATCTGGGGAAGAAGCATCCTCACGAGTGCGTATAGCATATGCTCTAGTAGGTGCACGAGCCTCCGATCGAACCGCTGTATCTTTTGTTCCCCTCTGGCTGCCACCTACATTACCCGAATGTCTGGGTGGTCTGCCTCGTGCTGACACGTTGCTCTGTCTCACATTCTGAATAGTTTTTTGCTCGGCTAACATCGGGCACTCTCTAATAAAGTGATCCATCGATCCACACTTAAAATAGGACCGATCATGAAATCTACAACTCCCAGAATGTCATTTTCCACAATGTTTAAACTCAACCCGGTTTTGCTGAACATTACCAACACTAGCCATTGAAGTGGCTCGAGAACCCGCAGGTGGTCGGTCCCGATCCCGTCTAGGAAAGTCTGAAGTGGCTTTGTGTTGACTGGATTCATCTCTAAACTTCTTTTGTGTTGAATGAAAAGTCTTACTCGATGATATTTTCCGAACATCTCTAGCTTCAAACTCAGCTTTTCTTTTCTCTTTTCCAAGCTCTTCAGCTTTACAAGCTCGTTCAACAAGTACCACGAACTCTTTAATCTCCAGTATGCCAACCAGCAGCTTAATGTCTTCATTCAAACCTTCTTCGAATCTTTTACACATAATAGTGTAACACCCCAAACCCGACCCAAACATTACGACCGAATTTGGTATGTCACAGAGAAAACCATTTTGAAAATCCCTTTAGCCGATTTGAGTTTTGATGAAAACATCTTCATTTTCAATTATCTTGCTAAAACCACACTTAGTTTGTTTTAAAAATGTTTATTAAGTCGGGTTATTATAGATTTTAAATGTACCCGATGGCACGATAAAACACTTTGCGTAGGAATTTTGAGAAAACATGTGAACTTATTTCAATATCATTAAATAGTTTGAAACAAATCATTCAAACATGTAAAATAATAAAAATAATTCTAGGAGGCCTTATTACAACTTGATTAAAATAAAACCAACAATAAAAATAAAATAAACTAAAATTCAAGTTCATTAAATTCAAATCCCACCGCATGGCCACCTCGAGTCCATCCTAGCTCCTCATCCGCAATCTACGTGTCACCCGAAAAATGTTAAGGAGAAGGTGAGTCACCAAGACTCAATGTGTAACCCTTCCCAAATTAGTGCAACAACATACACAATTTATAACAAATTAACATGCACTAAATCATGCACCCAACCTAGCCATCCAAACACCTTTCTCTACCCGTGTGGTACCAAACCACCGGGTGGTGCCAAACCACCGGTGACTTAAAGTCACGAAATCCATCATATTGTGGTGCCAAACCACTAGTGGTGCTAAAACACCGTGACCAAGTCACAAATCAAATGATGGGGCCAACCCATCGTGTGATACCAAATCACCGGCGTCAATCCCATAATGTAAATCGTGGGGCCAACCCATCGTGGTGCTAAGCCACCGGGGCGAGACGCTATGAGGTGCCAAACCTCCGAGGTGCCAAACCTCTCGTGACCGTACTCACAATGTGGTACCAAACCACCGTGTCCGCTCGACACGAATATCACCGCCCCTCCTCTCATCAACCCACATTAGTCCATGATATATATATAATGTAATTCATGCCAACATGTATTTAAATCGCATATACCAAATATGCCATGCTTTCCAAAAGCATCAAATAGTAAACTCATACGAACAGAGTCTTACCTGAATCATCGCTTATATCGTTATGGTATTAAATCCAAAGCTACATAAACCAGATTTAGCATACACAAACATTTAGCATAGTTAATTAATCATAAAGTGTGTATGTACACACCTGTCACCAATGATAGTCCTAAATCCCGAAAGACAAATCGGCCACACAAGCTTTCCTTGCCCCTATATTCGGCCAAACATGGAAGTTAGTGACATGGCCTATTCGGCCAAACCCAATAAATCTAAAGGGCATCTCTTAAACCCGAATCCTTACCTACACGCTTTTGAATACTAGCCACAGCACACGATACACGAATCGAATTTGATTGACAGAGAATGATAGTTCAGATCTACTGCTTTGAGATCTCGGAGTCCTAGGTGAAATCGGTTTCAACAGAAAGAATAGCCAACCATTAGTATATGCCGGATTTCGGCTTTTCCCCCCATCCAAAACGATAGAACACAAGAGAGAAAAGAAATAGCCATTCGGCTAACACACTTACCTACCCAAACCGATTGGAAAACACTGAAAAGGGATCACCCTTGCTTTGACATTCGGCCAAGGCTACACCAAATAGAAGAAGGAAAATTCGGCACACTAAGGGAGTAGATTCGACTATGATTGTTCAACACAATCAATCAAGGTTCGGCTTTGTATGGAAAAAGAGGAAGTAAGAAAGTGAAATAAGAGTTTCGGCTAAGGGTTTGAGAAGAGAAAAGAAAGAAATAGATGAGAGATTAAGGTATAGGAGATTCGGCCAAGGTTTTAGAAGAAGAGAAGGGTTTTTGGTTTTGAGAGAATGAAAAAGGAAAAGATGGAGACTAGCTGAAATTATGAAGAAAAATTACTAAGAAAATTCGGCTTCTCCCCCCTATGCTTGCCGTCCACTCCTCTCCAAGGAGTTTAAAATTCGGCCAACTCCTTAACTCTCTCTTGGCCACTAATTTAAAATTATTCAAAATAATTTGAATACTCAAATGCCTATATTTTCTCCTTGGAATTAATCAAATAAAATCCATAAAAAAATGCTAATATTATCCTTATTATCTTATTATCTAAAAGAGTTTAAAGAGAGAAAATCTCTCCCCCCTATGCCGTCCCAATTAAAGATACCATGTGCAGGCCAATTCCTTCTCTCCCTTTTCACGCCAGCATTGAAAAATAAAAACCCCAATTGCAGATCCCTTGGTTCGAACCTCGAACCTCACTGCCGCAGCCCTCTCTATAGCGCCCTTAGCCACTCGGCCAAGGTGTCTTTTGTGACTTAAATTCGCACAAATTCTTTTAAGAGCTCCTTCGTTAGCTTCCCTTGCCCAACGCCAAAAGCCAAAAAAATAAAAACACGCCTACTGCTACCCGCGTCGCTCGAACCCGAGACCTGGTCCAGGCATCACTTCTAGGCCCTTAAGTGGCGCATGGAAGCCACTTTACCAAGGCTTGTGTTATGTCCAAAAGCGCCTATAACTTCCCCTTAAGACCTCCCCGCCCGACTTCCCTTCCTAACGCAAAAGGAAAAATAAAATACTCCCATGCCATCCTCAAGACTCGAACTCTGCACCCTTGTTGGCGCTATTCCCGTGCCTTAAGTGGCGTCCTTAAGCCACTTTACCAAGCCCCCTTTCGTGACCCAAAACGCCCACAAATTATTCTTAAGGCCTCTCACGGCTTAATTTCCTCTTTTTACACTTAAATCCAAAATTTTTCCAAAGCTTTCACCCTCATTCTAAAGTTCTAAAAACTCTTAAAACATCTCCAAATACCCTTAAAACCCACTAGCACTTGGGTTATGCTCCAAACGCATAACCCTTAATCTAGGATGTTACAAATAGCCTCGGTTGAAACACATTCACGAGCATATCGGCTCAATCTCAGAAATTTCTGTTCGTATTCAGTCACGGTCATACGACCCTATTTCAATTCTAGAAATTCTTTACGCTTTTGATTGATGAATGTCTGACTGATATACTTTTTTACGGAATTCAGTCTGAAAGAATTCCCAGGTCATTTTCTCCTTCGGAACCACTGATACTAGTGTATTCCACCAGTGATATGCGGTGTCCCTCAATAGTGATATTGCACATTTTAAACATTCCTCCGAAGTACATGATAACTCATCGAACACTCGGATAGTATTTTCAAGCCAGAGCTCAGCTCGTTCTGCATCATCATCGTCATTAGCCTTAAACTCTTCGGCCCCGTGTTTCCTGATTTTATCTACAGGAGGCCTGCCAAATCTCATCAGATCTACTATCGGAGGTACCATAGGTATCGGAGATGGATTATTCGGGGGTGGAGGTTGTTGCACAGCCGGATTAGTCTGGATATATTGAGTAAACCATTCGTTCATCATCTGGTAGAAGGCTTGCTTAGCCTCCCCCTCATGGCTACTCGAAATAGGTCGAGAGTCTGTCGACACTGACCCATGCGCGGGATCAGGCGCTACGCTCTCAACATCATCAGCTACTACTCTATCGGGATCCATTTACTATATAAAAACACAATTTAAATGTCAGAAGTCATCACACTATCGCATTATAAGTTAAGGCATGTATAGCTAGACTTACACGCGCTATGGTAGTCCTAGAATCGACTAAACCGTAAGCTCTGGTACCAATCAAATGTAACACCCCTAACCCGTATCTGTCGCCGGATTAGGGTCACAGGACATTACTAGCTAAGTCACAACTTTTATTCAATCATTTAAGTCATAAATAAACTTACTTATATAATAATAATAAATAGATTAAAAACGATCACATATGCATATATATGAATATTACATTAAATTTCATAAAACATACTTACCTTACTAAACCTAAGTTGTACGCGACATAATCATCAAGAACATAAGCCGAATATGCTATATACATTTTATTCAAACCACACGACAATGCAAATACCATAAGCCTCATTCACCGTATCTTTATTGTGAATACATAATCGAAACATCAATCAACTTTAAGCAAAATTCTTATTCTTCTTTATTTAATTATTAAGACCCAAAACAACCAAACCAACAATATCTATAAAAGATAATTTAAAACATACTTCTTTCAATTGACTAACATTATCCAAGTATATCATGTATGTTATTTACTAAATTTAAGTTCATTTAGTAATTAAAGCCACCTTACTAAATATACACATGCCCATAATTAGTTCTTAAACTAGATAACAATCATGGCATTTAAAAAAACACATATGAGATCACATGTTATAATCGCTCTTACCGAATTCAAATAGATTCAATACACTCAATCAAACCAATGTACACCTTAATTCATTTGCATGCACATAATCAAACCAAAATAATCATATAACTTATTCATTAGTTACATTCACCAACCGTTCCTAATTAGCAAACTATTTAAGAATATTATAAGTGCATACATTTCCTTTACAACTGAATCAAAATAACCAAAGCAAAATCGAATATATGATGTTCATTTTTTTATCCAATTACTAAGTGAATTTATAACTATACTCAAAGACAAAACATACCAAGCATCAAGATTATCAAAATGAGCTAGTCATAAGCTATTCACATCATTTCCCAAGCAAGCCATATAATCAAAATATTATACTCACATGCTATATAACATAGTTACCAAAATGAGCTTATAACATGACCGAATATGTATATACCACACTAGCATCATGATTAAGCCATTTTCACATGGCTTATATACATCAACAAAAAATGTCGTTTGAACATTAAGCTAGCCTATACACGCCTTAAGTTCAAAAATTCAACTTTTTAGGTACCAAAATAAGTCGATAGCGTGGATGACTTCGATGACGATCCCCGGAGCTCTTAGCTTGACCAAAATCTAAAAAATAGAGTGGAAACATATCACACAAAGTAAGCTAACTAGCTTAGTAAGTCTTAAGCAAATGTATTAAATCAAATAATCATTCAAGCATTTTCAAATCCAAAATTAATATCATAAAATTTCAAAACTTAGTACTTATATGATCTACTAATGTAGAATGCTAATACCCTTTTCTTTAACAACCTCAAAATAGCCTTATTTCACCCTAAATGTGCAAACTCACCGAATACACATAAATTTAATATGTATCCACATATAACCAAATCAAGTAAGTACAATATACATATTGACCACATATAATCGATTATACACATATGTACATATACCCATTTATCCCCACATTTTGCATTTACACATATGGCCGAATCTCAAAAACACAACCAAAATCAAATTTCAATATATTATACTCATTATTTGTAAAGCCGAATGCACACATTAAAATCTTACAAATATACCTCAACTATATCACATATTACTAGCATTGAATAGTAATATATCATCTTACCTTATTGCTTGCAACTATGAGGCTTATACGTACCTGAACATTCAACTTATTTGCTGTAATTAAATTCCACATTGATAATAATCCATGAACCCTCTATTTATAATAAATCACCGGCATTAAGCCTGCTAGGCAACAATGTAACACCCCAAACCCGGCCCAAACGCTACGACCGAATTTGGTTTGCTACAGAGAAAACAATTTGAGAACCATTTTAAAACCGATTTAAGTTTTGTCGAAAACCTTGTGTTTTCAAGTCTCTTGTTAAAAACCATACTTAGTGTTGCTTAGAAATATTTATTAAGTCGGGTTGTTTATAGATTGCAAATGTGCCCGATGGCATTTTTAAAACATTTTACGTTTGATTGGGAAAAACATGTGAATTCATTTTTTTAACATAATTAAATAGTTTAAACAAATATTCAAAGCATGTAACAATAATAAAATAATTCTAGGAGGCCTTATTACAACTTAATTAAAATAAACCAACATTAAATAAAATAAAACAAAGTCCAGGTTCATCTATTAAAATGTCCACTGCATGGCCACCTCGAGTCCATCCGGCTCCATCTCCGCGATCTACTCATCTGCAAAATGTTAAGGGAAAGGGGTGAGTCACCAAGACTCAGTGTGTAATCCCCCACCCGGTAAGGTAACTCATACACAAGTCATTAATAAACATGCACATGCAACCCAACCTAACCATCCATACTCCTTTTCTACCCCGTGTGGTCAAAACCACTGGTGGCCAAAACCACTGATGACTTAGAGTCACAAATCTGATGATGGGGCCAACCCATCGTGTGGTCAAAACCACTGATGACCATAGGTCACAATATATCAAATGTGGTCAAAACCACTGGTGGTACCAAACCACTGGGACTTAGTCGCAATTATTCAATCGTTGTGGTCAAAACCACTGATGACCATAGGTCACAAATAATCTGATGGGGCCAACCCATCTTGTGGTCAAAACCACTGACGACAGTCCATAATTCATCCCCCTCCTCTCATCAATCCCACCATCACATGCTTTTATAACAATTTTCATAAATCATACCGTAGCATTTAATCATCATGTGATGGCATGCAAATCATATATCAAAAATCACAAGTTAGGGGACTTACCCGGCATCCATGTTTAAGCCCACAAGCATATCATAGATCACTACCAAAATTTATACTCAAGACAATAATATAGCAAGTTTATTAATAAAGTGTGTAAAGAGTTTACACACCTGCTTCTACCGGAATTCCTAGATCCCGAAGATCCGATCTACGTCGCTAGATCTCTTGTCCTATAATCGACCAAAAAGCATGGTTAGGGACTTAGGCCTATTCGGCCAAATACATGGGTTAGTACCATGGCCTATTCGGCCAAACCAAGTATTTAAAAGGGTTCTCCTTTTGAACCCGAATCCTTACCCGAGTGCCTTTGAATAACTACTCCAAGCGTTCTGCTTTCCTATTAATCGGCAACCTTATGTTAGTAGTCTTCGGATTAAACACTAACTAAATAACTTGCTTAAATTAGATCTTACCATTACTTACCAAGAACGAACACTAGGGATTAGAGGCTTGGGTCGATCGCTTAAAATTCAGAGTACCTTTCCCAAGTCGATTGACCACCAAAAATCAAGAGATTTATCCACTTAATATTCTCGGCCAATACCATAACATAGAGGAGGGAATTTCGGCAACCAAAGGTGTGGTTTTGGCTATTGGAAAAGAAGAATAAAAATAGTGGGAGAAGAAGATGGAGTTTCGGCAACAAGAGAGGGAATATTCGGCCAGAGGGAGGTGATGAGGATGCAACTCTGAGTCAAAGAAGAGGAGAAGAGTTTTTGGTTTCTTTGAGAAGATGAGAGTGGAGAGAAAATAATGGAGGAGGAGGGAGTGAAGAAGAAATTCGGCTACTACTAAAAATGTCTAAAAGAAAAATCAAGATGGTAGCTAAGGGTTTATAAAGGATTTCGACACCCCCTCTTATTGCTTGTCATTCACTCTTCATAGAAAGAGTTTAAATTTCGCAACACACTCCAAGTTACTCTTGGCCACACATTTGAACTAATTCAAAATAATTTAAATTAATCTCCTAATAATCCACTTTTAATCTCTTAATAATCCAAATAATACCAAGTAATATCCTCTTTATCTAAATAAAAAATTAAGAGTTTAAAGAGAGAAAGTCTCTCCTCCCTATTGCCGCCCACCGCCGCCCACCGCAAAATAAAAGAAAAACCACCCGCGCCCATAGGTCTCGAACATGGGACCCATTAGAACCCATGCAGCCAAGTAACGCCCTGTGCCACTTCGCCAGCGTTGTTTTGTGACATGAATGCGTCATGTTTTCTTTTAAATCCTACTTCCTTGGTTCCCCCTTGCCTTAACGCCAAAACAAAAATAAAACGCCACTTGCTGCCACATTGATTTGAACCCACGACCTCACGCTCCAAATTTCTCTTTCCAACGCCCCTAGCCACTTCTCCCATTAGACTTTCATGTCACAAAACCCCCACCATTTAATTTTAATGCCTTCTTATCAAAGCCCAAATTGCATATAAAAATTAAAACACAAAACTCCGCTCCAGCTACTCGAACCTAGGACCAACTAGGTCCCTTTGCAACAAGATGCGCCCCAAGCCACTCCACCAACTCCGCCATTCATGCCATGAACCTTCACAAATATATTTTAAAATCCTCTTTCTGGCCCCCTTACCTTTAACGCAAAAACCCCAAAAATAGAAATACACCCCTTGTTTCTCCCATGAATCGAACCCAAGACCTCCGTTTGACGCCACCTCCAAGGCACCTAAGTGGCGCATGGAAGCCACTTTACCAAGGCTTGTGTTATGTCCAAAAGCGCCTATAACTTCTCTTAAGACCTCCTCGGCCCAGCCTTCCCTTCCTAACGCAAGAAGGAAAAATAAAATACTACCATGCCATCACCTGCACTCGAACTCTGCACCCTTGTTGGCGCTATTTGCCCAAGCCTTAAGTGGCGTCCCTAAGCCACTTTACCAATTAATTTCTTATGTACTAAACTCCACAAAATTATTTTAAGGCCTTCTTGCCTAGTTTCCCCTTTTTACTCTTAAATCCAAAATTTTTCCAAAGCTTTCACCCTCATTCTAAAGTTCTAAAAACTCTTAAAACATCTCCAAATACCCTTAAAACCCACTAGCACTTGGGTTATGCTCCAAACGCATAACCCCTAATCTAGGATGTTACAGTTCTACCCTCCTTAAAAATAATTTCGTCCTCGAAATTACTTACTAACGAATAATCGTACATCCTAACTCACCGCACTACGCTTATGCTGCGCACTCTAATCTTATTAAAGCTGTTATTCCACCTTGACCACGTCCGCGACGACCACGTCCCCTCAAACTCATTTCTACAACGCGATTTAGTCTGATTAAAAAGTTTTATGCATCAGGATTTGTTCCACTTGGTTATTCGCGAAGAAATTTTATGAAATGAAGTTTAGTAGAAATTCTTTCGAGCAAACAATGTTTCAGTCTTCTTTCCTAGTTCACACAAAGAAGTTCATGCATCCATTCCTTAATACTTTCCATACCTATTCGCTCATTGGACATTTCTGCCCATTTCTATCCCAGGGGTATTTTCGTCTTTTCCTACAGGGGTATTTTTCGTAATTTTCCAGAACCAAATATTTTGATGATGATTTTCAAAGCAAGGTTTTTGAATGTCTGTAAAAATCATTGAAAATTTTGGGCAAAACCATTTAATATTTTATGGGTCAGGGGCATTTTGGTAATTTTACTCCTAAGGGTATTTCTGTAATTTTCCACCATCAAGTTTTTCGAGAAATAACGTTGTAAAAGTAATGTTCTAGGATTTGAGAAAGTTATTGCACAAGTTTTGAAAACATTAGGGTTTGTTGTTTCATTCTATTTCGAAAAACAAGGCTAATTCCCTTTTCGGGTTTTAATCATTGTGTTTAGCCTATGACCGAGCCCTCCCAGGTGCTGGTGAACTGGCTACGCACTGTAGGATACTGCGAAGAGGAGGTGAGTCACGAGGATCGCTTAAATACCAGGCTCTTTCCTGATCCAATCCTAGACATGCGTGCGTATGGGGTTACCACACCCTAGCTCATTGACTAAGTCATAGGTTGGTTTAGTTCCTTAAGTCTTATGCTTCGTTTATGTTTGAGTAATCTAACCTTAGGGTCCAAGTCCTACAAGTCTATCTACGCCCATGCTTCCTACCCTTCTACTGCAATATAATTCACCAAGAGGTTTAGATATACTTACAGGGCGGATTGGTGCCGAGACTCGGGCCATGCTGCTTAAAAACCCAAAAATCATACCATAAGGCCTACCAAAACATTTTTGGGCCTTGGGCCCCCACAGCCGAGCTTTGAACTGGGCTCTGATACCAATTTGTAACACCCCAAACCCGGCCCAAACGCTACGACCGAATTTGGTTTGCTACAGAGAAAACAATTTGAGAACCATTTTAAAACCGATTTAAGTTTTGTCGAAAACCTTGTGTTTTCAAGTCTCTTGTTAAAAACCATACTTAGTGTTGCTTAGAAATATTTATTAAGTCGGGTTGTTTATAGATTGCAAATGTGCCCGATGGCATTTTTAAAACATTTTACGTTTGATTGGGAAAAACATGTGAATTCATTTTTTTAACATAATTAAATAGTTTAAACAAATATTCAAAGCATGTAACAATAATAAAATAATTCTAGGAGGCCTTATTACAACTTAATTAAAATAAACCAACATTAAATAAAATAAAACAAAGTCCAGTTCATCTATTAAAATGTCCATCGCATGGCCACCTCGAGTCCATCCTACCCCATCTCCGCGATCTACTCATCTCGCAAAATGTTAAGGAAAGGGGTGAGTCACCAAGACTCAGTGTGTAATCCCCACCCGGTAAGGTAACTCATACACAAGTCATTAATAAACATGCACATGCAACCCAACCTAACCATCCATACTCCTTTTCTACCCCGTGTGGTCAAAACCACTTTGTGGCCAAAACCACCGATGACTTAGAGTCACAAATCTGATGATGGGGCCAACCCATCGTGTGGTCAAAACCACCGATGACCATAGGTCACAATATATCAAATGTGGTCAAAACCATCGGTGGTACCAAACCACTGGGAATTAGTCGCAATTATTCAATTGTTGTGGTCAAAACCACCGATGACCATAGGTCACAAATAATCTGATGGGGCCAACCCATCTTGTGGTCAAAACCACTCGACGATACCCATAATTCATCCCCCTCCTCTCATCAATCCCACCATCACATGCTTTTATAACAATTTTCATAAATCATACCGTAGCATTTAATCATCATGTGATGGCATGCAAATCATATATCAAAAATCACAAGTTAGGGACTTACCCAAGATCCATGTTTAAGCCCACAAGCATATCATAGATCACTACCAAAATTTATACTCAAGACAATAATATAGCAAGTTTATTAATAAAGTGTGTAAAGAGTTTACACACCTGCTTTCTACCTAATTCCTAGATCCCGAAGATCCGATCTACGCCGCTAGATCTCTTGTCCTATAATCGACCAAAAAGCATGGTTAGGGACTTAGGCCTATTCGGCCAAATACATGGGTTAGTACCATGGCCTATTCGGCCAAACCAAGTATTTAAAAGGGTTCTCCTTTTGAACCCGAATCCTTACCCGAGTGCCTTTGAATAACTACTCCAAGCGTTCTGCTTTCCTATTAATCGACAACCTTATGTTAGTAGTCTTCGGCTTAAACACTAACTAAATAACTTGCTTAAATTAGATCTTACCATTACTTACCAAGAACGAACACTAGGGATTAGAGGCTTGGGTCGACTGCTTAAAATTCTGGAGTACCTTTCCCAAGTCGATTGACCACCAAAAATCTAAAGAGATTTATCCACTTAATATTCGGCCAATACCATAACATAGAGGAGGGAATTTCGGCAACCAAAGGTGTGGTTTTGGCTATTGGAAAAGAAGAATAAAAACAAAGGGGAGAAGAAGATGGAGTTTCGGCAACAAGAGAGGGAATATTCGGCGTTAGGAGGTGATGAGGATGCAACTCGAGTCAAAGAAGAGGAGAAGAGTTTTTGGTTTCTTTGAGAAGATGAGAGTGGAGAGAAAATAATGGAGGAGGAGGGAGTGAAGAAGAAATTCGGCTACTACTAAAAATGTCTAAAAGAAAAATCAAGATGGTAGCTAAGGGTTTATAAAGGATTTCGGCACCCCCCTCTTATTGCTTGCCGTCCACTCTTCATAGAAAGAGTTTAAATTTCGGCAACACACTCCAAGTTACTCTTGGCCACACATTTGAACTAATTCAAAATAATTTAAATTAATCTCCTAATAATCCACTTTTAATCTCTTAATAATCCAAATAATACCAAGTAATATCCTCTTTATCTAAATAAAAATTAAGAGTTTAAAGAGAGAAAGTCTCTCCCTCCCTATTGCCGTCCACTGCCTGCCCAGCTGCTGCAAAATAAAAGAAAAACCACCCGCTGCCCATAGGTCTCGAACATGGGACCTGTTAGAACCCATGCAGCCAAGTAACGCCCCAGGCCACTTCGGCCAGGCGTTGTTTTGTGACATGAATGCGTCATGTTTTCTTTTAAATCCTACTTCCTTGGTTCCCCCTTGCCTTAACGCCAAAACAAAAATAAAACGCCACTTGCTGCCACATTGATTTGAACCCACGACCTCACGCTCCAGCCCTCTCTTCCAACGTCCCTAGCCACTTCTCCCATTAGACTTTCATGTCACAAAACCCCCACCATTTAATTTTAATGCCTTCATCAAAGCCCAAAGATTGCATATAAAAATTAAAACACAAAACTCCGCTCCAGCTACTCGAACCTAGGACCAACTAGGTCCCTTGTCGCAAGATGCGCCCTGCCACTCCACCAACTCCGCCATTCATGCCATGAACCTTCACAAATATATTTTAAAATCCTCTTTCCTGGCCCCCTTACCTTTAACGCAAAAACCCCAAAAATAGAAATACACCCCTTGTTTCTCCCATGAATCGAACCCAAGACCTCCGCTTGACGCCACCTCCAAGGCACCTAAGTGGCGCATGGAAGCCACTTTACCAAGGCTTGTGTTATGTCCAAAAGCGCCTATAACTTCTCTTAAGACCTCCCCGGCCCAGCTTCCTTCCTAACGCAAGAAGGAAAAATAAAATACTACCATGCCATCACCTGCACTCAACCTGCACCCTTGTTGGCGTCATTTGCCCAAGCCTTAAGTGGCGTCCCTAAGCCACTTTACCAATTAATTTCTTATGTACTAAACTCCACAAAATTATTTTAAGGCCTTCTTGCCTAGTTTCCCCTTTTTACTCTTAAATCCAAAATTTTTCCAAAGCTTTCACCCTCATTCTAAAGTTCTAAAAACTCTTAAAACATCTCCAAATACCCTTAAAACCCACTAGCACTTGGGTTATGCTCCAAACGCATAACCCCTAATCTAGGATGTTACAAACAAAGCCCTAAACACACACCGGCACTAAGCCTGCTAGACCCGAGGTCTGAAATTTAGTCACTAGCATTTAGCCTGCTAGGCAATAAGCCTGATATACTTCACCGGCACAAGGCCTGCTAGGCTCGAAGCCTGAATATCGATATTATTAAACCATCTCATACACATTACATATTACAAATGTTACATATATCACACATAATTCATATCACTTTCACATATCAAGCTCAATTAAATTTAACTACATTTAATTATTAAAACACTTATCACATTCGGCTTTGGCCAAATTCCCATTTATAAATTCAAAATTCAGCATGTAATTAAGGTCATAACCGATATTAACGGTGTTAAATTGCTTAAAGACTTACCTCGGATATCGTCGGACAATAAAAACCGGCTATTCGATAACATTCGCTTTTCCCCGATCCAAGTTCGTTTTTCTTTGTTCTTAATCTAAACATATTCAAATTAAGCTCATTCAAACATATTTCATTTCAATTTAGTCCAAAAACACCTAAATGGACAAATTACCATTTTGTCCCTAACATTTCACACTTTTACATTTTAGTCCTATTTGCCCAAAACACAAAATATGCAAAATATCACCATAACATAGCTAGGCCGAATCTTCCACATAACCATATAAGTCCATACATTTCATTTGTTTTGCAATTTAGCCCCTCAAAAATTTATTTTTACAATTTAGCCCAAAATACTCAAATTCACCAAAATTTCCAATTCAAAACATGTTAATTCAAAACATACCTTTAATATTTTTCCATCAAGCATTACAGAGCATAAACAACCATCAATGGCCGAATATCAAACATGCTCAAATTCAAAAATTCTAACATGGGTCGACTTGTATTCGAAGCAACGATCTCAAAAACGTAAAAATTAACAAAAACTAAACTAACCACATACCTTATGTAACATCCTGAAAAGGGCCTATGCATTTTCGGTTTAATTGTATGAAGTGACATGTTTTAAGTATTATGAATAAATTTTGAATATTTTTGGAAACCCGGAAATGAGTGAAAATAAGTTAGAAATGAACATTTTTGGAAACCTGAAAATGTATGGAAATGTTAAGTTTAAAAATGGAAGGTGAACATTTTTGGAAACTAGAAAATGTAAGGAAAATGGAAAGTGAACATTTTTAGAACCTTGGAAATGTAAGGAAATGTCTTGTAAGGAAATGTCATGGAAATGTAAGGAAATGTCTTGGAAATGTAAGGAAATGTCTTGTAAGGAAATGTCATGGAAATGTAAGGAAATGTCAAGTTTACAGAGCCGATCGAAAATTTTTGGAAACTTAGAAATGACCTAGAAATTACGAGTTTTAAGGTTTAAAAGGGGAAATTAAGGCAAGGTGGCCTTAAAAGAAAAAGTTTGTGAAATTTGACACACAAACAGGCTTGGAAAAGTGGTCTGAAGATGCCACTTAGGGCCTATGGAAATGGCGCCATATACAAGAGGAATGGGCCTAAGTTCGAGTCACATGGGAAGCAAATAAAAGAAATTTTATTTTGCTACAAGGAGCAGAGAGGTGGACGGCACATGGCTATAAATTAGGAGCTTTTACTATTTTATAAATAGTGGATAAATAAGGGATTTATTTATCATTATTTTCACGAGATAATTGTTGGATTAAATTCTTTTAATTTGAATAAAGAGATAAAGAGGAAAATAAGGGAGAAGTGATGGCCAAGTAAGGGACTTTGAGTTTAATAATTTCGCTAAGTAAGGATAGTTGCTGAATTATCTTTTATTTTAAGTGATAATTAAAGAGATAAAGCTATTAAAATAGAAGAGTGATGGCCAAGTAAGGGATTCTAAGTTAGTAATTTACTTATAAAAGGAAAAGAGAGGCCATTCTGCATTATTTTCTGTTCTTTGAAAGCCTCTGCGAATTCTCTTCACCAAATCTTCTTCTTCTTTTATTTTTACAAGCCGAAATACCTTGTGTTTTAGCCGAATCCTCCATCTTTATTCTTCCTTCTCTTTCTTTCTAATCCTCCAAAAGCCGAAAGTTGTGAGATCATCATCTAGCCATAGCCGAATCTCTCCAAGGTTGAAGTGAAGGTGCAATCGATTTCTTCAAGTAAGGGTAAGATCTCATTCGGTTTCATCCTTTTTCTTAAGATTTTCCAAATCTAGGACTAACCCCATTAATATCTTGTTGCCGAAACTTTGAAGAGATCTTTCGGGATTTACTAAGTGTCGACTACAAGGAAGGAGAAGTTTTTTTCCCGAAGGTACACCATAGGCCACGTGTTCCCTAGTTATTCGGTGAGTTTCGGGATTTAAAATCCACAAGGTAAGTGTCTATAGCATTCGGCCAAGGCCATGTTTGGTAAATATATGTGTTCATTAATTATTCAAAAGCCGAAAACTAACCAAGTTAATTGATTCAATGCTTGGCCGAATGCAAGAAGAGTATAGCAGAGATTTCAAGACTTGATTCTTAAGTCAAACGGCAACAAGGTAAGTTTAAGTATACTAATCCTACTAGGATTTGGATTTATGGCCGAATGGCTTTTTATTAAAGTAGTAGGTGATTAATCAAATGTAGGGATTAAGGATCTAAGCATTAGATCAAGCTTTTCGGGATTTCAAGACCCTTCCTAAAGTATGATAAGTTGTGGATATTTGGTTAAGAATTCGTATATTGATGATTAAATCGATTGTTCGATTAAGTGTGTTGATGGAGGCGAATACCATTCAAGAAGGGAAAGGGAAGGTCCCTATCCCGAAGTTTAAGAAGAGATCTGTCTCAAGCAGCTAGGGATTGGCCACCGGGTGTGGACCAAATACGAACAAGAAAGTAGGCAAATAGCCGTAGTATCGCCTAGTGATAGCATCGAAGATCGAAAGCATAGTTCTCCAAGTGATCAGGTGTGTGATTAACCCACCGTTTTCCGGGTATATGATATGTATGTGAAATGTGTATGTGTTATGAATGTGCTAACTAGTGCAGTGGAAATTGTGATAAGGATACCCTCAAGGGGTATGTCGATAATCCGGTAAGTACCAAACCTGATGATATGTGATTATTAATATGAATATGTGATAATATGCTTGATGAACATGCTCATGCATCATTACATTGTATCATTATTTTATGTGGCATTTGCATGGGTTGGGATATGAAAGAAGGTAAGGGTGTACTTTATGTACGTGGTCTAATGTTAGCCTTGTGCTACATTAGCGCTTGATGTTAGCTATGTGCTTCATCAAGGGAGGTGTTGGCTAGGTGCCACATCTCGGCGGATGATAGCTGTGTGCTTCACCGTGGATTGAGAATGACCTCAAGTCACCTCGTGGATATTGACATGTGGGGTCACTCAGGTGATCGGTGGCTTAGCCACGGCCTTGAGCAAAGCAGTCCGTCAAGGTAAGATATGTGGGATCACTTAGTTGATCGGTGGATTAGCCACGGCCTTGGGCGGCAGTGTCCGCCAAGGTAGGTGTAACGGATGGACCCTAGGATGGGTTGGGTGCACTTTGCATAAACTCATTATCCGTCATATGGGTTGATGATGAAATGGGCCAAGCCCAAGATGTGGAAATTATGTGGTTAACTACCCTATTAGATGAATGTGATATGAATATGGGCCAAGCCTGAATGTGATAACATGTGAATTTGATAATTGATATCTGATATATGAGTTAATATGTGGTTAACATGTGGGTGGAATTCAGTGGACTAATTACACACTGAGTCTGTATAACTCACCCAATTTTTACCAACATCGCAGTGAGAAATGTTGATCGGACCGGGTTGGAGTGGATACGAGGTGGCCCATGCGTAAGACGCTTTATTTATTTAAAACAAGATATTATTAAGTATTTTTGTTAAATTATTTATTGTAATAAGGCCCAGTTAAAGTATTTAAGTATTTCTATTTGAGCATTTTATTATGTTTAAGCTAGATGACGATTAAATTATTATTTGGAAGTGCTTTTAATTTTGGCAACTTATATTTTAAAAGCTTGTAATAAAGTTTTAATTTGGATATTTTTATCAAGCTTACATTATTTAGAATTTTTAATTGGACATGGTTTTCAAATGACAAAATTTTTAATGTTTTTCCCAAAAGTGAAATCAGTCTTCAAACATTTTTCCGCAGTGGCATTTCAAATTCAGTCGTAACGAATGGGCCGGGTTTGGGGTGTTACAGTTTGGTACCAGAGCCCGGTTCAAAACTCGGCTTTGAGGGTTTTGGGTCTAAAAATAATTTTTTTTTCAAAGATGGGCTTTTCAAAATTATGGGCTTTCATAAACTTTTCAGTTATTCGCATGGCACTCAGATCTCCTACCCAAAGTCCACTGTAAGTACTTCTAATTATTGAAGTGACTTGTTTATGTGAACTGTTATGGGCTTATTTGGGCTCGTAGATTAGAATATTAGGGCTATTGAACCCTAGGGCTAGTGCACTCAAACACATGCATAAGACTTAAGGACTATTAAACAAACTCAGTGAAGCAAGTCGCGAGAGCTAGGTGTGGCAAATCACAGCGCGATGTCTAGGAGTGGATTCAGTGAAGAGCTTGGTATTTAAGCACCCTAGTGACTCACCTCCTCTTTACTCGAATCCTACCTGTGCGTAGTAACTGCTCACCCTAACCAAGAGGACTTATTCACTGGCTAAACCAATCATTAAAACCCGAAAGGGACTAGCCATGCAGTTTTATAAAATTCCTAGTTTCAAAATCCCTAAATTACCCTTTTAATTGTAGTAAAAGATTATTGTGAAATTTTTTCCAAAATATCTCCGATTTACAAAATTACAAAAAAATGCCATTGCATTGTAAATTACTAAAATACCCTTAGTTCTTAAGATTTTCAAAAATACCCTCGACGTTTGCTACAATATTTCTACTTTACAAAAATACCAAAAACTTCTGTTTTACAAATAACAAGATACCCTGATTTGGGGAGTTTACGGAACTGCCCCTGACTTCCAAAATTACCGAAATAACCTCGATTTCTGAAATTTTTGCAACACCTCTGATTTGGAAAACAAATTTTCAAAATAAACCCCGAGTTTTTGTAAATTTTTAAATAACCTTTGATTTGTAAAGATTTTTAAATTGACCCTGATTTATTACGAAAATAACCTGGTAGGACGAATGACGAAATTACCCCTGGGTTGGGAAAGGACTGAAATGGCCATAAAAGTGTAGTGAATGATGTTGTGAATGAATGTGACTTCATGGAAAAATGAATGTGTCTCTGCTTATGAATGTGAATGTGACTCCCTGAGTTAGAGTAGTGAACTTGAACTAGAAACTTTGGTTGATCGAAAGAGCTACTTCTGAACATCTCTTTTCATAAAACTGTTCGCGAATAATCAGTGGAACAAAATTTCTGATGCATAAAACTTTTTAATCAGATTAAATCGCGACGTTAGAAATGAGTTCTAGGGGACGTGAACTTAGAGACTGTGCCTAGAAAGTATGATGGTTCTATTAAGATCAGAGTGCGCAGCATAAGCGTAGTGCGGTGAGTTAAGATGTACGATTATTCGTTAATAAGTAATTTCGAGGATGAAATTATTTTTAAGGAGGGTAGAACTGTAACATCCTGAAAAGGGCCTATGCATTTTCGGTTTAATTGTATGAAGTGACATGTTTTAAGTATTATGAATAAATTTTGAATATTTTTGGAAACCCGGAAATGAGTGAAAATAAGTTAGAAATGAACATTTTTGGAAACCTGAAAATGTATGGAAATGTTAAGTTTAAAAATGGAAGGTGAACATTTTTGGAAACTAGAAAATGTAAGGAAAATGGAAAGTGAACATTTTTAGAACCTTGGAAATGTAAGGAAATGTCTTGTAAGGAAATGTCATGGAAATGTAAGGAAATGTCTTGGAAATGTAAGGAAATGTCTTGTAAGGAAATGTCATGGAAATGTAAGGAAATGTCAAGTTTACAGAGCCGATCAAAAATTTTTGGAAACTTAGAAATGACCTAGAAATGACGAGTTTTAAGGTTTAAAAGGGGAAATTAAGGCAAGGTGGCCTTAAAAGAAAAAGTTTGTGAAATTTGACACACAAACAGGCTTGGAAAAGTGGTCTCAAGATGCCACTCGTGGCCTATGGAAATGGCGCCATATGCAAGAGGAATGGGCCTAAGTTCGAGTCACATGGGAAGCAAATAAAAGAAATTTTATTTTGCTACAAGGAGCAGAGAGGTGGACGGCACATGGCTATAAATTAGAGCTTTTATTATTTTATAAATAGTGGATAAATAAGGGATTTATTTATCATTATTTTCAAGAGATAATTGTTGGATTAAATTCTTTTAATTTGAATAAAGAGATAAAGAGGAAAATAAGGGAGAAGTGATGGCCAAGTAAGGGACTTTGAGTTTAATAATTTCGGCTAAGTAAGGATAGTTGCTGAATTATCTTTTATTTTAAGTGATAATTAAAGAGATAAAGCTATTAAAATAGAAGAGTGATGGCCAAGTAAGGGAT
Organism: Gossypium sturtianum; assembly: GCA_025698515.1. Taxonomy (NCBI): domain Eukaryota; kingdom Viridiplantae; phylum Streptophyta; class Magnoliopsida; order Malvales; family Malvaceae; genus Gossypium; species Gossypium sturtianum. The sequence continues at coordinate 79,511,505 of CM046943.1, read as the reverse complement.
TCTAAGTTAGTAATTTCGGCTATAAAAGGAAAAGAGAGGCCATTCTGTATTATTTTCTGTTCTTTGAAAGCCTCTGCCGAATTCTCTTCACCAAATCTTCTTCTTCTTTTATTTTTGCCAAGCCGAAATACCTTGTGTTCTAGCCGAATCCTCCATCTTTATTCTTCCTTCTCTTTTCTTTCTAATCCCTCCAAAAGCCGAAAGTTGTGAGATCATCATCTAGCCATAGCCGAATCTCTGAAGGTTGAAGTGAAGGTGCAATTGATTTCTTCAAGTAAGGGTAAGATCTCATTCGGTTTCATCCTTTTTTCTTAAGATTTTCCGAAATCTAGGACTAACCCTATTAATATCTTGTTGCCGAAACTTTGAAAAGATCTTTCGGGATTTACTAAGTGTCGACTACAAGGAAGGAGAAGTTCTTTTCCCGAAGGTACACCATAGGCCACGTGTTCCCTAGTTATTCGGTGAGTTTCGGATTTAAAATCCACAAGGTAAGTGTCTATAGCATTCGCCAAGGCCATGTTTGGTAAATATATGTGTTCATTAATTATTCAAAAGCCGAAAACTAACCAAGTTAATTGATTCAATGCTTGGCCGAATGCAAGAAGAGTATAGCAAAGATTTCAAGACTTGATTCTTAAGTCAAACGACAACAAGGTAAGTTTAAGTATACTAATCCTACTAGGATTTGGATTTATGGTCGAATGGCTTTTTATTAAAGTAGTAGGTGATTAATCAAATGTAGGGATTAAGGATCTAAGCATTAGATCAAGCTTTTCGGATTTCAAGACCCTTCCAGTAAGTATGATAAGTTGTGGATATTTGGTTAAGAATTCGTATATTGATGATTAAATCGATTGTTCGATTAAGTGTGTTGATGGAGGCGAATACCATTCAAGAAGGGAAAGGGAAGGTCCCTATCCCGAAGTTTAAGAAGAGATCTGTCTCGGCAGCTAGGGATTGGCCACCGGGTGTGGACCAAATACGTAACAAGAAAGTAGGCAAATAGCCGTAGTATCGGCTAGTGATAGCATCGATGATCGAAAGCATAGTTCTCCAAGTGATCGTGTGTGTGATTAACCCACCGCTTTCCGTATATGATATGTATGTGAAATGTGTATGTGTTATGAATGTGCTAACTAGTGCAAAGTGGAAATTGTGATAAGGATACCTCAAGGGTATGTCGATAATCCGGTAAGTACCAAACCCGATGATATGTGATTATTAATATGAATATGTGATAATATGCTTGATGAACATGCTCATGCATCATTACATTGTATCATTATTTTATGTGGCATGTGCATGGGTTGGGATATGAAAGAAGGTAAGGGTGTACTTTATGTACGTGGTCTAATGTTAGCCTTGTGCTACATTAGCGATTGATGTTAGCTATGTGCTTCATCAAGGGAGGTGTTGGCTAGGTGCCACATCTTTGCGGATGATAGCTTTGTGCTTCACCGTGGATTGAGGATGACCTCGAGTCACCTCGTGGATATTGACATGTGGGGTCACTCAGGTGATCGGTGGCTTAGCCACGGCCTTGAGCAGCAGGTCTGTCAAGGTAAGATATGTGGGATCACTTAGTTGATCGGTGGATTAGCCACGGCCTTGGGCAGCAAGTCTGCCAAGGTAGGTGTAACGGATGGACCCTAGGATGGGTTGGGTGCACTTTGCATAAACTCATTATCTGTCATATGGGTTGATGATGAAATGGGCCAAGCCCAGTATGTGGAAATTATGTGGTTAACTACCCTATTAGATGAATGTGATATGAATATGGGCCAAGCCCAGAATGTGATAACATGTGAATTTGATAATCGATATCTGATATATGAGTTAATATGTGGTTAACATGTGGGTAGAATTCAGTGGACTAATTACACACTGAGTCTGTATGACTCACCCAAATTTTACCAACATCGCAGGTGAGAAATGTTGATCGGACCGGGTTGGAGTGGATACGAGGTGGCCCATGCAGAAGACGTTTTATTTATTTAAAATAGTATATTATTAAGTATTTTTGTTAAATTATTTATTGTAATAAGGCCCAGTTAAAGTATTTAAGTATTTCTATTTGAGCATTGTATTATGTTTAAGCTAGATGACGATTAAATTATTATTTGGTAGTGCTTTTAATTTTGGCAACTTATATTTTAAAAGCTTGTAATAAAGTTTTAATTTTGATATTTTTATCAAGCTTACATTATTTAGAATTTTTAATTGGACATGGTTTTCAAATGACAAAATTTTTAATGTTTTTCCCAAAAGTGAAATCAGTCTTCAAACGTTTTTCCGCAGTGGCATTTCAAATTCGGTCGTAACGAATGGGCCGGGTTTGGGGTGTTACACCTTAATTTGGCTTAAAGATGGCCGGACCAAGCTTGTTATTTTTCTTTTCTCTTGTGCATGTATTCGGTCAAAGAAAGATGAACAAAAAAAATGGTTCTTTTTTTGTTTTGTTTGCATATATATTAACTTATTATTAAAATACTATTATAACCTTTCATCATAAATTAACAAACATTATATTATAAGGGTACTATAGTACATGGCCGGCCACTACCATTTTAAAATGGTCTTTTTGCCTTTTAAAAGCTTCTAATTTAAAAGACATGCACACTTTGGTCCTAGCACATTAAACCATCAAGTTTTAACTTTATGCGATTAGACCCATTTTAATAATTCGGCACTCAATCAATAAAATTAAATCACAAAAATTTCACACATTGAAATTCACACATATACGACTTGAAAAATATTATTTTAAAATTTTTCTGACTCAGTTTCGTGGTCCCAGAACCACTGTTTCGATTAGGCTAAAATAGGGCTGTTACACCCTAGCTCAAAATAATGGTAGAAATAGCTAAACCGAGTTTCAGGGATCTCAAAAATGTAAAGAACATTAAAAATGGGGCTTGGATGCACTTACTATTGAGCTTGAAAGCTTGAAAATCCTAGCCATGGCTTCCCCCATGCTAAATTCGGCCAAGGAAGAAGATGGAAAAAAGTTTTTGGCTTTTATTTTGTCTTTTAGTCCATTTAATTACCAAATTACCAAAATGCCCCTAACTTAAAAATATCCTATTTCACTTATCTAATGTCCATTTTTGTGCAAAAATATAACCAATGGTCTAATTTTCATTTAAGGACCTCCAATTTAAAATTTCATAGAAATTGGACACTTCTAACATGTGGAACTCAACTTTTGCACTTTTTACAATTTAGTCCTTTTGACTAAATTGAGTGCCCAAACATCAAAATTTTCGAACGAAATTTTCACGGAATCTTTCCGTGAATTCGTAGACCATAAAAATATAATAAAAATAAGATTTTTCCTCATCAGATTTGTGGCCCCAAAACCACTGTTCCTGAAACACCCCAAACCCGGCCCACAAGCCCCGACCGGATCTGGTAAACTTCTTAAGAAAAATTCGTTTTGTCGTTTTGTAAAAAGATGTGATTTTGTGGTAAAAGAATAGATTTGAGGTACGAACTTGTTAAAATTCATTTTTGTAATTTAAATTTGTATTTATAAAATCATTTAAAAGTAAATTATTTATCAAAAGAAAATCCAAATTTAGGACTATTTATTATCATTTTGAAAACCATAAGTATTTAGATGTCAAAACATTTTCATACGATTATCGAAAATATTTAATTGTTTAGTTGAAATTGATCGTAGCAGATTATAAATTAAAACGTAAAAGTAACATAGTTAATGGCGGCTTTATTACAAAAACATATCCCAAATTAAATCCCAAATATATAAGAAAACGTAATAAGTTTAATAAAAGGAAAACCAAAATACCGAGTTGAGCAATGGCCACCACGTAGTCCTCGCGACTCGGTCCAAATCATTGAGTATCACCGAAAAGATATCCCACGGAAGGGTGAGTCAACGCACTCAATGTGTAACAATACACTAAAAGTCCAATCGATCATAGCAATAAGCCCATAATATAGCAAATTAAATAATAACTGATTAAATCACATGTACATATAAAATGAAATGCAATCCCGAACCCAACTTAGATATCCATCCGCTACACACCACCCGTACCTACCAATCACACCGTGGGGATTACTAAATCAACCCTCCATCCGCTACACACCATCGGCGCGCTTCTCGCAATCAACATGCACATCGCCTTATAAATTGTGGCATGGCCACGTGATAATTGTGACAGAGTCACCGGATTCATAATGTCGTGACCGAAGTCACCGGATTCATAATGTGGTAAAACCACCGAAACACTTCCCCTTTATCAAAATCACCCATATGCCCATGCATTAAACACATTATTTCAATATCATGCCATATAACCCCAAATTCATAACGGAATCATACATTTTCATATTCATGCTTATAGCATTATTAACGATGCAGATATCATGCCATGTACATTACCCCAAAATCATAACAAAATCGGATATGTCTCATATTAAAATTATACATAGTACTAAGGGATAACGTGACTTCAATTCATCGTACCATTGAATGATACCCAAGCCATAATCATTCATATTTCTTTATTAACAACTTTTATCAATAATGCTATTAATCTATTAGAAGTTTAGTGTAGGCTACACACCTTGCAAACACGGAAAGTGATATAATACTTAAGATTTCCGACCCTTGCCTACAACGTCGATAGCACCTTGGATTATTCAAATCCCGAATGATTCCCCCTAAACGTTGGCTACAAAGAAACCCCAAACTTTCCCGTAACACAGAGATTGATTCACCCTTACTTGAACTATAAAGGGATTCGACCTTAACAATTAAAAAGAAAAGAAATGGTGATTTCGGCTTTAACAAAAGAGAAGAGAAAAGATGTTGGAAATAGAGAATGGTTTCGGCTAAGAGAAAGAAGGAGAAAAGAGAAAGAAAAAGAAAAAGAAAAAGAGAATATGAGATATGCCCTTGGTGCTAGGATGATTTTGGCACTAGAGAGGAAGAAAAGAAATGTGAAATGTCTTCTAAACTTTTTGGTAATGGTCAAGTAAGAAAGGATGAAAGAAAAATGCCTTCAAAAGTAGTAATATTTTGGTACCAAAAAGAGAGAAAAGCTTGAAAGAAAAACAAAGAAAAAGAGTACCAATTTGGTCAAAATATGATAGCCACAACAAAACAAAGTTTTCACCTAATGCAAATGACCATTTCGGCTAGGAAGAAAAATTTGGAGAAAAGGGAAAAGATGCACAAATTGTTAAGATTTTGGTCAACTAACACCCCCTAATCCCATACAACATTCGCTCAACACATTAGCCAACACAATCCCCCTTTTTCCTCCTCAATTCTTCCCTATCAACCCCTTAATCTCCGTCCCAATTAAACCAACCCCCCTTAGCCCCTTATGCCGTCTAGGTTCATGGTCAAATGACCATGGAAAAGCTTCCAAAACATCATCCACTCTTCAAGCCTTTTGTCCCCTAAACATTCCATAACAACTTGATTCCTTACCTTAACTACTAACTTTCCTTTTTCCTTTGGTCTACTATCCAAAAAAAAATAAAAGAAGAATCCATCCATACTAGATAAGGCTTGACTGACACTATAGGAAAGAGAACAAAAATTAAAATTCCTTCCAATTGCTAGCTAAGGGATTCGAACCTCTACCCTCATGCATTCACCCATGCGCCAACACCACTTTACTAATTGACTTGTCTTGTGATTAAACCTCAAATTAATTCTCTTAAGGCCAAACTTGCTTAGCTCCCCTTCTAAAACTAAAAATCTAATATTTTTCGAAAGCATTCTCCTATATTCTAAAATTCTCGAAGTCCCTAAAACTCATACAAAGAGCACACAACAAAACAATGCACACATTCAAGCGAAAAATTTCATAACCCCTAAATTCTGGATATTACAATTCCACCCTTCTAAAAAAAAATTTCGACCTCGAAATTACCTGACAAGAATAAGTGAGGGTATTGCTGTCGCATAGCTTCCTCCGTCTCCCACGAAGCTTCTTCCGATCCATGGTTACGCCATAACACTTTGACGAGAGGAACTGATTTCCTCCGTAACACCTTCACATCCCGATCTAGAATTTGAATCGGCTCCTCCTCATAGGACAAATCTGATCGTAGTTCTACCTCCTCAACTGGCACTACATGAGATGGATCCGACCGGTAACGACTTAACATCGAAACATGAAATACATCATGCATTTGCTTCAACTCCGAAGGTAACTCTAACTGATATGCCACTGGTCCAACCCGCTTCAAAATTCGATAAGGTCCTATAAACCTGGGGCTTAACTTTCCTTTGCGACCAAATCTCATCACCTTTTTCCAAGGCAAAACCTTTAGGAACACTTGGTCTCCCACAACAAACTCTATTTCCTTTCGCTTCAAATATGCATTTACTTTTTCCTATCGATGCCTCCTTCAACCGTGTCCGAATTACCTTAACCTTTTCTTCGATTCAGCCACAATCTCTCGACCCAAAACCCGACGTTCCCTAATTCTGTCCAACACGTAGGAGTGCGACACTTCCGTCCATATAGCGCTTCATACGGTGCCATCCGAATACTGGCTTGGTAACTGTTGTTGTATGCAAACTCTGCTAAAGGCAAAAACTCTTCCCAGCTTCCTTTGAAATCTATCACACATCCCCTTAACATATCCTCTAATACTTGATTACTCGCCACCGACCGCCGATCGTGGATGAAATGCCGCATCAAGTCTAATCTGTGCCCAAAGCCCGATGTAATGCTTTCCAAAACCGAGACGTAAACCTCGGATCTCTATCCGAAATAATCGACACCGGCACTCCATGCAATCTTACAATCTCTGCCACATACAACTTCGCCAATTTCTGCAAAGAATAATCAACACGCACATGTATGAAATGTGCAGACTTTGTCAATCGATCCACTATCACCCATACCGAGTCTTTCTTAGTAGGCGTAAGGGGAAGCCCACTAACAAAATCCATGGTGATACGCTCCCACTTCCATTGCGGAATCTTTATCGGTGAAGCAATCCCGAAGGAACTTGGTGTTCAAATTTAACTTGCGACACGTTAAGCACTTCCCAACAAATTCTCAGAACTTCCGCTTAAGACCAAAGCCACCAAAATTGATCCCGAAGGTCCTTGTACAACTTACTACCTCCCGGATGCATCGCATAAGGACTACCATGCGATTCTCGAAGAATTCTTCGCCTAAGCTCCTTATCCTTCGGCATACGCACCTTACCCTTGAAACACAAAACTCCATCATTGCAACACCATAATCTTCCAAATCCCCATTCTCGCACCGCCGTAGTTTAACACTTAAATCATCATCTACCAACCGTCTTTCTTTCACCTGAATCAACCACATCGGCTTTACTTGTAGTTCCGCCAACAAGCTTCCGTCGTCATAAAGACTAAGATGTGCGGACATCGCCCTTAAATCCGACACCACTTTCCTACTTAGGGCATCTACTACTACATTCGCCTTGCCTGGATGATACTCTATAGAACAATCGTAGTCTTTCAACAACTCCACCCATCTTCGTTGTCTCGCATTCACTCCTTCTGAGTCAGCAGATACTTAAGACTCTTGTGGTCCGTATAGATTACTGACTTTTCTCCATACAAATAATGCCTCCACACCTTAAGAGCAAAGACTACCGCTGCTAACTCCAAGTCATGCGTCGGGTAGTTAACCTCGTGAGGCCTCAATTGTCGAGACGCATACGCAACCACCTTCCCGCCTTGCATCAAAACACATCCCAATCCAATGTGAGACGATCACAATACACCACAAAGTCCTTCCCCGCTCAGCCGAATCAAAACCGAGCTTCACTAAAACCCTTTTAAGCTTCTCAAAGCTCTCTTGCTTTTATCCGTCCACACGAAAAGGTATCTCTTTTCTCAACAACTTCACAAAGGTGCCGCTATCGAGGAGAATCCTTTGACGAACCTTCAGTAGTAACCCGCTAAACCCAAGAAATCGCGAACCTCGCCATGCACTTAGGTGGTTTCCAATCTAACACCGCCTCAATCTTCCGAGGATCCACCCTTATCCCTTCCGCACACAACATGCCCTAAGAACGCAACTTCTTTCACCCAAAAATTCGCACTTGCTGAATTTGGCATAAAGCTTCTTCTCCTCAACACTTGCAACACTATCCGAAGATGCTCATCATGTCAGAATCTCGGACTTGGAATACACAAGAATGTCGTCTATGAACACAACAACAAACCGATCCAAGTAGGGTTGAAAACCCGGTTCATCATATCCATGAACGCACCGGGCATTAGTCAATCCAAACGGCATTACCAAAAATTCATAATGCCCATATCTTGTTCTGAAAGCCGTCTTATGGATATCCGCTTCCTTCACCTTAAGCTGATGATACCCCGACCTTAGATCTATCTTTGAGAATACCGCAGCTCCCCTAAGCTGATCGAATAAGTCATCTATCCTTGGCAAAGGATACTTGTTCTTGATGGTCACTTTATTCAATCGCCAGAATCTATGCACATACGCATAGTCCCGTCCTTCTTCTTCACGAACAAAACTGGTGCTCCCCATGGTGACACACTAGGTCGGATAAACCCACGATCAAGCAACTCTTGAATTTGAGCCTTAAGCTCAACCAACTCCTTTGGTGCCATTCTATACGGAGCGATAGATACCGGCGCTGCCTGCAAATAAGTCAATCCCAAATTCCACTTCACGATCCGGAGGCAATCCCGAAGTTCTTCCGAAAGACATCCACAAATTCCTCACGCTTCTAACCTCTTCAACAGCTTGCCTTCTTAGCCTCCAAGGCACCGACCAACATAAGAAAAGCCAAACAACCTTTCCTAACCATCTTTTCTCGCTTAAGAGCGGATACTACATTTGATAAGTAGTTCCGCCTCTCGCCCAACACCACAACTTCCTTATCGTCCATAGACCTTAGTGACAACCGCTTAGCAAAGACAATCCACATTCGCACGATACTTCACTAGCCAATCCATGCCTAGGATCAAGTCAAATTCCCCGAATGGTAACTCCATTAAATTAGCCGGAAACTGCGTCCCTTGAACTTCTAAAGGCACTTCCTTAAAGAGCTTATCTACTACTACAGTCAGTCCTAAAGGACTAAGTACAGTCATCTCCCTGGGTACAGTCTTAGAGTTCACATGCAGAGTTCCGTATACTTCACTAGCGATGTATGAATGAGTTGACCCTATATCTATCAAAGCAATAAAGGGCAACCTGTAAATAAGAAACGCACTGCGTGATAACATCAGTGCATCACTATCTTCCCTCCGACGAACCGCATACACCAAACTCGGGCCGTCTAGCCTCGCATTACCATCGCCTCGCCGAGTCCCGCGACTTCTACCAAAACCATTACCTCTCGCCACTCGAACCACGACCCCTCATCATCCGTGCTGCCCCCACCTCCACCTGATTAAAACTCCCGACCTCATCGGGCGGTTTCTCTCTGTATCCATCGGACAATCCTTAATCATATGATCCTTGGATCCACACTTGAAACATCCTCCTGTCTTCTTCCAACATTCTCCCGGGTGCATCTTTCCACATTGAGCACAAGTACGATATTGTCCTCCCGGCAACTTGTCGACCTCGCGCCCATCAACTCTAGGTTTCTTTTGAAAATTCCCTGATGACCCTCAAGACCCATAGCTCCTCTTATTCTTATTCGACCTCGATCTTTGTTCTGTCTCTCGGTCCACTTAACTTCTTCAGCTATCCGTGCTCTATCCACTAAAACTGCAAAATCCCTCTCACGATGCGGTGCAATCAACACTCGCAGCTCATCTCGCAACCCATCCTCAACCGACACACCGCTCATAATCGTGAGCTACAATCCTCCGGCATATCGGCTTAACCGTAAAAACTCCGCTTCATACTCACTTATCGATTTATTTCCTGTACCGCATTCAGAACGCCTTTCTCTCGAGAGTCAATGTAGCTAGCTCCGGCATATTTTCCTTCAAACTTAATCTTGAAATACCCCAATCCACACGATCCACAGTGAATACTCTCCTTGATAGTGAGCCACCACTGGTACGCCTCGTCACGGCAAAATGCGCGAAATAGTACCTTTCAATTTCTCTCTCGGCGGGCACCCAAATCGCCCATGATCCTCTCGATCGCTTCTAACCAATACTCCGCTACATTCGAGCTACCCCAGATACTCCCTCAAAACCTCGGCCCGTTAGATCTAAGTCTCTCACCACCGACTTTCGAGCTCCATTACCCATACTAGCTCCTACTACTCGCTCTAGGACTCGCAAAGATAGCTCGCGATACAGCATCATCTCCTCCGGTTTGCTCTTGAAATTCTCGCTCCAACACCGGTGGCGGTGCCTCGCTTTTCGAACCCCGCCGCACCTAATCGGTTCTCGACATAGCCATTCTCGCCTCTATCACGCCCATGACGACCACGTCCCCTAGAACTCCTGTCTACTTAGTGTCTTATCTGTTTTTACGAAAATTTAGGCATTAGAGTCTTTTCACTTTCTTGTTTAAAGAAAATTTTATGCAACAGAGTTTTAATCAGTGATTTTTCCCGTATAAGTACACATATACCTAGGGTCCATGTCTCTAAAGTATAGTTTCCTTAGTCTTATCAACATACTGAAATTAATTTATCAACAAAAGAACTTACTCAGCGGACTTGGGTCAAGACTCGTGCCATGCTTCTATTAAATCATTTTAACCAAAATTTTTTAAAAAGTCATTTGGAATTAATTTTGAAAACGTTGTGGGCTTCAAAACTCAAGGCCGAGTGTTTACAACTGGGCTCTGATACTAAGTTGAAACACCCCAAACCCGCCCACAAGCCCCGACCGGATCTGTATGCTTCTTAAGAAAAATTCGCTTTTGTCGCTTTGTAAAAGATGTGATTTTGTGGTAAAAGAATAGATTTGAGGTACTGAACTTGTTAAAATTGCTTTTGTAATTTAAATTTGTATTTATAAAATCATTTAAAAATAAATTATTTATCAAAAGAAAATCCAAATTTAGGACTATTTATTATCATTTTGAAAACCATAAGTATTTAGATGTCAAAACATTTTCATACGATTATCGAAAATATTTAATTGTTTAGTTGAAATTGATCGTAGCAGATTATAAATTAAAAACGTAAAAGTAACATAGTTAATGGCGGCCTTATTACAAAAACATATCCCAAATTAAATCCCGAAATATATAAGAAAACGTAATAAGTTTAATAAAAGGAAAACCAAAATACTGAGTTGAGCAATGGCCACCACGTAGTCCTCGCTGACCCGGTCCAAATCATTGAGTATCACCTAAAAGATATCCCACTTGGAAGGGTGAGTCAATGACTCAATGTGTAACAATACACTAAAAGTCCAATCGATCATAGCAATAAGCCCATAATATAGCAAATTAAATAATAACCGATTAAATCACATGTACATATAAAATGAAATGCAATCCCAACCCAACTTAGATATCCATCCGCTACACACCACCCGCACCTACCAATCACACCGTGGGGATTACTAAATCAACCTCCATCCGCTACACACCATCGGCGCGCTTCTTTGCAGTCAACATGCACATCGCTCTTATAAATTGTGGCATGGCCACTCAGATAATTGTGACAGAGTCACCGGATTCATAATGTCGTGACCAAGTCATCGGATTCATAATGTCGTGACCGAAGTCACCGGATTCATAATGTGGTAAAACCACCTAACACTTCCCTTTATAAAATCACCCATATGCCCATGCATTAAACACATTATTTCAATATCATGCCATATAACCCCAAATTCATAACGGAATCATACACATTTCATATTCATGCTTATAGCATTATTAACGATGCAGATATCATGCCATGTACATTACCCCAAAATCATAACAAAATCGGATATGTCTCATATTAAAATTATACATAGTACTAAGGGATAACGTACCTCAATTCACTGTACCATTGAATGATACCCGAAGCCATAATCATTCATATTTCTTTATTAACAACTTTTATCAATAATGCTATTAATCTATTAGAAGTTTAGTGTAGGCTACACACCTTGCAAACACGGAAAGCGATATAATACTTAAGATTTCCGACCCTTGCCTACAACGTCGATAGCACCTTGGATTATTCAAATCCCGAATGATTCCCCCTAAATGTTGGCTACAAAGAAACCCCAAACTTTCCCGTAACACAGAGATTGATTCACCCTTACTTGAACTATAAAGGGATTCGACCTTAACAATTAAAAAGAAAAGAAATGGTGATTTCGACTTTAACAAAAGAGAAGAGAAAAGATGGTGGAAATAGAGAATGGTTTCATTGCTAAGAGAAAGAAGGAGAAAAGAGAAAGAGAAAGAAAAGAAAAAGAGAATATGAGATATGCCCTTGGTGCTAGGATGATTTCGGCATTAGAGAGGAAGAAAAGAAATGTGAAATGTCTTCTAAACTTTTTGGTAATGGTCAAGTAAGAAAGGATGAAAGAAAAATGCCTTCAAAAGTGGTAATATTTTGGTACCAAAAAGAGAGAAAAGCTTGAAAGAAAAACAAAGAAAAAGAGTACCAATTTGGTCAAAATATGATAGCCACAACAAAACAAAGTTTTCACCTAATGCAAATGACCATTTCGGCTAGGAAGAAAAATTTGGAGAAAAGGGAAAAGATGCACAAATTGTTAAGATTTTGGTCAACTAACACCCCCTAATCCCATACAACATTCGCTCAACACATTAGCCAACACAATCCCCCTTTTTCCTCCTCAATTCTTCCCTATCAACCCCTTAATCTCTGTCCCAATTAAACCAACCCCCCTTAGCCCCTTATGCCGTCTAGGTTCATGGTCAAATGACCATGGAAAAGCTTCCAAAACATCATCCACTCTTCAAGCCTTTTGTCCCCTAAACATTCCATAACAACTTGATTCCTTACCTTAACTACTAACTTTCCTTTTTCCTTTGGTCTACTATCCAAAAAAAAATAAAAGAAGAATCCATCCATACTGGATAAGGCTTGACCGACACTATAAGAAAGAGAACAAAAATTAAAATTCCTTCCAATTGCTAGCTAAGGGATTCAAACCTCTACCCTCATGCATTCACCCATGCGCCAACACCACTTTACTAATTGACTTGTCTTGTGATTAAACCTCAAATTAATTCTCTTAAGGCCAAACTTGCTTAGCTCCCCTTCTAAAACTAAAAATCTAATATTTTTCGAAAGCATTCTCCTATATTCTAAAATTCTCGAAGTCCCTAAAACTCATACAAAGAGCACACAACAAAACAATGCACACATTCAAGCGAAAAATTTCATAACCCCTAAATTCTGGATATTACAGTTCCAACTAGGCCCAAAATCGGGCTATTACAGTGCCAGCCCTGCTGCGTATTAATATCTAAGTGGCTTAGTCCACATACTTGGTGTGTAGGGTTGGATGAGCCTTTCGAGGTCCTATGTGGTGGGTTTGGTTGGATGAGCTTAAACATCTCTTTTGGGGTGTGATCGGGGGACGGAGAGGTGTTTTGGCTGGATGGGTGGGTTTTTATTATCTGACTGCATTCATACGCATCTGTTTGAGTGTTTTGTGTGTAAGATTATCTGACTGTTTTCTGTTTGACTGAATAACACTTGTGACTAAGTGTCTGTGTGTGACTTGGTGTGCTTGAGTTGTTTCGTTTGGTTGGGACGTTGGTTCCAAGGTTACTTTCTAACTCTGTGTATATAAGAAAGTTTGTTTCGCTATTGAATTGAGTTTCATAATTCTGTTATTAGTCTTGTATCAAACTCACACTGAGCTCGTGTAGCTCACCCCCTTAGTGTTTCCCCATTCAGGTACACTTTTGTTTTCTGTAGCTCAGACTTGACATGCCGGAGGTCTCGAAAGCATCACGCTTTTTTGAAACTAGTTAATAAAGTATTTTCTGTAAATCTGAGTTTTTTGTGTAATAGATTTTTGGACTGTAAGTTTCTGTTTTAAATACACTGGTATGGAACTTTGTGTTAACTTCAAGTAGACATTATTTGGTTTGAACAACTGTATTTTGGAATATTGAGATTTGTTAACTGAAAATTTTTATGTCACCAAAATATTGTTTGTTTTCTCATGTGTTGAACCAAAATTTTCCTACGATCACTTCGGTGATAAATGTAACCTCCGAAATTCGGTCTAAACTTCTAGGCCGGGTTTTGGGGCATTTCAAGTTACCATTCTCATTGTTGCAAATAAGTTAAAGTTGATTAATGAAATAATTATTATGAGAACGGGAAGGATAAATTCCCGTTAAGAGTTTCTGAAATAGGGACTTCATTGTCCAACTATAAAAAAGTTATTTGGCATAAATCGTGATCAAATTGGTTGCAAAAGATAAGAGTTTTACAATAATATAAAACCTAAAAATTAAATAAAATTATAAAAATTAGATAAAAATCATTTTGAAGGCTTTAAAATCATCTTAAATCATTTAGAAATTTTTTGTCTGGACTGACAATACATTAGACAGGACCCAAGTTGAATTTATTCTAGATCCGTTTATTGATTTATTATCTTGTTACATTCATAGTGTGGCATACCTTAATCTTAAGTGAATGATGGACTATGGATGTGTGACTCGTATACTTTGCTATAAATAGATAAGGATCCAAAAACTAATACACTGGGTATACGACTTCTGCATGATGTAGCATCATTCCACAACGGTGGAATTCATATCCCAAGGGTAAATGACATCCTTTCATTGACATACATGATCGATGAAAAAGGAACGTGGTCATGAGTCATTCGCCATAAGACAAATGATTTAATTGTTATGTGTTAGTACTTAAGTTTTTCATATCGGAAAATGTAATGCAAACCATGAGATAAAATAAGATGGTAATATCCCTACATCGGGTTTAGTAGTTTTGGGTATATTTTTTGGGTTCCGAGTGTGAAACTAGGAATTTATAGGGTTTCTAGTAATTTTTAATTTAATTTAGGATGTTAATTTAGTCTAAAATCGATTAAACATTAATCCAGAAAATTTAAAAAAAATTTAAAAATTAATTTTAAAGATTTTAAATAATTATTAGTGAAAATAATCAATGTGGGTTGAAAAAGAATTTTTAAATAAATTTTATTATGGGTAATTTGAGTAAAATTTAAATATTAATTAAATAGGATTTAATTGTAAAACAAGGGAAAATTTAGAGTATTTATATGGCAAATAAACATTAAAATTCAGAATTTTGGAGGGAAAGGATTAAATGGTAAAGTAAGGGACATGTGGGAGTGGCCATTAGGCAAATTTCCCAATTTTTAAATTTCTGGTTGGTGGTTTTAGTTTTAAAACTAATGTATCTAGCCCACTTTTCACACATTTTACATTAGATTAGAGAGCTTTAAAATTTATTTTCTTTGCATGATTTTAAAGATCTATCATCAAAGAATAGATCCAACCAATTTCCTTCTCAAAATACTCTTTCAATTCACCTGAAATTATTCTCAAAAGTAGCCAAAAATATTCTGAAATTTCTCAAGTTTCTTGAATCAAGATTTTCAATCAACGAATTTAGATCGAATCAAAGGTAATATTCAATCCTAAACTTGTTTTTATGATGATTAGAAATATTTTTACATGATTTGAGAGTGAATTAAAGGATTTTTATCAATGTTATCTTTTTCCAAGAACACATGGTTCTTTAATGGTGAATCTTTAATTTTGAGAGGAAATAAACAAACCAATGGATGGTCCAACTCAAAATGGATCTATTAAAAGGTTTTTGATCTTATTTATCAAGATTAAACATGATTTGTGAGGTAATTTAAAGAAATTTGAATTTCATCATCTTCATGAACCGATTTTCTGTAATTTTGTGAAATTGATTTAAAGATAAAATTTATGCTTAGTATAAGTGTATTTGGTCTATTATTGATGATTGAAAGTGTTTAAGAGGGCTGGAGAGATCGATTTTGTGAGGAATCACGTTTTAGACTTGATGTTACAAATCTAGTAAGGTATCTTTGTGAGAGGATTTCGATTAGTATAGTTAATTAAAATTCGTGTTTATTATAGCATTGGAAAGGTGGTAATGTCTACTTTATCTCTGTTGAAGCTCCAAATCTTGAATAGGACCGAGCTAACCCGAATTGAAGCTTGGATTTGCTTGGTTGATTATTTTTTTGTGGTAGAATAAATTGTGTGGTGAGTGTTTCTAAGGGTGATTTGATAAATTGACCTTCATTTATGTTTAATTAGTAGCTTAATTGATGATTTCAATTGATTAATTATGGTTGAATGGCTTATTTTTGCAAGATTGATATTATATGTACAAGAGTTGAATTTTTATTGAAAAATGGTAAGCAAGCATTTAGGTGATTTTGTGCAATTTAATTAGGATAATTATATTGATGATTAGAGCATGGTTACTGGAGTTTTTGATCATGATATATCGGTGTTACAATGGGTAATTGAACATTGGAAAATGGAAAATGGAAAATGAAATGCTTGATTTAATTGGATGTTAAATGGCTATATTACATGTTACACATAAGCATTTTGTCACATTAAATTGAGCACAATAATGGCTGATTTATATACTATGTTTGACTGAATATATTGGCAACATGCATGGTGGATCCATTGGATATAGTTGGCATGCCATAGGATTTGTGAGTACTCACCTTTATTTGTGACATTTTGAGCATATGGCTCTAAATGGACTGATTTGTTTGGAGTAGATAAGGGAGTGTTGAGCATGAGTCTCCACTCATTGGGTTATTTGTGGTTCTATAAGTGAGCGTGTGCTTCAGCTTGCTCAACTCGGTGGACTGTTATTGATATTTGTGGGAGTTCGAAGATCCATTTATCATATGCTCAAGAGGCTTAATTCTGGATTACCTATAACACCCCTAACCCGTAACCGTCACCGGATTAGAGTTAATGAGTATTGCCGAACAAACTGGAACGTTTACAATCATTTTACAACACAAAGTATTTCATCTTTCAAAATATCAAAATATATGCATATAGTCCCTTAACAAGGTCTATGAGACCTTAAACAAGCACTAGAAATGGGTCGGGACTAAACCAGGATCATACAAAATTTTTCCAAAAATCAAACATTTTTCAAAGTTACAGAGGTCACACGCCCGTGTGGGCAGGCCGTGTGTATGTCCAAGCCGTGGCAAAACAGGGCATACATCTGACTTGTCCACACGGCCTGAGACACACCCGTGTGCCTCACCCGTGGTCGACACTGACTTGCACCACATGGCCAGTCACACGCCCGTGTGTCCAGCCCGTGGTCGAGTTTGGCTTGTTTTTGAAATACAACCACGAAGGACACGGTCGAGCCACACACCCGTGTGCTCAACCGTGTGGGCAATTATAGGCCACTTGCAAGGCCAAACTTGCCACCCACACTTAGGATCACCTACAAGCATCATAGCATATGCATTTATACCTCAAATGGCAACCAAAAAATACCAATATATGCACCAAATAATCATCAACCACACCATTTACTTCCATGTTCAAATTTAACTCAAATAAATCCATCTAAAATATCAATTTCACATCCCAAAACTTATAATCTATTCAACATTCATTCCTTACCAATTCTATCATGAAACATACCATTTCATCTTGCTATTTTATGCCATAATGATCACTCACATAAAACATACACATACACATATAAGTCATTCTTTTCACATGTTCAAAACATATATCAAAGTCATTAACTTATCTAGCCATATCACATGGCAAGATCCAAACATCTCAAATTATACCATATCTACTAGCCTATACATGCCATATTCAAATATATACATCTTCCCAAAAGTACCAAAATAGACAGCCGATAGTATGATTGAGTCACTGACGATCCCCAGATCCGAGCTAGCTTTAAATATACTGTAAAACAGAAAAACATTTCACACAGTAAGCTCTAAAACTTAGTAAATTCGTAATATAATACTATTAACTCAATGATTTAAAATCAATACACAAAATAAACCAACAAATAAATTATTTCACAAAAATGCATAATTTCATCTATAACAAATACTCACATAACTATCCATTCATTTTTTTCCAAATTCATCAACCACATAGGTTCCATACATACCTTTGCCAACACTTAGTTAATAACCAATTTTGCTACTCCATGCTCGATACCACATTCCAATTAAATCTTCATTTTTATTTCGATTCAATCGTACACTTAGTGCCTTTACATTTAACCGAATTTAACTCGGTATCGCACACACAGTGCCAATCAATACAGCCAAAGCTTTCTTTATTTCGCACACACAGTGACATTTAACTCTGTCTCAATTCTAATTACGTACACTTAGTGCCATATTTCTCAAATCCACATTTAGAATTACCAATTCATCAACAACATATATTCATTCATTGCATAGTACATGAACACAATTTAAACGATTCATATTATAGACGAACTTACATCGGACGTCGAAGTTATGAAACAAGTCGATTAATTGAGCACTTTATCTTTGCCTCGATCTTGATCCGAATCTCTCTTTTCTTGATCTATACATATTCAAATTTAGCTCATTCAATCACCAAATCATTCAATTTAGTCCAAACACACATATTTAGGGCATTTTACAAAATAGCCCTCACATTTTCACATTTCGACACTTAAGTCCCTATTTCATAAAATCATCAAATTCACATAATTTCCTCTCACACATGCCTAGCCGAATTCTCCTTATGTCCATACAAGCCCACATATTTCATTTATTTTACATTTTAGTCCTTCAATTTACACTTTTCTCAATTTAGCCCAAAATAATCAAATTCATCAAAAATTCAAAGACAAAATATGTTAACCCAACATTTAACTTTCATATTTCACCAAATAACAACATAAAGCTCACTTATTCATCAATGGCACTTCTCAAAATCATCATCAAACTCTAAAATTAAAGCACGGGCTTGATAATATGCTAAGCAACAATCACAAAAATGTAAAAATCATCAAAAACTGAAGCAAAAACATACCTTAATTAACCAAAATAAGTGCCGAACCCTAGCTTGCTCTTAAGCTATCTTTCTCTTCTAATTTCGGTGGTGGAAAACATGAAAAATGATTAACATTTGGTTTCTTTTAATTAATATTATCTTTATTTATCAAATACCATTTTTAACCTTAATTTCAACATTAAAAATCCACTAATTTGTGTCCATCATTGTCCACTCACCTTATTCATGGTATAATTGTATCATAAGGAACTCACATTTAATAAACCAACTCAAATAAGCACTTAAACAATTAATAGGAAACTTTTACATTTTATGCGATTAGGTCATTTTATCAAATTGGACACTCAAATGATAAAATTTTCAAACAGAATTTTTACACATGCTCAATCACATACTGTAAACACAAAAAATAATATTAAAATATTTTTTTGACCTTGGATTTGGGGTCCTGACACCACTATTCCGAATAGGGTCTAAACCGGGCTGTTACAACTCTCCCCCTTAAGGATTTTAGTCCCCGAAAATCTTACCAGTGAATAAGTTTGGATATTGCTCTCTCATAACATCTTCAGGCTCCCACATAGCCTCTTCAACTCCGTGTTTGAGCCACAACACTTTCACTAAAGAAATTTTCTTGTTTCTCAACTCTTTAGTCTCTCGTGCCAAAATTCAGATCGGTTCTTCACTATACGATAAATCTGACTAAATTTCGACCTCAGCAGGAGCAATCACATGAGATGGATCGGATCTGTATCGTCGAAGCATCAATACGTGAAATACATTATGAATCTTTTCTAACTCAGGTGGAAACAATAATTTATAAGCAACCGGCCCAATTCGTTCAATAATCTCATACGACCCGATAAACCTCGGACTCAACTTGCCTTTTCTTCCAAAACAAAGTATTTTCTTCCACGGAGACACTTTTAAGAACACTTTATCACTAATCTGAAATTCAATATCTTTCCATTTCAAATTTTCATACGACTTCTGACGATCTGAAGCCGCTTTCAAACTGTCACGAATCACTTTCACTTTCTATTCAGTCTCTTTGATCAAATCGACCCCGTGTATCTTATTCTCACTAAGCTCAGTCCAATACAATGGAGTTCTGCATTTACGGCCATAAAGAGCCTCATATGGTGCCATTTTGATGTATTGAAAACTGTTATTGTACGCAAACTCAATCAACGACAAATGTTTTTCCCACGTACTTTCAAACTCAAGGATGCAACATCTCAACATATCCTCAAGAATCTGAATGATCCACTCGGATTGACCATCCATTTGCGGAAGAAATGCAGTACTGAAATGCAATTTAGTACCTAAGGCCTCTTGTAGTTTCTTCCAAAACCATGAGGTAAATCTCGGATCTCTATCGGATACTATTGATAGTGGCACCCCGTGCAATCTCACAATCTCAGAAATATACAATTCAGCTAATTTATCAAGAGAATAATCTGTTCTCACCGGAACAAAATGAGCTGATTTCGTCAATCTATCAACTATCACCAAGATTGCATCTTTCTTTCTCTGAGATAAAGGTAGTCCCGACACAAAGTCCATCGTGATTCTCTCCCATTTCCACTCAGGTATCATAATCGGTTATAACAAGCCAGATGGAACCTGATGTTCATATTTAACATGCTAACATACTAAACATCTCGCAACAAAATCTGAGATATCCCGTTTCATACCATGCCACGAATAAAATTGTTTCAGATCATTATACATTTTCGTACTTCCCGGATGAATGGCTAAACGACTATTATGAGCTTCGTTTAGAACTAACTGAATCAACTCTGAATTTCTTGGAATACAAATCCGATCTCAAAATCTAAAACAATCATTATTATCAATTCGAAATTCTGAATCAGAATTCAAATCACATTGAGCTTGTTTTGTCATCATCTCATTATAACTTTTCTGGGCATCACAAATCTGACGTATAAACATTGGCCTCACTTTCAACTCGGCCATAATCGAACCATCATCACACAGATCTATTTGAGTATTCATTGTAAGCAAAGCAAATAAAGAGTTTCTGTAACACCCCAAACCCGACCTAGAAGTTAGGCCCGAATCTAGTGTGTCACATAGAAGTAAAAAACCATCTTTGCGATTATTAAAAACTTACTTGAGAAATGCAGCCTCTTTGTTAAAACCAAAATCACTTAAGCAATTGTTAACTACTTGAAAACGTAATAATCTTTAAAAACCCTTTTAGTAGCGAAAGCATATTTGAAATGAACAATTTACAAAAATGTGATGTTTAGAAATAGAGTTACAGAAGCATTTTGAAATCGTTGCAGAAACGTAGATAAAATACAAGTATTTTTGAAAGATTGATTGATGAGTCAACAAGCAAGGTAGTGAACTTTAAAACCGTGTCTTTTGAAAATATGG
Organism: Gossypium sturtianum; assembly: GCA_025698515.1. Taxonomy (NCBI): domain Eukaryota; kingdom Viridiplantae; phylum Streptophyta; class Magnoliopsida; order Malvales; family Malvaceae; genus Gossypium; species Gossypium sturtianum. The sequence goes on along the minus strand of CM046943.1, from coordinate 79,490,134 downwards.
TTTGAAAGTTCGAGTGAAAACTTCCGTGTTAAAATATTTATAAAAGTTTATCATGAAATCCATTTGTTAATCGATTTTGGAAAACCTTTATTTAAGTTTTTAAAAAATTCTCATTTTAAACAATTTAAGTAAAATAGTAAGTATAACAACCATAAAGCAAATAATAAAACACTCCAGTGGCCTTATTACAACTTAAACAAAAATAGCAAAATAATAAAATAAACGGGAATAGAAATTTAAAATTCAATAACACCATTTCTGAAGTATGGCCTCCACCGAGTCATCCATGGGCCCAAGTCCTCGCATCATCGAGCATTACCTACAAGGGTTAAGAAAAAGGGGGTGAGTTACAAGAACTCAGCAGAAATCCCCTTACCACATCCACTGGGCCTCGAACCCATATAGCAATCATCTTGGGCTTAAGCCCATTTAACATGCACTTGGACCGAAGCCCATTTACAAAACAGAATATATTTATATATGTGCAATGTATGAATGTATGCAAACCCAAACTAACCTAATAATCCATCCGCTACACACCACCCGTACCAACCAACACACCTGTGGGGATCTTTTGTCAACCCACCCCGCCAACACACCAATCGTGGGCATTTAGCCATTTATATCAAATTCGAATTGTGGACAAGCCACCAGAATAACAGAATATACGTGGCTTAGCCACCAGAAAAAAATGTGACAGAATCACCAGAATATCATATACGGTAATATAACATGCACACAGCCTTGGTAAAAATGATTGACACAGAGTCGTTAATTCATATGTTAGGCACATAGCCCCGGGTAAATACGTTTAGCACAAAGCCATAATCACGATGGCACAAAGCCATATTTAGGTTGGCACATAGCCATTATCGTAATTTGTGGCAGAGCCACCGTAATCGAATATATATCGCTGATCAAATAAACTTTTCATAATATTTGTGGCAATGCCACTGCATTTCTTCTCTTCAACATTTTCCCAACCCATGCAAATTCATGTAGATGCATCATACATAGCAAATCATGATATTTACAAATATAACAACAATAATTAAATCAGACAAAAGTTCAGCCCATTAACACTTTACAAAATCGGCCCATTAGGGCATTATATCAAATTGGCTCATTAAGCCATATGTCAAATTGGCCCATTAAACAATATATCGATCGCCCACAAAACAATATATATCAAATCGCCCATTAAGCAATTTATCAAATCGGCCCATTAAGCAATTTATCAAATCGGCCCATTATGGCTATATAACAAATTAGCCCATTAAGGCTGTAACATCCTGAAAAGGGCCTATGCATTTTTGGTTTAATTGTACGAAATGACATATCTTATGTGTTATGAATATATTTTGAACACTTTTGAAACACTGAAATGTATGGAAATGTTAAGTTTAAAAGAGGAAAGTGAACATTTTTAGAACCTTGGAAATGTAAGGAAATGTCTTGTAAGGAAATGTCATGGAAATGTAAGGAAATGTCTTGGAAATGTAAGGAAATGTCTTGTAAGGAAATGTCATGGAAATGTAAGGAAATGTCAAGTTTACAGAGCCGATCGAAAATTTTTGGAAACTTAGAAATGACCTAGAAATGACGAGTTTTAAGGTTTAAAAGGGGAAATTAAGGCAAGGTGGCCTTAAAAGAAAAAGTTTGTGAAATTTGACACACAAACAGGCTTGGAAAAGTGGTCTCAAGATGCCACTTAGGGCCTATGGAAATGGCGCCATATGCAAGAGGAATGGGCCAAGTTCGAGTCACATGGGAAGCAAATAAAAGAAATTTTATTTTGCTACAAGGAGCAGTAAGGGTGGACGGCACATGGCTATAAATTAGGAGCTTTTATTATTTTATAAATAGTGGATAAATAAGGGATTTATTTATCATTATTTTCAAGAGATAATTGTTGGATTAAATTCTTTTAATTTGAATAAAGAGATAAAGAGGAAAATAAGGGAGAAGTGATGGCCAAGTAAGGGACTTTGAGTTTAATAATTTCGCTAAGTAAGGATAGTTGCTTTGAATTATCTTTTATTTTAAGTGATAATTAAAGAGATAAAGCTATTAAAATAGAAGAGTGATGGCCAAGTAAGGGATTCTAAGTTAGTAATATCGGCTATAAAAGGAAAAGAGAGGCCATTCTGCATTATTTCCTGTTCTTTGAAAGCCTCTGCCGAATTCTCTTCACCAAATCTTCTTCTTCTTTTATTTTTGCCAAGTCGAAATACCTTGTGATCTAGCCGAATCCTCCATCTTTATTCTTCCTTCTCTTTCTTTCTAATCCCTCCAAAAGCCGAAAGTTGTGAGATCATCATCTAGCCATAGCCGAATCTCTGAAGGTTGAAGTGAAGGTGCAATCGATTTCTTCAAGTAAGGGTAAGATCTCATTCGGTTTCATCCTTTTTCTTAAGATTTGCCGAAATCTAGGACTAACCCCATTAATATCTTGTTGCCGAAACTTTGAAGAGATCTTTCGGGATTTACTAAGTGTCGACTACAAGGAAGGAGAAGTTCTTTTCTCGAAGGTACACCATAGGCCACGTGTTCCCTAGTTATTCGGTGAGTTTCGGGATTTAAAATCCACAAGGTAAGTGTCTATAGCATTCGGCCAAGGCCATGTTTGGTAAATATATGTGTTCATTAATTATTCAAAAGCCGAAAACTAACCAAGTTAATTGATTCAATGCTTGGCCGAATGCAAGAAGAGTATAGCAGAGATTTCAAGACTTGATTCTTAAGTCAAACGGCAACAAGGTAAGTTTAAGTATACTAATCCTACTAGGATTTGGATTTATGGCGAATGGCTTTTTATTAAAGTAGTAGGTGATTAATCAAATGTAGGGATTAAGGATCTAAGCATTAGATCAAGCTTTTCGATTTCAAGACCCTTCCTAGGTAAGTATGATAAGTTGTGGATATTTGGTTAAGAATTCGTATATTGATGATTAAATCGATTGTTACGATTAAGTGTGTTGATGGAGGCGAATACCATTCAAGAAGGGAAAGGGAAGGTCCCTATCCCGAAGTTTAAGAAGAGATCTGTCTCGGCGAGCTAGGGATTGGCCACCGGGGTGTGGACCAAATACGTAACAAGAAAGTAGGCAAATAGCCGTAGTATCGCCTAGTGATAGTATCAGTATCGAAAGCATAGTTCTCCAAGTGATCAGGTGTGTGATTAACCCACCGTATTCCGGGTATATGATATGTATGTGAAATGTGTATGTGTTATGAATGTGCTAACTAGTGAAGTGGAAATTGTGATAAGGATACCCTCAAGGGGTATGTCGATAATCCGGTAAGTACCAAACCTGATGATATGTGATTATTAATATGAATATGTGATAATATGCTTGATGAACATGCTCATGCATCATTACATTGTATCATTATCATATGTTGCATGTGCATGGGATGGGATATGAATGTGACTATCGAAGGAAAGGGTGTACTTTATGTACGTGGTCTAATGTTAGCTTTGTGCTACATTAGCGCTTGATGTTAGCTATGTGCTTCATCAAGGGAGGTGTTGGCTAGGTGCCACATCTCGGCGGATGATAGCTGTGTGCATCACCGTGAATTGAGGATGACCTCGAGTCACCTCGTGGATATTGACATGTGGGGTCACTTAGGTGATCGGTGGCTCAGCCACGGCCTTGAGCAGCAAGTCTGCCAAGGTAAGATATGTGGGATCACTTAGTTGATCGGTGGATTAGCCACGGCCTTGGGCAGGGAGTCTGCTAAGGTAGGTGTAACGGATGGACCCTAGGTTGGGATGGGTGCACTTTGCATAAACTCATTATCTGTCATATGGGTTGATGATGAAATGGGCCAAGCCCGGTATGTGGAAATTATGTGGTTAACTACCCTATTAGATGAATGTGATATGAATATGGGCCAAGCCTGTAATGTGATAACATGTGAATTTGATAATTGATATCCGATATATGAGTTAATATGTGGTTAACATGTGGGTGGAATTCAAAGGACTAATTACACAATCGAGTCCAGATGACTCACCCAATTTTTATTAAACATCGCAGTGATCGTGATTTTTGGACCGGGTTGGAGTGGATACAAAGGTGGCCATGCGACAGCATTTCCATGCAGAAAGATATTTTAATTAATTAAGTAGTTATATTTTCAGTATTTTGATTAAGTGTTTATTGTAATAAGGCCCATTAAAGTGATTGAACATTTTTATTATGTTTAAGCTAGACGACCATTAAATTATTATTAGGAAGTGCTTTTAATTTTGGCAACTTATATTTTAAAAGCTTATAATAAAGTTTTAATTTGGATATTTTTATCAAGCTTATATTATTTAGAATTTTTAATTGGACATGGTTTTCAAATGACAAAATTTTTAATGTTTTTCCCAAAAGTGAAATCAGTCTTCAAACGTTTTTCCGCAGTGTCATCTTAAATTCGGTCGTAACGAATGGGCCGGGTTTGGGGTGTTACAAAGGCAATATAACGAATCGGCCCTTTAGGGGCATTTCCGTAATTCGGCCCATAGGGGAATTTTCGTAATTTGGTAATCTTACCCACTAAGGGTAATTTGGTAATCTCGCAACCCTGGGGTATTTCGGTAATTTACCCTCTAAGGGTATTTTGGTAATTCCGCAACCTAAACTTAACTACTAATGTGGGGCAAAAAATTTGAAACCGTCCATCTGTGTCATACTGACTAAACTGACTATAACTCGAGTTAGGAACCTTGAAATTTAGATCCGTAAATTTTCCTTGAAACTAGACTCATATATCTTCTTACGATAATTTTTCCAGAATTTTTGACTTAACCATTTAGTACAGTTTATTCCTTAAAGTTTCCCTTGTTTCACTGTCCAACGATTCTGACCTCTCTTATCTTAATTTCAAATATATTATTGTACGGTTTTCATATGCTGCTCCCACTTGTTTCTATTAAAAATAGGTTCAATAATGAATCCATACATATTAATTATAACTCTTAATTCTCTTTTTAAAATTTTAAACGATTTTTCCAAGACAGAACGGAGAACCGTGAAGTCGGTCAGAGCCAGTCTCACTAAAATTAAGATATCTCAGAATATAAAATTCTTTTTCCTTCTCCGTTTCTTCCATATCAAAATAGACACAGTAAGCTTTAATTTGATATCTTATTCACTTATTAATCCCTTTTCTCCTACTTTCTGTGATTTTTCAAAATCACATCACTATTGCTGACCAAAACTGTTTCATTGCAAAAATATGGTTACCACTACGAATATACGCACGCCCGAGTGGTCACGGATGCCAGTTTCCAGTTTTCCTTCGGTATTTCGACCGAATCACAGAACATATCATACAAACATTCAGAGAGGTATGAGATTACACACCATTTCAAACATGTATTCGGAAGGGTACGGGATTACACACCTTATTTGGATTTCCTTAAGAACCACTCTTCTTTGACCCTAGAACAATACCAACCAAAAGTTAGCCTCGGGTTTCCAAAAGATTTCGTATCACTTACACTTGAATCACTTACCACTATGTCCGAAGGTAGAATATATCGAGTGATTTGTCCCTAAAACATATAGTCGATTATTTCAAATTATTACTCCGTTAGCAACCAATCGAATATTGAATAATATCAATAATCCATAAGAACTCCTTACCTTATTAATATTGGATTCGATTTCTCCGTTCGACTTAAGGCTAGAATGATGTTCAGCCTCCCACTAGAATACTACAAAAGGGAGAGTGATCTCGTTTGAGAGAGTAGAATAAAATGATGGTCTCGGTCAATATGACCCTCCCAAACTAAGGCATAATTTGGCATTAAGAGAAAGAAAATAAAATGTTGAAGAGAACCACTTACCGATTTATCAAGGAATGAGTGTTAATACGGATGAGAAGAAAAGATAGAGAAGAGATGAAAGTTTGGTTATAGAGGAAAATGTATATTAATATTCGGCTATGGGGATAATCAAACAAGAAGATGTGCTCTTTTGATGGTGTCGATTTAGAGAAGAGGAAAGATTGAAGGAATGTTTAAAAGAAAGGAATGGAAGGTTGAATGGATGCTAGGTGATTCGGCTATCAAAGGGAGATGAACAAGAGGTGAATATTTTGACCAAACAAAAGAGAAGAAAAATGCACAATTCTGCTAGGAGGATTCGGCAAAGAGGATAGCAAATTGAGAGAAGATGACACTAAAGTTGCAAATGAGATTTTTGACCCAAAACAATACCAAGACCCTACCAAAAGGCAAAGTAAAATTTCAGCCACCTATCTACCCCCAAAACCGTCCACATGCATTGCCATAAGTGTCAAAATTTTGCCAACCATACTTTCCATAGCATTCTCAATGAAATAAGCCACATGTTCCCCTTACTTGCCTTATTCTTTTGATTCATTTCCCCAACCTCAACCTTTCCTTATTTCTTAGCCACCTTACCAAAAATAAAGAAGTCCAACTTGCCATATATACTTCTTGGCCGACACTTAAGGAAAGTATACAAAAAAAAATAGTCAAAATTTTTTGTACCAAGTGGGATTCGAACCTCTTCCCTCAATGCCTTCACTTGATGCCATAACCTCTTTACTAATTGCTCATTTATGCAAGCAAATTACCCACCTATTTCCATAAGCCTTGATGCCCCTTACTATCTCTCTTTAATAGGCTTAAACACAAAATTTATACTAAGGCCCAACTTGAACCCGGAACTTCCTAGAAACCTCGTAACTTTCCAAAATCACCTTCCTAATTAATCCAATCTTGAAATAATGCCATTCTCTTTTTTCTCAAAATTTTAAACACTCCTAAGACCAAGGCCCAATGGGCCCAATTCTTCGAGGCCCAATTTTGGGATGCTACACTTTCGGCTCAAAACGTCAACAACAACATTAGCTTTTCCCGGATGATAATCAATTACTAATTCATAGTCTTTTAGTAATTCTAACCATCTTTGTTGTCTCAAATTTAATTCTTTCCGAGTCATCAAATATTTCTGTAACACCCCAAACCCGGTCAACACACCACGACCGAATCTGGCATGTTACGGAGTGAAAACATTTGAATAAAACAAGTTACTGGTTAAATTTTATTGAGAACTCTTTATCGTTTTAGTGTTTAGAAAACCTCATATAAAGTGATGTTAAAATCATTTTGGTGTTGCTTTAAATCCAGAAAACTTTATGGTTGAAAAATCCGTTGATCGATACTAGCTTTTGGATATCATGTGATTCTTTTTAAATTCCGAGTAAGGTGTGTATAGTCAGGTTAAAACCATTCGCTTTGAAGTTGTTTGAAACTTAAATCCGGAAATCATTTAGGTTACCTTTGCAATCATATTGTAAATGTTATTACCCGATAGTGAGGTTTGAAACCCGAAGGAGGTATAATTTTGAAAACATTGCTTTTTACTTGTTATTTAAGCAATCAATTCGTTAAGCACATGCATAATATCATCAAAAAGTAAAGCAAGTAATTTAAAACCCAAAATAATACTTAGCGGCCTTATTACAGAACCAAAACCAAATTTAATGTAAATAGATAAAACTAGAGTAGTAATAAAAACCAGAAAATAAGTTTGAATGGCCACCTCGAGTCCTCCCCGGCTCCATATCCGCGATCTATGCCTCATCTGCAAAATGTAAGGGAGGGGTGAGTCACCGAGACTCAGTGTGTAAATCCCCAACCCGATGGAATAGCACTTACACAAATCATTAATAAAACATGCAATCATGCTCCCCATCATCTAACCATCTGATCTCCTTTATCTACCCCGTGTGGTCAAAACCACTGGTGGTCAAAACCACTGGTGACCGAGGTCACAAATATATATATATCGGTGTGGTCAAAACCACTGGTGACCGTAGTCACAAATCAAGTGATGGGGCCAACCCATCGTGTGGTCAAAACCACTAATAACAATCCCGTATCAATCATGTGGGGCCAACCCACTGTGGTACCAAACCACTGGGACAAGTCACAATATCCATATGTGGTCAAAACCACTGGTGACCGTAGTCACAATATCATATATGTGGTCAGAACCACTGGTGGTCAAAACCACTGGGACTTAGTCACAAATAATAATATCAAAGACGGGGCCAACCCGTCGTGTGGTCAAAACCACTGGTAACAGTCCAAATAGATCCTCCCCTTCCTCTCATCAAACCCATCATCATGTCCAAATTATACGTATCATAATATCATGAAATCATGCAAATAACGCATAGCATAGCATTTAACGGTAACATGACGATGTATATCAAAAATCACATAGCAGGGGACTTACCCGAAGTCCACGCTCATGCCCACAAGGCAAAATCACAGATTTCAATGACTAATCGGTTTATAACAGTTAACACAATAACATGTAATACTAACGAAGTGTGTAAGGTTACACACCTGACTACTTGTAGATCTAAGCAAAACCCGAACTACGCGAAACTAGCGAAATCCCGAAAAGTTGCTTCCCCCTTCCTACAATCGGCCAATACTTGTTAGTAACCAAAAGCCCATTCGGCTAAACTAGCAATCCCGAACCAAAAGAGTTTGTCACCACCTTACCTTAATGACTGATTCGGCTTCTAAACACCAAAGATCGGCACCCCCTATTAATGTTAGGGGTTTCGGCTATCAACATGGAACAAGAATGGAGTTCAATACATAGATCTATAATGGAAAAGAAGATAGAAAAGAAAAAGATGTCACTTACCAAGAGATTCGGCTATGACTCACCAAGAGAACTAAATTCGGCACTTCAATGGAGACTAGAACACGTGAGAAAAGAAGAGAATGAGACTAAGGGTATTCGGCCAAGGCTCTTGATGAAACCGAAAGAAAAACAACAAGCTTTCGGCTTTGAAATAAAATGGAAGAGATGGAAGAAGATGGAGTAGGATTGATTTTGGCAAAGAAGAATGGATGAAATTTCGGCACAAGGGGATTTGAAAGAGAGAAGGAAAGATGTCGAATGGGGGGGTGAGATTGTTGGTTTCGGCTTTAAACAAAATAAAAAGAATAAGAAGAAGTGAACAAGGTGATTTCGGCAAGGAGAAGGCTAACAAAGAGCGAACCGAAAAGAGAAGAAGAAGATAGCTATTTGAGTTTCAGCTTTGAGCAAAAATAAGAAAAGAAGAAGTGACAAAGGTGGATTCGGCCAAGAGGGAGTTTCGGCTCTTCAAAGGGAATGGTAAAGTTGGTTCGGCCAAATGCCCAAGTTGCCAAAAGAGAAAACCAAAAAGAGGAGAAAAGCAATAGGGATTTCGGTTTTGACATAAAACACCAAGAGAATGACCTTCTAAGCTAGCCGTCCCTAGCTATCTCCCAACACACATTTGGCCACTCCCCAATAAACCCAAAACCGATTACACCTTCTTCCCCGAAGTCCAAAATTCGGCCAACTCCTTCAAATGAGTTTGAAATAATTCAAACTCCTAAATTTCCTCTCTTCCATCAGTTCAAATTCGTTTGACCCCTTCCATCCTTATCTTCCAGAGTCCATCCTGAGCACTCCACTTCCCTGTTTCTGGCGTGAAAAAGAATAAGCAGGAAGTGCAATTTTTGCTGCTCGAACCCAAGCACTCCTTCCCTGAATGTGGCGTCACCATCCGAGCACCTTAGTGGCGCCTCCTTTGCCACTTTACCAAGGTAATTCTTGTGTCACAACCTCCCAATAAATTCTTTTAACCTCTAACTTCCTTAGCTTTCTCTTCTTAAGCACTAAAACAAAATTTTAGCCCTAACTCAGGCCTAACCCAGGGTCATGCCTAAACCCCAAAACATGATAAATAAACATAATAGACATATCCTCCCATGCAACACAAACAAAATGCAGAGACCCCGAATTAACGATGTTACAGTTCTACCCCCTTAAAAATAATTTCGGCCTCGAAATTACCTGGTCAGAAGAGTTGAGGGTATTACTGTCGCATCACATCCTCTGGTTCCCACGTGGCCTCCTCCGTACCATGGTTTCGCCATAATACTTTTACCAAGGGTACTGACTTCCTACGCAGAACCTTGACATCCCGATCCAAGATCCGTACTGGCTCCTCCTCGAAAGACAAATCAGGGCTCATCTCTATCTCCACAATTGGTACAACATGAGACGGATCTGATCGATAGCGCCTAAGCATTGAAACATGAAAGACATTGTGAATCTGACTTAACTCTGCTGGTAACTCGAGCTGATAAGCTACCGGTCCCACTCGCTTCAACACTGAATACGGCCCGATAAACCTAGGGCTTAGCTTGCCTTTTCGCCCAAATCTCAACACTTTCTTCCATGGCGATACTTTCAGAAAGACCTTATCACCCACTGCATACTCTATATCCCTGCGCTTAAGATCGGCGTAAGACTTCTGCCTGTCTGACGCTTCCTTAAGACGAGCCCAAATCACCTTAACCTTATCCTCTGTTTCTGCCACTAACTCTGGACCCAACATCTGCCGTTCACCCAGTTCCGTCCAACACGTCGGAGTACGACATTTCCGTCCATAGAGTGCCTCATATGGTGCCATCTGTATACTCGCTTGATAACTATTGTTATAAGCGAACTCTGCCAATGGTAGATACTCCTCCCAACTACCGCTGAAATCTAGAACACAGCCCCTTAACATATCCTCCAGAATCTGGATTACCCTCTCAGACTGTCCATCAGACTGCGGATGAAAAGCCGTGCTGAAATCCAACCTCGTGCCCAAAGCCTGATGCAAAGCTTTCCAGAACCTCGACGTGAACCTGGGATCCCTATCCAAAATGATTGACACTGGCACTCCATGCAACCTTACTATCTCTGCCACATACAACTTGGCTAACTTTTGGAGCGAATAATCAACCTTTACCGGTATGAAATGAGTTGACTTAGTCAAACGGTCCACAATCACCCAGACTGAGTCCTTCTTACTAGGCGTAAGGGGAAGCCCACTAACGAAGTCCATCGTAATCCTTTCCCACTTCCACTGCGGAATCTTTACCGGCTGCAACAACCCTGACGGCAATTGATGCTCAGCTTTAACTTGCTGGCATGTCAAACACTTGCCCACAAACTCTGTTACTTCCCGCTTAAGACTTGGCCACCAAAATTGTTCCCTCAAATCACGATACATCTTACTGCCTCCAGGATGCATAGCGTATGGGCTGCTATGAGCCTCCTGAAGAATCCGCTGTCTCATCTCGACGTCCTTAGGCATACATACCTTCCCTTGAAAACACAGTACTCCCTCACTACCCAAGCTGTAACCCTCAGATTCACCATTCTGCACTTGCAACCTCCGAGCACTCAAAACCTCATCTGTCAGTTGTTTCTCCTTAACCTGATCAATCCAATTCGGCTTTACTTGCAATTCTGCCAAAAGACTTCCGTCGTCATATAGACTAAGGTGAGCAAACATCGCTCGCAAGTCCGCTACCACCTTACGGCTCAACGCATCAGCTACTACGTTAGCCTTACCCAGATGGTACTCAATCGAGCAGTCATAGTCCTTGAGCAACTCAATCCACCTCCGCTGCCTCAAGTTTAAATCTTTCTGAGTCAAGAGGTACTTCAGACTCTTGTGATCCGTGTAAACTATCGACTTTTCTCCATACAAATAATGCCTCCAAATCTTTAAGGCAAAAACTACTGCAGACCAACTCCAAGTCATGTGTCGGATAGTTACCCTCATGAGGCCTCAATCACGAGATGCATACGCTACAACTTTTCCATCTTGCATCAAAGACACACCTAAGCCGATGATGCGATACATTACAATAGACCGTGAATTCCTTCCCTACCTCGAGTTTGAATCAAAACCGAGCCTCGGTCAAAATCTTCTTCAACTTGTCAAAGCTTTCTTGTCGCTTCTCGAGACTGGATAAACGGAACCCCTTTTCTCAACGGCTTAGTCAACGGTGCGGTGATCAAAGAAAAACCTTCTACGAACCTCCTGTAGTATCCTGCTAAACCCAGAAAACTCTGAATCTCTGCAACCGACTTCGGTGGTTTCTAATCCAACACTGCCTCGATCTTGTGAGGGTCCACCCTAATCCCTTCAGCTGATACCACATGCCCCAAGAAAGTTACCTCCTTAAGCCAGAACTCGCACTTACTAAATTTGGCGAACAACTGCTTCTCCTCGTAACTCAGTAGAACCACCCAAGATGCGCGTCATGTTCTTCCTCAGATTTTGAGTACACCAAGATGTCGTCTATGAACACTACGACAAATCGATCCAAATACGGCTGAAACACCCGATTCATCATATCCATGAATGCTGCCGACGCATTAGTCAACCCAAATGGCATCACTAGAAACTCGTAGTGCCCATACCGCTGCGTTTAAATGCCGCCTTAAGAATATCGCCTCCTTTACTTTGAGTTGGTGATACCACGACTGAGATCGATCTTAGAGAAAATCGATGCACCCTTAAGTTGATCAAACAAGTCGTCAATCATGGGCAACGGATACTTGTTTTTGATCGTCAACTTATTCACGGTGTGTAGTCTATACACATCCGCATTGTACCGTCTTTCTTCTTAACAAAGAGCACAGTGCTCCCCAAGGAGATATACTCGGCCGGATGAAACCTGTCCAACAATTCCCGAATCGCGCTTTAACTCCACCAAATCCTTTGGCGCCATCCTATATGGAGTAATAGACAGCGGTGCGGTTCCCCGGCAACAGATCTATACCGAACTCAACTTCACGGTCCGAGGCACACCCGAAGTTCCTCCGAAATACATCAAAGAAATTCCCTCACGGTTCGGACACTTTTCACAAATGAATCCTTAGCTTCCGTGAGCACGCAGACATGCACCATAAATGCCTCACAACCTTTCCTAACGATTTTCTCTGCCTTCATCGCCGAGACCACATTGGATAGGTAATCTCTCCTATTACCTATCATCACTACCTCCTCACCTTCCACTGACTTCAACACCATGCGCTTAGCTACGCAATCCAAACTGGCTTGATACTTTACTAGCCAATCCACCCCAAGAATCAGATCGAACTCCCCAAACGGCAGTTCAATCAAGTCAGCCAAAAACACTACCCCTTGGAGTTCTAGGGGTACATCCTTATACAGTTTATTTACTTCTACAGAGTAACCTAGAGGGCTTATCACTGTCATCTTCCTAGAAGTAATCTCAGAGTCTAAGTTCATGGTTTCCACTATGCTACTGGCTACATACGAGTACGTCGATCCCACATCTATCAAAGCATTATAAGGTAGTCCAAAGATTAAGAACGTACCGGTTATGACGTCCGGTGCGTCACCCTCCTCTCGACGCCTCGCTGCATAGACCAATCCAGGCTGTCTCGCCTCTGTACCAGCTGTACCTCTGCCCGGTGCTCCACGGCCCCTACGAGATCCATTACCTCCCCTGGCTACACCACGGCCCCTCTGTGGTTGCTGACCATCCCCCGACTGCAGGCACGATTCTCGATCCCCGGTACCGCAACCTAGCTGACCTCTATGGACAATCCCTCACTCGATGCCCCATCGATCCACACTCAAAACAACCTCTATTTCCAGTCCAGCATTCCTCCGTGTGAGACTTTCCACACCGAGCACATCGTGGCGGCCATTGAGTATTAGCAACAGCAGGCCTAGCAGCTTGACTCGGCCTACTAAATCTACCTCGTTTCTGCTGATTCTCTCACACCCGGATGATCCAGAATTCCTTTTGTTCCAACCCTTATCCTGATTCCGTCTTACCGACTGTTTCACTTCCTCAGCAACTTTGGCCTTTTCCACTAAGATCGGAAACTCTCTTTCCTGCTGTGGGGCAATTACCATCCGCACTCGTCTCTCGACCCATCCTCAACCGACACACCAGCGCTCATGCTCCGTGCCCACAATACCACGTGCATAGCGACTCAGCCGAAGAAATTCTGCCTCATATTTTGACACAGTCTTATTACCTTGGACCAAGTTCAGGAACGCCTTGCGCTGCGCATCAATATAGCTAGCCCCTATGTATTTCCTCTTATAAGTCGCTCTAAAGAATTCCCAAGTAAGATCATCCGCCATTGCTCCGTCCCTAACTGTGAGCCACCACTGATATGACTCATCTCGCAGCAGATACTACCCCTTTAAGCTTCTCTTCACCGAGAAGTCTAGATCATCCACAATACGCTCTGTCGCCTCAACCAATATTCTCGCTATGCTAGGAGCCACACCGAGATACCTCTCAACACCTCGGCACCATTAGCCCGAGTTGTTCGGGCGCAGATTCCGAACCCCGCTCTAACGCTCGCACTAGCAACCTCTCTAACACCCGCAAAGATCGCTGTGACATCTGCGTCATCACCGCCGGTCCTCGATGTTCCGTGCCCATAGTCGTGGCGGCGGTGGTACCTCATTTTCCGATCCATGCCCGCACCCTACCGGTTCGAGACTGTCATCCTACCCTACCTCGTCCCACGAGTGTTACGCCCACGCCCACGTGTACTCATGTCTACCGATACGATACGAGTGATTAAAAGTTTTATGCATTAGACTTTTATTCCACTTGTCTATTAAGGTACGCTTTATGAGAAGTTTAATCAGAGATTGTTTCGTAAGTACATCCATCCTATAGTTCAAATCTCTAGAGTAGTTCCTACTACTATTTAGTCATGCCAATATCACCATAATCACATCATCAAAAGCAACAGTTTGGGGTACTTACCTGGGCGGATTGGTGCCGGAGACTCGGTGCCATGCTTTCACCACTGTACTTTTTCCCATAAAAGCCTTTCATAAACCATTTTAAAACATTTTTGGGCCTCGGGCCCATAGCCGAGCTGTTGAACCTGGCTCTGATACCAAAATTGTAACACCCCAAACCCGGTCAACACACCACGACCGAATCTGGCATGTTACGGAGTGAAAACATTTGAATAAAACAAGTTACTGGTTAAATTTTATTGAGAACTCTTTATCATTTTAGTGTTTAGAAAACCTCATATAAAGTGATGTTAAAATCATTTTGGTGTTGCTTTAAATCCAGAAAACTTTATGGTTGAAAAATCCGTTGATCGATACTAGCTTTTGGATATCATGTGATTCTTTTTAAATTCCGAGTAAGGTGTGTATAGTCAGGTTAAAACCATTCGCTTTAAAGTTGTTTGAAACTTAAATCCGGAAATCATTTAGGTTACCTTTGCAATCATATTGTAAATGTTATTACCCGATAGTGAGGTTTGAAACCCGAAGGAGGTATAATTTTGAAAACATTACTTTTTACCGGTTATTTAAGCAATCAATTCGTTAAGCACATGCATAATATCATCAAAAATTAAAGCAAGTAATTTAAAACCCAAAAAAATACTTAGCGGCCTTATTACAGAACCCAAACCAAATTTAAAGTAAATAGATAAACCTAGAGTAGTAATAAAAACCCAAAAATAAGTTTGCATGGCCACATGAGTCCTCCCCGGCTCCATATCCGCGATCTATGCCTCATCTGCAAAATGTAAGGGAGGGGTGAGTCACCGAGACTCAGTGTGTAAATCCCCAACCCGATGGAATAGCACTTACACAAATCATTAATAAAAAATGCAATCATGCACCCCATCATCTAACCATCTAATCTCCTTTATCTACCCCGTGTGGTCAAAACCACTGGTGGTCAAAACCACTGGTGACCGAGGTCACAAATATATATATCGGTGTGGTCAAAACCACTGGTGACCGTAGTCACAAATCAAGTGATGGGGCCAACCCATCGTGTGGTCAAAACCACTGATGACAATCCCGTATCAATCATGTGGGGCCAACCCACTGTGGTACCAAACCACTGGGACGAGTCACAATATCCATATGTGGTCAAAACCACTGGTGACCGTAGTCACATTATCATATATGTGGTCAAAACCACTGGTGGTCAAAACCACTAGGACTTAGTCACAAATAATAATATCAAAGACGAGGCCAACCCGTCGTGTGGTCAAAACCACCGGTGATACCAAATAGATCCTCCCCCTCCTCTCATCAAACCCATCATCATGTCCAAATCATACGTATCATAATATCATGAAATCATGCAAATAACGCATAGCATAGCATTTAACGGTAACATGACGATGTATATCAAAAATCACATAGCAGGGGACTTACCCGGAGTCCACGCTCATGCCCACAAGGCAAAATCACTGATTTCAATGACTAATCGGTTTATAACAGTTAACACAATAACATGTAATACTAACGAAGTGTGTAAGGTTACACACCTGACTACTTGTAGATCTAAGCGAAACCCGAACTACGCGAAACTAGCGAAATCCCAAAATGTTGCTTCCCCCTTCCTACAATCGGCCAATACTTGTTAGTAACCAAAAGCCCATTCGGCTAAACTAGCAATCCTGAACCAAAAGAGTTTGTCACCACCTTACCTTAATGACTGATTCGGCTTCTAAACACCAAAGATCGGTACCCCCTATTGATGTTAGGGGTTTCGGCTATCAACATGGAACAAGAATGGAGTTCAATACATAGATCTAAAATGGAAAAGAAGATAGAAAAGAAAAAGATGTCACTTACCAAGAGATTCGGCTACGACTCACCAAGAGAACTAAATTCGGCACTTCAATAGAGACTAGAACACGTGAGAAAAGAAGAGAATGAGACTAAGGGTATTCGGCCAAGGCTCTTGATGAAACCGAAAGAAAAACAACAAGCTTTCGACTTTGAAATAAAATGGAAGAGATGGAAGAAGATGGAGTAGGATTGATTTCGGCAAAGAAGAATGGATGAAATTTCGGTAAAAGGGGATTTGAAAGAGAGAAGGAAAGATGTCGAATGGGGGGTGAGATTGTTGGTTTCGGCTTTAAACAAAATAAAAAGAATAAGAAGAAGTGAACAAGGTGATTTCGGCAAGGAGAAGGCTAACAAAGAGCGAACCGAAAAGAGAAGAAGAAGATAGCTATTTGAGTTTCAGCTTTGAGCAAAAATAAGAAAAGAAGAAGTGACAAAGGTGGATTCGGCCAAGAGGGAGTTTCGGCTCTTCAAAGGGAATGGTAAAGTTGGTTCGGCCAAATGCCTAAGTTGCCAAAAGAGAAAACCAAAAAGAGGAGAAAAGCAATAGGGATTTCGGTTTTGACATAAAACACAAAGAGAATGACCTTCTAATCTAGCCGTCCCTAGCTATCTCCCAACACACATTCGGCCACTCCCCAATAAACCCAAAATCGATTACACCTTCTTCCCCAAAGTCCAAAATTCAGCCAACTCCTTCAAATGAGTTTGAAATAATTCAAACTCCTAAATTTCCTCCCTTCCATCAGTTCAAATTCCTTTGACCCCTTCCATCCTTATCTTCCAGAGTCCATCCTGAGCACTCCACTTCCCTATTTCTGGCGTGAAAAAGAATAAGCAGGAAGTGCAATTTCTGCTGCTCGAACCCAAGCACTCCTTCCCTGAATGTGGCGTCACCATCCAAGCACCTTAGTGGCGCCTCCTTTGCCACTTTACCAAGGTAATTCTTGTGTCACAACCTCCCAATAAATTCTTTTAACCTCTAACTTCCTTAGCTTTCTCTTCCTAAGCACTAAAACAAAATTTTAGCCCTAACTCAGAGCCCTAACCTGGGTCATGCCTAAACCCCAAAACATGATAAATAAACATAATAGACATATCCTCCCATGCAACATAAACAAAATGCAGAGACCCCGAATTAAGGATGTTACAATTTCAAACTCTTGTGATCAGTATAAATGTGGCATTTCTCACCAAATAGATAATGGCGCCAAATCTTTAATGCAAATATAATCGTAGCTAATTCAAGATCGTGAGTTGGATAGTTCTTTTCATGCGGCTTTAACTGTCTCGAAGCATAAGCTATAACTTTGCCCTCTTGCATCAGCACACAGGCCAAACCATTCAACGATGCATCACTGTAAACTATAAATTTTTTACCCGATTCAGGTTGGACTAACACTGGTGTCTCTGTCAACAATGCTTTCAATTGTTCAAAACTCTACTGGCACTTTTTTGACCACTCGAATTTAACATCTTTCTGTAACAATTTCGTCAAGGGAGTCGTAATCATCGAGAAGCCTTTCACAAACCGTCTATAATATCCCGCTTGTCCCAGAAAACTACAGACTTCAGACACATTTCTTGAAGGCTTCCATTCTAAAATAGCTGAAATCTTGCTCGGATCAACTTGTATTCCTGCAGCTGATACAATATGTCCCAGAAAACCAACCTCATGCAACCAAAACTCACATTTACTAAACTTTGCATACAATTGTTTCTCACGTAGAGTCTGTAACACGATTCTCAAATGCTCGGCATGTTGTGTCTCATCACAAGA
Organism: Gossypium sturtianum; assembly: GCA_025698515.1. Taxonomy (NCBI): domain Eukaryota; kingdom Viridiplantae; phylum Streptophyta; class Magnoliopsida; order Malvales; family Malvaceae; genus Gossypium; species Gossypium sturtianum. The sequence continues at coordinate 79,471,869 of CM046943.1, read as the reverse complement.
ATAAATTAGAATGTCATCAATAAACACCACGACAAATCGATCCAAATATAGTCTGAATATCCGATTCATCAAATCCATAAACACTGCAGGAGCAGTCGTTAGTCCAAAAGGCATAACTAAGAATTCATAATGTCCGTACCTCGTTCTGAAAGCAGTCTTCGGCACATCTGAATCTTTAACTCGTAGTTGATAGTAACCCGATCTCAAATCTATCTTAGAAAACACTGTAGCTCCTTTCAGCTGATCAAACAAATCATCGATTCACGGTAAAGGATATTTATTCTTTATCGTCACTTTGTTCAATTGTCGGTAGTCAATACACATCCTCATAGTGCCATCTTTCTTTTTCACAAATAACACAGGAGCACCCCAGGGCGAGAAACTCGGTCGTGCAAATCCTCTATCTGTCAACTCTTGTAACTGAGATTTCACCTCTTTCAATTCTGTCAGTGCCATTCTATACGGAGCTATTGAGATAGGAGTCGTTCCCGGCACTAAATCAATACCAAACTCGACTTCTCGTATCGGAGGTAATCCCGATAATTCTTCGGGAAACACATCTGGGAACTCGCTAACTACAGGAATAGATTCAACATTCTTTTCTGTCACCTTTGTATCTATCACATATGCAAGATAAGCTTCATAACCCTTTTTCACATAATTCAAAGCTTTCATCGAGGATATTACAGCTGGTAGCCCATTCAAATCACTGGATTCAATTCGAACTATCTCACCATTCTGACTTCTCAAATCAATACTCTTTCGTTTACAATTCACAATAGCATTATGCAAAGTGAGCCAATCCATACCCAGAATTATATCAAATTCATCAAATGGTAGCAGCATCAAATTAGCCGGAAAACAAACATCCCGAAACATCAATGGACAGTTCTTGCATACTTTATCAACCAGAACACACTTGCCTAAGGGGTTCGAAACTCTAATTACAAATTCAGTAGACTCAACAGGAAGAGTCTTACTAGATACTAGATTCACACACAGATAGGAATGAGTAGATCTTAGATTTATCAATTCAATCACATCAGTATCAAGTACAGTAAAAGTACCAGTAATGACTTCTAGAAATGACGCTTCTTCACGAGCACGAATAGCGTAAGCTCGGGTAGGTGCTCTCGCCTATGATCTTACAGCTGTATTTAATGTTCCTCTCTGACTACCACTTACATTCCTAGTGTTTCTGGGTGGTCTACCTCTAGCTATCACTGTAACACCCCTAACCCGTATCCGTCGCCAGATTAGGGTTAAAGGCGTTACCGGACAGGTCAAAAACTTTTACAGACATTTCATAATACAAGTCATCAATCACAATCAAAGTGTCCCTTTTATAGGTTAACGAGACCTTAATCACGCTTTAGAATAAGGTCGGGACTAAACCGAACACATATGGAATTTCTTGAAAATTTAAAGACTTTTCTAAGTTACAAAGGTCACACGCCCGCGTGTGTGGGCAAAGCCGCAGTGTGCCTCCCACTCACCGCTAGACACACCCATGTGTCCTGGCCATGCCAAAACAAAGCATGTATACTGACTTGTCCACACAGCCACCAGACACGCCCGTGTTCCACGGCCGTGTGAAATTAAGTCACTCACGACTTGGTCACCACGACCACCAGTGCACACCTGCAGTGCCAAAGAAGTATGCAAAATGTGGCCACTTGCAAGGCTAAAATGCCACCCACACTTGGGTCAACCCTACAGGCAATATACCAATTCATCTCATGTACAAATGACAACCAAAGATATGTCCAATAATCAACAAATCTTCACATTCAATCTCATTTCTAATTATTCCAACTTTTAAGTCAATTTGCATAACTAAGTCACATGTACAAACAAGCATGATTCATCCACATTTAACCTTTCATATAACCATTTCTTTGATCAAACATACATTCTCATAATGCATTCATATGCTTACCATAGCCTTGACCATTTCATGTGCCATCAAGCTATATCAAAACATGCATCATATACCATATTCACTCATGCATATTACCAACATTTAATTTAGCCACATCACATAACTTTTTACACATATCATATATGTACCAAAACATCTAGCCTATACATATTCTGTAACATCCCAAAATAGGGGTTATTTGTGATTGAATTATTTTTCTTGTATTTGAATTTCTGTGATATTATTCGTGATGATATAAGGCTTAATTAGGGGTCTTGAGTAAGCTCGGTTTAGTAGAATAATTCTTAGTAAGGCTTATTTAAAGAAGAGGGTTAAATGAGCTTAGCACTTAAGTTAATTTAAGTAGCAATAAGTGACACAAGATGAGTGCATGGCAAGTTGGTAATGGCGCATGGAGTTTAGCTTGAGGGGAGAGGTTCGAATCCCTTAAATAGCATTGGGACAACTTTTATTTTTGCTTTGGTATGGTAAGTGTCGGCCAAGGATTATTAAGGTAAGGGTTGACCATGTTATTTTTGGTTAGTAGACTATAGGTTTAAGGCAAGTGTTAACATATGGAAGGGAATCAAGTAATTAAGGAAAATATGGAGACATGGGGCTAGTATCAAGGATTATGTTTTGGAAACAAAATCATGGCCTTTATGCCATGAACTTGGACGGCATTGTGGCTAAGGGGGGGGGATTTGGCCGAATATGCTAGTGTTGGTAAGGCTTGGGAAGAATTTTTGGTCATTTCTTTCATTTGGTGCAAAAGTACAAAACAATTCTCTCTCAAACTCTTTTCTTGTTAGCCGAATTTCACCTTTTGATAAGCTTAATACTTTTTGACCATTTGGTCATTTTTGGCTCATTTTCTATTTCTCCTTTTCATTCTCTCAAAACCGAAACTTGAGTATTTTCTTCAACCATTGCCGAAACACTTATCTCTTTTGTCCATTTTCTTCTTTCTTTCTTAGCCGAATCTCCTATACCATAATATTCTATCTATTTCTTTCTTTTCTCTTCTCAAAAGCACTTAGCCAAAACTATTAGTTCACTTTCTTACTTCATCTTTTTCCATACAAGTTGAACCTTGGTTGATTGTGTTGAGCAAATCATAGTCGAATCCACTCTCTTGGGTATACCGAATTTTCTTCTCCTATCTTGATCAACTTTGGCCGAATTTTGAAGGTAAGATAGTTATCATCGGGACTTCTCTAGAAATTGGTTTTGGTAAGGTGGTAAGGTTTATTTCAAGGATTATTATTTTAAGTTTCATTTAAGCCAAGGCTAATAAACCTTATTGATGATGGTTGATTGTAGGAAGTGAGGCCGATTCTTTTAGGAGTGTGTTGGATAAGTGTTCAAAGCTTTGGGTAAGATTTTAGGTTCACAAGGAACCTTTCTCAATTATTTTGGTTTGGCCGAATAGGCCATGGTTCTAATATTCATTTTTGGCCGAATATAGGGGCAAGAATACTTGTGTGGCCGATTTGTCTATTTGGGATTTAGAACTCTTTTTGGTGCCAGGTGTGTATACATACACATCTTATAACTTTTAATATGCTAAGTGTTATTTTATGCCTAAACGTTTTGTGTAGACATGGATGAAATACCTTCATGGTATTAACAAGGATTTGGGTAAGTTCCTATTACTATGTGATTATTATTTGATGCTTTTGGGAAGCATGACACATTTGGTATGTGTATTATTTGATATATGGCTTATGATAAATCGATTGGATGTTGTTAAATAAATCTATCAACATGATTTGTGGTACATGCATATAAATGATTGTTATGGGTTGATGAGAGGAGGGGCGTGATATTCGTGTCGACGGACACCAGTGTTTTGGTAACACATCGTGACTACTGGTCACTAGAGGTTTGGTACCTCCAGAGGTTTGGCACCTCATAGCGACTTGTCCTCAGTGGTTAATTCCACCGTGGGTTGGCCCCACTTTGAGATATGGGATTGTCTGCGCCGGTGATTTGGTATCACACGATGGGTTGGCCCCATCATCTATTTGTGACTTCGGTCACCAAAGTTTTTGTAACACAATTGTGTCTTCTGACACCGTAGATTTGGTATCTCCAAAGATTTGGTATCACATTTGTGACTATACGTCACCAAATGGTTTGGCACCACCAAGTGGTTTGGTACCACAAGGGGTAGAAAAAGGCGTATGGATGGTTAGGTTGGGTGCATTTAAACTTATGCATGTTAATTGGTTATAATTTGTGTATGTTATTGCATTAAATCGGGAAGGGTTACACATTGAGTCTTGGTGACTCACCTTCTCCTTTAATTTTTCAGTGACTCGTAGATCGCGGATGAGGAGCCTGGATGGACTCGAGGTGGCCATGCAAAGGAGATTTTTAATAAATGAATTTTGGATTTTATCTATTTTTCTCATTGGGTTTATGTTGCTTAATTGTAATAAGGCCTCCTAGGATTATTTTATTATTGCTGCATGTTTTGAATGTTTTGTTTAAACTATTTGATGATGTTAAACGGATGCACATGTTTTCTCAAATTAAACGCAAAATGTTTTTAAAGTACCATCGGGTACATTTGAAATCAGAATAACCTAACTTAGTATATTTTTTTAATGACATTAAGTAATGCTTTCTTCATAACACCTCAATTGTTTTAAATCAAAACAATATCTTTTATCAAAATTTAAAACGACTTAACAAGGGATTTTCAAAGGTTTTTCCTCCGTAGCATACCAAATTCGGTCGTAATGTTTGGGCCGGGTTTGGGGTGTTACAAATTGGTATCGAGCCAGTTCAAAGCTTCTACTGTGGGGCCCAAGGCCCAAAAATGTTTTGGTAGGTCTATTTGAAATATTATGGTTTTGAATAAGCATGGCACTGAGTCTCCGGCACCGATCCGCCCAAGTAAGTATCTCTGATTTTTTGTATGAATTATATTCCGTAGAAGGGTAGGAAGCATGGGACGTAGATAGTGATAGTATTTTAAAATTTAGGACTAGTTTACTCCAAACAAAGACATAAGACTTTAAGAGCCTAATTAAACCAACCCGTGACCAAGTCGCCGAGTTAGGTGTGGTAACCTTGGTGCGCATGTCTCAGGATTGGATCCTAAGAGCTTGGTACTTAAGCGGTCCTCGTGACTCACCTCCTCTTCGCGGGATTCCTACCAGTGCGTAGCCTGGCTTCACTAAACCAAGAGGACTCGGTCATAAGGCGAAATCCTAAATAAAACCCGAAGGGATTAGCCATGTTTTAAGGAAAACTTCTGGTTTTAAAATCATTAAATTATTTTTTTAGATGGTAGGACAAATGTATCTTCGAAAATTTTCAAAATATTATTGATTGACAAAATTACAAAAATACCCTTTAGAAAAAATGACGAAAATACCCACAGGTTAGAAACGACAAGATAATGCCCAAGAGTGCATAGGTATGAAAGGTGTAGGAAATGGATGTATTATTCTGTGTAAACCAAGATAGAAGACTTAAAACCTTGTTTGATCGAAAGAATCTCTATTAAACTCTTTTCATAAAATTTCTTCGCGGATAATCAAGTGAAACATGTACTAATTCATAAAAATTTCCTAATCAGATTAAAGCGATAGTTAGAATGAGCTTTAGAGGATGTGGCCGTCGTGGACGCGGAAGGGTAGGATGGCCGTGTCGAACCTGTCGGGTCGGGTCAAGGATCCGAGAATGAGATACCGCCACCACCACCCCAACCTTTAGAGTGAAGAGCGAGATCGGACGGGTGGCAACGACGCAGTGTCACAAGCGATGCTACGGGTTCGGAAAGGGTAGCTGGAATTGGTGGAAGTGGAGGAGCTCGGAAGTCGGTTCTGAGAGACTTGAGCTAACTGAGCTGAATTTTTCCGAGTGTGTGCGGTGTAGCGCCCAATACGGTGAGTATTGGCGGAATCGACCGAAAGAATCATGGATGAGATAGATTTGACAAATGAGGAGAAACTGAAAGGAGCGGTGTCGCTTCTCAAGGATGAGTCATATCGATGGTGGCTCACGGTCCGAGATGGTGCTACGGCAGATGATCTCACTTGGGAGTACTTCAAAGTCATGCATACCGAAGAAGTATGTTGGGTCAAGCTACATTGACGCTCAAAGGAAAGCTTTTCAGGGTTAGTGCAAGGGAATAAGTCCGTCTCGGAGTATGAAGCGGAATTCCTAAGGTGAGTCGTTATGCTCGTGGAATAGTGGCATCGGAACATGATCGTTGTGTTCGTTTTGAAGACGGACTTAGAGACGCAGTTAAGGTCGCTGATTGCTCCACAAAGAAGAACATGAGTTTGCCGTCTTGGTGGAGAAGGCCAAGGTAGCCGGAAGGAATCAAGGAGTCCGCGAGGCAAAGTTATGATAGGAGCAAGTCAAGAGAGGCTTTGGATCGTCTGGGTCGTGGTAATGTTCGTAAAAGATTTAGGCGAGTGGGTCAAATCGAGTGGGAGGTCCACAAATGCTAATCGTGGACCAAACACGGTGTAACCGATGTGGGAAATATCATTGGGGTGAATGTTGGACCGGAGGAAAGGATGTTTCGAGTGTGGTTCGCTAGAACATCGTGTGAGGGACTGTCCCGCGTAAGCAAGCTAGGAATCGGTCCCGAAGGTCAAGGTCGTGCCAGATTCGAGAAAGGAGGACCAGCACCGCAGAGGTCGTGGTTATGGTAGAGGTGGTTATGGCTCTAGTAGAGGTCGCGGAGCAAACATGCGCAGGTATTGGCAA